>CM053029.1:477542864-477924547 GCA_028564925.1 Lithobates sylvaticus
GATATATATATATATAGATATATATATAGATATAGATATATAGATATAGATATATAGATATACACACACACACTCCGTATAATCATACATAAAATGATTTACGTTTAACATTCCTTATGTTAGTGATTAATTCAGATCGCGTGACTGAATATATAACTTGCCATTTTCCACACTAGTTGTCACTAGGTTTTAAGTTGTAAATGTCCAGCAAAGTTGGTAATTTAATTGTGGATTGCTTTTACCAGTTTTAAGACTTGAGACTTTCATTTTTTTCTCAAGAAAGGCAACTAGAATTTACAGTGCCTTGAAAAAGTATTCATACCCCTTGACATTTTCCACATTTTGTCATGTTACAACCAAAAACATAAATGTATTTTATTGGTATTGTATGTGATAGTCCAACACAAAGTGGCACATAATTGTGAAGTGGAAGGAAACTATTAAATGGTTTTAAATTTTTTTTTACAAATAAATATGTAAAAAGTGCGGCATGCATTTGTATTCAACCCCCCTCAATACTTTGTAGAACCACCTTTTGCTGCAATTACAGCTGCAAGTCTTTTTGGAGATGTCTTCTGGCTGTCAGTTTAGGGTCAATGTCCTGCTGGAAGGTGAACCACCACTCTGGTCTCATGTCTTTTGCAGACTCTAACAGGTTTTCTTCTAAGATTGCCCTGAATTTGGCTCCATTCATCTTCCCATCAACTCTGACCAGCTTCCTTGTCACTGATGAAGAAAAACATCCCCATAACATGATGCTGTCACCACCATGTTTCTCAGTGGGGATGGTGTGTTCAGGGCAATGTGCAGTGTTAGTTTTCTGCCACACATAGCATTTTACTTTTAGGCTAAAAAGTTCAATTTTGGTCTCATCTGACCAGAGCACCTTCTTCCACATGTTTGCTGTGTTCCCCACATGGCTTCTCACAAACTGCAAATGGGGCTTCTTATGTCTTTCTTTCAACAATAGCTTTCTTCTTGCCACTCTTAGATAAAGGCCAGATTTGTGGAGTGCACAGCTAATAGTTGTCCTGTGGACAGATTCTCCCACCTGAGCTATGGATCTCTACAGCTTCTCCAGAGTTACCATGGGCCTCTTGGCTGCTTCTCTGATTAATGCTCTCCTTGGCCGGCCTGTCAGTTTAGGTGGATGGCCATTATTCTGGCCAGCACATAGGCATGAAATGTGGTATCTATGGCAGATGAGGTCATTTCACTCTGGCCCGGTCAGAAGAGTTTTACATAACTTACATGTTAGAAGATCAAGAGATGTTTATTTTCTCACCGAACTGTTTAATGCAGAGTTGAGGTAGGTAGAAGGCAATAGTTCTGACAGCGTTCAAGAAGCAGTGTGGTTTACATAGGGGATATTACACAAAATGGCTCCAAGCAAGGGGGGAGTAGGAGGGGTTACAGAACAACAAGCAGGGAGGGAAAAGTCTTAAAGAGGAAACAACATTAAAGCGGCAACTACAAATACATGAAAGTGGGTCCAGTCATGGCACATGACACTTCCCGCCTGAAATCTTTAGATTTCCTGACCCAAACAACAATACAATAATAAATCTAAGTAATTGTAAGTGGTTGGTCTGAACCTAAAACTAGGGAACATACAAAACCAACAATATAACAAGCTTTTGTTTAAAAACATTGTCCATAGTCATGGGACATTTGAAAGATGTAGGGTTCCAGCATACTTCATAGTTCATGGCAATAATCTTCCGGCCATGACTTGTAAGTAATGGTTACGGATTCAAGAGTTACTCATTAGGCAGGAGTAGTACCAGCTCTGTGACTGGTAGGAACAAAGTCCATGCTGTACCTCATTTGGTCACCTTTACTTCCACCTTCCGAACCTTCCCGTCATCGATGTGGATGACCTTGGTAATGAGACCCATAGGCCATTCATTGCGACATGCTTCCTTGTCCCTTAGAAAACCGAGGTCTCCTTCACTAAGGTTTGGCCTGGGTATTTTCCATTTGCAACGGCCTTGGAGAACATGCAGGTACTGGCCCTCTGATGGAGAAGAATTTCCGTAAGGCATTCATAAAACAAGAGCAATCCATAGACTCGATTACCTTGATATGTTTTGCTCTGATGCTAAGACAAGTAAACAAATATGGCCTACCTTTGCTGTTGGCAGGTCCACTACGAGTCCTCCGAGTAATGACAGACCACGGCCCGAAAAAATCGACTCCCACGTAAGAGTAAGTTGGATCGGTACTTAGCCAATCAATTGGTATATTGCATATCTGTTGTATGGAAGAAACACATCTTTTCATCACAATAATCCAGAGGCCAGCTGACAGGATGGCACTTCTGTGAACTGTCGAACTTGGTGTTGCACTCGCTCATGATGATAGCGAACCAGCAGGGTGGTGAAGTCATGTTGATTTGGTATGATAATAGGATTCTGTTCTTTACTGCACACATCAGATCTCCCTATACGACCTCCAACTCTGAGAATTTTGTTGGTGTCAATCATGGGGTTTAAATTGAGGAGTGGACTATTCCTAGGCAGGTTTACTCCATTCTTGATCTTGTCAATTTCTTGTTGGTATACTTCTTGTTGCACACAGCAGATGATGACCTCTTCAGCATATGCAATATCTGCAGCTGTAGGGCATTCTGAACAGATATGTCAACAGTTTAAGGATGAGTTCCCTTTGAAACAACTGGCAATATGCATCAAACGAGCGATGGCACTAACTGCAGATACCCAGGTTAAAATGCGTTTGAAGCAGTGTGACTTTAGTTTTTTACTCATGATGGTATGAAGCGTAATACCCACAGTCTTGATTTCTTTTTCGTATTTGGGATTGTTCAGTTTTGAAGGCATCTTCAGAAGGAATTAAGTGATTGCTCATATATAGAAATGCTGAAGAGGACAGCCACAAACTATCCTGGAGAGCTGCTGATGGTACGGCTCTGGTCCCACAATCAGCCGGGTTCAATTCAGTAGAGATGTAATGCCATTGTTCTGGCGACAAGAACTTCTTGATACGTTCTACCCTGTTTCTGACGTACACGTGAAATTGTCTTGTCTGGTTGTAAATGTAAAAGTACTATCTTACTGTCCGTGTAAAATGTAAAGGACTACATTTTAATGCCTATTTCACCTTTTAAGACTTCGTCAATTTCCACTGCTAACACGACTGCACAAAGTTCAAGTCTTGAAATGGTATGTGCAGGTTTAGGTGTGAGTTTCGTCTTACCCAGAACTAAACTGCAGTATGGGCCTCCATTGATCCCAGAGGTCTTCAAATAGGCCACTGCAGCTATGGCTTCAACGGAAGCATTGGAGAAAATATGAATCTCTCGCCAATCAGCAGTTGAAATGGAAACAGGGGCATGACAGCATGGGATTTGAAGTTTCTCTAATTACAGCAGAGAAAACTTAAATTTTCATCAACTTTGTTGTTTCTCATGAGGCAAAGAAGCGTCCCAGTCTATGTTTTCGAAGGAAAGCAGCCTCAGAAGCATCTTACCTTGGATGGTGACTGAGGCTATGAATCCCGGTGAATCGTAGATGCTGTTAACTACGGACAAACTCCTCTCTTGGTGAAGGGTTTGTCACAGGTTGACACTTGGAAAGTAAAATTGTCCAGTTTTATGTTCCAAACCAGACCTAAGCTTCTTTGCATAGGAAGTGTATCTGATCAAAGATCAAGGTCATTAAGACTGGCTGCATAGTCCTTGGAATGAAAGGTGTTCATTAGCTCATGGCTATTAGATATGATCTTGTGAAGTCTAAGGTTTGCCACAGACAGCATCTCATGTGTTCTGGTAAGGAGATCAACTGCTTCTTCAGCTGTGGGGAAGGATTTCAGTCCATCATCCACATAGAAGTTCTGTTCCACAAATTGACGAGCATTCGGATCCATAATCTTCTTCTCCCTTCTGGGCTGTCCTCATCAACCCATAGGTTGATATGGCAGGGGAAGGACTGTTGCCAAAGACATGCACCTTCATTCGGTAATCTATTACCTCTTTAGTGATGTCGTTGTCTTTGTGCCACAGGAATGCCGCGTACACACGAAGGGACTATCCCGCGGGATTATCCGCTGGACCGAAGTCCAGCGGATAATCCCCTCGTGTGTAGGCGCCGGCGGACTTTTTTTGGCCAAAGTACGGCGGACTAAAGTTTCAGGTTTTGTTCTCAAATTATCCGCTGGACTTGGCAGTCCAGCGGATAATCCGGTCGTGTGTAGTATGGTCCGGCGTACCAAAAAGGACGCATGCTCAGTAGCTATTATGTCACGGACTCGCTCGGTCTGGTAAAACTAGCCTTCGTTTTGAAGCTCGCACAATCGTCACGCTGTTTAATTTTTTTTTTTTTTTTTTTCTGACAGCGGGATTTGTATGGTATCGTACTTGAAGAATGATTTTGCCTTGCTGCTTGTATATTCACGCAGAGTACTCCCGAACGTTTTTTCTTCAGCATTCTTTAGTGAAGTTATATATTTATATATATATATATATATATATATATATATATATATATATATATATATATATATATATATATATATATATATATATATATATATAGATATAGATATAGATATAGATATAGATATCCAAATCACCAAATGAAAAATATATCTATATTTCTCAATAAGCGCAAAAAAATATATATCGATATCTACATATATATATATATATATATATATATAAATATATATAGATATATAGATCTATACGTGTATAAAAATAAAATTATATATATATATATATATATATATATATCTATATATTATATATGTACATATATCTCTATATAGATATTTTTTATTATTTGTTGGTTATCAAAAGGATTAGTTATTACACATGATACAATTGTGGAGTCAGCAGAGCTTGCCCTTAATTCCGATCTTAAACCTCACCTTTCCAGCGACTGCACTTGCAGTTCCATTGAAGTTGCACTTTACACTTGTATTGTCAAATGAATGTTTAGACATGTACCTGCCTACTCCTAAAGAAACTATGTTTTTGAATATCAAGCACGTATATCATTATTTGATGAAAATAAAATGACCATTTATTCTGGTTAAAACAAACAAGGCAAAACAAAATAGGAAGGCAACACTGGAGCCACTTGTAGATTTTGTGAAGACTTTTTGCCCCAACGGCAGACACCAAGTTTGTGAAGCCAAAAATTAAGCTTGGGCACATTTCATACAATATAGGGAGCACAAGAAGATTGACCAGGAATCAGACAGACCAGGAACAGCAGCAGATGACATCTATGTCCCCAAGCTGTGGCACTACAACAGCCTGTGTCTTCTGTGAGACCAGACTGAAGCCAGGCAATCACTTCCGACTCTTCGCACCACGCTTCCCTGCACTCTTCCCTGCAGTCTTCCCTGCACGCTTCCTTGGAGGCTGACTTGTGGTAGGAGGAGGAGTAGGAGGAGGAGGAGGAGGAGGAGGAGGAGGAGGAGAAGGAAGACGAGGAGGAGGAGGAGGAGAAGTTGGTGTCGGGCCTTCATGGGTCAGGCGGGTGGATTCTCGTAATTCACCCCTCAAACCCCCCCTAATTGCCTCAGAAATTAGGCCCTCACACAGGTGCCGTTGGCCCCTCTCCATTTGCAGCAACCTGCTGGACACGTAGCTGCCATAGCCCTCTTCTGGAAGGGGGGGTTTGTCGAGAATCGCACTCGCCTTCCGAATCAGTTCCAGTGATTCCTCCTCCACAATGGTCATCCTCCTGGGCCTTCTTGGGGGTAAGGGCAGGGGTCGAGGTAGACTTCTTAATTGGGTCTGGCTGTCACTCTGGCTCGTGCTGGGCCCAGCCACCTCCTGGCTCTCGCTGGGCATGTCCTCCTCCTCCTCCATACCACTTGTCCCGGCATCATCCTGGGTCAGCTCATCCTGTGTGCAAATAAAAACAAAAATCAAACACCTGTTTTGTGGTTTCTGGCCTACTCAATCATCCAATTGTAAACTTAGGAACGAGCATCTAAATTTTCCAAAAGATCCAAAAGGCTATCATTTGGACCCCTGCATTTTCCAAGCAGATCACCAATGTTGTCTAACGCTTTTTTTGCCACTACTGGATGTATGTATACACTATATATGTATCGATATGTTGCACCAACACTTTTTAGAAGTGTGCATAATTTTTGTCAGTTTTTTTCACAATTCTGAGTTCAGGGTGTTAATTGTTTCACATTTTAACGTTGACAGCATTAATATTCACACAATCACAATTTAGGCTACTAAATATATACCTGGCTCCAGCTGGGCGCATCAGCCTGCTCCAAGGTGGAGGGGTCTTCTCCTTCCGTGGAAGCCTCAGCTGGGGTGGAGGGAAGAGTGGAGGGAAGAGTGGAGGGAAGGGTGGAGGGAAGAGTCGACAGTGATTCCCTGGGTTCCATCTGGTCACCTATAAAAGTCAGTTGGTTGTAGTACCACAGCTTGGGTACATAAACATTCTCTGCTGCTGCTCCTGATCTGACTGATTCCTCAATCTTCTTGCGCTCCCGCTTGTACATGTGCCTTAAACTTGCAATTCTGGCTTCCACAAACTTGGTGTTTGCGTTGGGGACTTTAGTCTTCACAAAAGCCACAAGTGGCCCCAGTGTTGCCTTCCGGACATCCCTATTGCCATACAAAGGGTTCTTGAGCTGCCACAGGTTGGTATTTTTTCTGTACAGGGCAATGAATTCGGACATGAACTGCTGGTCCTTGAATGGATTCAACTGGGGTGATGACATGTTTGTTTCTGTTTTGTTAGTAATGGCAATACAAAAGACCAAAAACACAAATGTTACTTAAAACGCACAACCAGTTTTTCTTAACAAACATTACACAACACACCCACACACAGGCAGCAACACATCCACACAGGCAGCAACCCCACACACAGGCAGCAACCCCTACACACAGGCAGCAACCCCTACACACAGGCAGCAACCCCTACACACAGGCAGCAACACATCCACACAGGCAGCAACCCCTACACACAGGCAGCAACACCCCCACACAGGCAGCAACCCCTACACACAGGCAGCAACCCCTACACACAGGCAGCAACACATCCACACAGGCAGCAACCCCTACACACAGGCAGCAACACATACACACAGGCAGCAACCCCTACACACAGGCAGCAACCCCTACACACAGGCAGCAACCCCTACACACAGGCAGCAACCCCTACACACAGGCAGCAAACCCCTACACACAGGCAGCAACCCTACACACAGGCAGCAACCCCTCCACACAGGCAGCAACCCCCTACACACAGGCAGCAACACATCCACACAGGCAGCAACCCCTACACACAGGCAGCAACCCCTACACACAGGCAGCAACCCCTACACACAGGCAGCAACACACACATATCCTTAAAAAATGCTGGCCCAAAACCCAAAAAAAAACACAGTAATGCATCCTAGAAAACACTTACCTTCGTACAGAGCGCTCGCTACTTCCGTTCGGGAACACGTGGGCCCCTCAAACAGCCTTATATACACTGCGCACGCGTCGAAGTCCGCCTGCGTCCTCCGCGTCGCCCGCCCATGACGTTCCTCATGACGAGTATTCCCCGCCCCGCTTCCCCTCGTTGCATTGTTGGTGAATTAATTCATGAATATGGCGGACACATTCTCAGCCAGTAGCGCGGAGGAAAGCCAAGAAGCCAACACATCTACATCCAGCAGCAGATATAAGGCCACCAATATGGCCTTTGAAGAGATGGTGGAGATGGTGGACATCCTCCAAAGGGAAGATTACGACGGGGAAAATGGGCCGTACCCTCGTCCCAACTTGCGCAAGGACAAGATTCTCACTACAATCGTCAGCACCCTGGAGCAGAAATTCGGCGTACGAAGGGGCAAGGATCAACTGCGCAAACGATGGTCCGACATCAAATCCAGGGAGCACGATCAATACAGGAGAATTCGAAAAGCCATCAAAAAAAGTAAGTCAAGCACGTGCGCTACTATGGTTATACTTGATATGTCTAATCTTGCGCAGATGTAATTACCATTCGTCCGTGAAACGTGCGCAGATGTTATTACCATTCGTTCGTGAAACTTGCGCAGATGTAATTACCATTCGTCCGTGAAACTTGCGCAGATGTTATTACCATTCGTACCTGAAACTTGCGCAGATGTAATTACCATTCGTCCGTGAAACTTGCGCAGATGTTATTACCATTCGTACCTGAAACTTGCGCAGATGTAATTACCATTCGTCCGTGAAACGTGCGCAGATGTTATTACCATTCGTCCGTGAAACTTGCGCAGATGTAATTACCATTCGTCCGTGAAACTTGCGCAGATGTTATTACCATTCGTACCTGAAACTTGCGCAGATGTAATTACCATTCGTTCGTGAAACTTGCGCAGATGTAATTACCATTCGTCCGTGAAACTTGCGCAGATGTTATTACCATTCGTACCTGAAACTTGCGCAGATGTTATTACCATTCGTTCGTGAAACTTGCGCATATTTGATGAAAGTTCCGTTTGTCTTCATAACGTTTATTGAGTTTACCTGGCTTTGGGTTGTTGGAGTTGTAAGGTTGTTTATTATTGTCACTATCTATACAATTACTGCTGTAGTAAGGGTTTTACGGGTAACTTACACAGGGACTCCAGAGGCTGTTTTGGGGGGGGGGGGATAAATATGTTAAGCAGGGTCTCATGCTCACAATTCCCAAAAAATGCTCATCATCTCTAAATACTGTAGGTGGTGACTTTTCAAAGAAGTACACTCACCTGTCCCTTGGATGGTGCAGCTACAATCTCTGATCTTGCAATCATGAAATTAATGTTTGCGGCTTCACTTCCCGGGTCACTATTGGGCATGCGCCAGTTGCGCAATGCAATAGGACTGGTCCGCGCAAGCTCGGGGACCCCTGTGTGTCCCAGCAGACAGCACGGTGGGACGGGATGTGGCGTATACTTCTGTGGGAGTCTAGGGCCGGATGTGTGTGCAAATACCTGCCTTACACAGGTATCTGCAACCCATCCCCCCTAAAACGTTCAAAATAAGACACCACAGGGGTGCAGGGATCCAATGAGCGGAAGTTCAAATTTAGGGTTGAAGGGCGCTTTAAGTATTGGAGTTTCATTAGATAGACATTTCAATTCTGTCTTCAAGTAGGATCTTCTAACAAACTGCTAATAATTGGCAAGACTTTTAAACAATGTTTACTAATCCTATTTTGGCACTCAAATATCAGTGTGATTCAAAAGTGTACCTTTTTGTGTTCCATTACCATAGGGGGCAAAAGACTCAGACGTCAGTCCGAACCTACGAGGACCTCCCGGCCTCACCAGACTAATTGGGCAGTTAGCCCAAGCCCACGCGTGGATGTGGCGGAACAGGTCGTTGAAGTCGATCAAATCTGCACCCCACCAAGTGAGTGTCTCAGAACACAGATTGAGCTAATAAATTAAGGTCTGCATGTTTTTGACACTTTTTTTCTTGTGTTTTCTCTACCCAACTTTTAGGTGATGCTGATCTGTTTGTGGAACGACAAGCTGCGGAGCCATTTACCACTGACAGTGCCCACAGGCTTATTGGGCAGATCATGGCCTGGAATCTGCAGCTGGAAAACATGCAGAAGGAGATGGCCACCATGCAGCAGGGAATGAAGGACATGATTGATGTTTTGGGGAGAATCTAAAGACCCCTTTTACATTTATTAACATCAATCATGTCCTTCATTCCCTTTTGAAGCGCTGTTTAACTAATTTTAGAGGCCAAATTTTAAATATGCACACGGTATGTCAACATGTGCTATGTGCCATCAGGGGATCTCAATGGACGCATTTTGTGTTTGCAACCCCTAATGCTAGTAGGTGAGAGGGAAGGGGTTTCACACACAAAACACGTCCATTGATTCCCCATGATGGAACATAGCACATGTTGACATTACCCATTTTCCAGTTAAATTAGTGTGCATATTCAAAATTTGGCTTCTTCTGTTCATGGGTTACCTGTTGAACTTTGTAAGTTCTGGACTTTTACATTGTGTAAATAATTTCAAATGCTAAGACAAAATTTTTAAACAATTTTAAACATGTTTTTATGTTTGTTTTAAAAAATCAATCCCAAAAAATAAAACAATATGTTGTGAGAAAAACACCAAAAAAATGTCAAAAAGATAACATAAAAAAAAAAAAAAAAAAAAAAATCATGTTCCAAAAAAAAAAAAAAAAAAAAAAAAAAAAAAAAAAAAAAAAAAAAAAATACCAAAACAACCAAAAAAAAAAAAAAAAAAAAAAAAATAATAAAAAGTTTTGGATGTGCACTATAATAAAAAAAATAATGTTTGCACAAATTCAAAAATGTGTGGCTTCTTCTTTTTAAATACTACCAGTTTGACAAAAACATGTTGTGGTTCATTGACAAAGGGGCTTATTTACTAAACGCTAAACAAGTTTCCCACTATTAAGATGTGCACTAGGACAACATATAAAACAGGCCAAATTAAAAGCAAAACAATACGAAACGACCAATATTTCAAACATAAATAACTGTATTTATTCATTGTAAATGAAAAAGATGGTTTAAGGGTCTGCTGCCATTTCAATGGCCCCCCTACCATTAAAATACTGTAAATAAAGGTCCCGCACTTGCTGGGCTGATTGTGGTGCGGAACCAAGAGGGCGATTATCCAGCCCTGTCATGTTGCCTTCCACTCCGGCCTCAGGGCCAATTGGTAAGGAGTATGTTCCTGAATGTTTCCGCAAATAATTGTGCATGACACAGCATGCTAGAATAATAGTATTGAGTTTGTACTCTGCCAGATGTAGCGATGTAAGGAGCAATCTGAAACGGTTGGCCATAATACCAAAGGCATTTTCCACCACCCTTCTTGCTCTGGCCAACCGATAGTTAAAAATCCTCCTCTCAGGGGTGAGGGATCGTTGGGGAAATGGCCTCATCAGATGGTCACCCAGACCGAACGCCTCGTCGGCAATGAAGACGAACGGGAGTCCCTCCACATTATCTTCATCTGGTGGCAGCTCCAGCCCACCAGTTTGGAGACGATGACCGAACTCCGTGTGGTTGAAGACTCCTCCGTCCGACATCCGGCCGTTTTTCCCCACATCCACATACAGAAATTCATAGTGTGCCGACACCACCGCCATCAACACGATACTATGGAACCCCTTATAATTCCAATAGTATGACCCCGAATGGGGTGGGGGCACAATTCGCACGTGTTTGCCGTCAATCGCCCCTCCGCAGTTGGGAAAGTCCCAACGGGCAGCAAACTGGGAAGCCACAGTCTGCCATTCCTGTGGCGTGGAGGGACACTGTGAAGTCAAACAGAAAGATACAATTTAAATTATAAACCAGGCAAAACACCAAACTAAATGCAACAAATTAAAAAACAATTTGGAAGAACATATGTATTTATTTTGTAAATCCTTGAAATAAAGCCAAAAGATTAAGGATAAAAGGCACAAATCTCTGATTGATGACCCCTCTGATGGACCAGAGAAGATAATAATGGGGATGTGGGTGGGGAGTATATAATGGTAAGGTCACACAATACACATGCAATTAATTAAAGGTGTGTGTGGGGGGGTGGGGATAATTACAAGCTGACCAAAACCACATGATATTAATTATCAGGGGGTGTGGGGGGGGTGGGGATAATTACAAGCTGACCAAAAACACATGATATTAATTATCAGGGGGTGTGGGGGGGGGGGGGATGGGGATAATTACAAGCTGACCAAAAACACATGATATTAATTATCAGGGGGGTGTGGGGGGGGGGGGGTGGGGATAATTACAAGCTGACCAAAAACACATGATATTAATTATCAGGGGGTGTGGGGGGGGTGGGGATAATTACAAGCTGACCAAAAACACATGATATTAATTATCAGGGGGTGTGGGGGGGGTGGGGATAATTACAAGCTGACCAAAAACACATGATATTAATTATCAGGGGGTGTGGGGGGGGTGGGGATAATTACAAGCTGACCAAAAACACATGATATTAATTATCAGGGGGGGGGTGTGGGGGGGGAGGGGATAATTACAAGCTGACCAAAAACACATGATATTAATTATCAGGGGGTGTGGGGGGGGAGGGGCTAATTACAAGCTGACCAAAAACACATGATATTAATTATCATGGGGGGTGGGGGGGGGGGTGGGGATAATTACAAGCTGACCAAAAACACATGATATTAATTATCAGGGGGTGTCAGGGGGGGGTGGGGGGGGATAATTACAAGCTGACCAAAAACACATGCAATCAATTTAAAAATGAGGGTCAAGGGGGGTGAAAGGGGGGGTGAGTAAAGCTGTACAATGGAGCTGGTAATATACATTTTTAACCAAAGAAAGTGACTAGGCTAGGGGTGTTTAGGGGGCCAAGCTTCCATGCTGGGGAGGTTGGTGCAAGCAAATATGCATGTGACCCACTAAATAATACATTCTTAAAAATATTTCGATAAGTCAAACATAAAATACTAGACAAAAAAAAAAAACACCAAAAAAAAAGGAATAGGCGACAATCATAGAATAGTCCTATCATGGTAATTAGCTAATGATGACATTGATGCACTACATTAACAAACATACAAGACATAGGTAATTTTAAAAGAGAAGACTTACCTTAATGTATTCCTCCTGCAGGACGTGGATAATGGCAGAACAGGTCTCTGGAATAATGAGCCCCAGAGCCTGGGGGGAGATGCCTGTCGTGAACTTGAGGTCCTGCAAGCTTCTCCCCGTCGCCAAGTAACGCAACGTGGCGACTAGCCTCTGCTCCGCACTGATGGCTTGCCGCATGCAGGTATTCTGCCTGCTAATATAAGGGGACAGCGAAGCCAACAGACGGTGAAAAATGGGGTCCGTCATCCGGAGATAATTCCTGAAATCATCAGGATTATTCTCACGGATCTCACGGAGCAAAGGCATATGCGAGAATTGGTCACGCTGGCGCAACCAATTCTTGGTCCATGAACTCCTCCTCACCCTGTTCATGGACCGGGCTCGTGCCAAGGTGTTAACCGCAACACCGAGCCCCTGCACAGCACGAACTCGTTCCCGAGTACGTCCACACTCCATGGCTTCAAAACGGTCGGCTGATCAAACAAACAACTTAACAGAACGCACTGAAGAACAGCAAGGCCTATGAAGAACGACCTGAAAAACAGGAACGAGCGGACCAGAACGGCCTGAGAACAGGTAGGAACTGATCCACACGCACTGAAAGCCAGATACAAACCTCACAAGCACAAACTGAACGGCAGAAGCGAACGAATTAAGCAGAAGTCTGAGAAGCGCGAATCGTCTCTAACCAAACGTCAACTAACACGCGATACACACGAGATTAGCTGACGGGGCCCAAAGGGTGTCGTTTGGGATCTCGAGCTTCCTTTTTCTAGTCCCGTCGTACGTGCGTACGTCATCGCGTGAACCGCCGGACTTTTTGCGTGATCGTGTGTGGTCAAGTCCGTTCGCTTTTTAGTCCGGCGTACCTAGCGGGAAAGTCCAGCGGATTGTTCGCTGGACTTAGGTCCGCCGGCAAAAGTCCGTACGTGTGTACGAGGCAAAACAGTTATGATCTTGCTAGTGATCGATTACTTTGATCATCTAAGATGGCGTACACCTTAACAGTCTTTTGAGAGGATGAGGTTTCCTGTGGATAGGACATAAGCGATTTATGTTTTCAATCTTACCACTCTGGTTGTTTGCGAATGGAACTGAGGTGGCAGAGGGGAGAACGTCAGTCTTTTTCACAGACACTGGACCTCTACGGTTTCTGAAGCTGGGATGCGGGCTGTCGCCACTAGGGAGAAGTGAAGCAGAATAGCACTCGCCATGAGAGAAACTTGGGTCGTTCTTGGTCTCTGCGATGTTCCTAACAAAGTCACAGAAATAGGAGAATGGAGGGAAAGAAACCTTGTTTTTCCTTTTGTACTTGGATATGAGTAGACTATAGACTATATGGCAGCTTAGAGACAATTGGGATAACCCAATGAGCAGTGTCCAGGTAGCTGAGGCCAGGTAGTTTGGGGACTGCCTTGGCCAGCTGGAACTCAAGGAGGAGATCACTCAGTCTCTGAGACTCTTGATTGTCCTTACCGGATATCTTTAGGAAACCTTGCAGTCGTCTGAATAGATAATTTTCTGTAAGGAAATATAGTAAGGGGGTGGGTGGCGCTGCTCATCACCTGAAAAGTGAACTTCCAAAGGGGAATTACACTTCTCAGGTGAAAGTGCAAGTGCTAAATTCAATGCTTATGACAAGGAGTGTTGTGTCCCATCTCCTTACTCGCCTTCTCCAAACTCCTTGAAAGACTGATCTACAACTAACTGAGCGACCATCTGACCATGAATAAACTTCTTGATACCCTTAAGTACGGATTTCGGCCTTAACACTCCATGGAAACTGCTCTCCTTAACCACTTCAGCCCCAGAGGATTTTACCCCCTTCCTTACCAGAGCACTTTTTGCGATTCGGCACTGCGTCGCTTTAACTGACAATTGCGCGGTCATGCGACGTTGCACCCAAACAAAATTGACGTCCTTTTTTTCCCACAAATAGAGATTTTTTTTGGTGGAATTTGATCACCTTTTTTTTTATCCATTTTAAAAAAAAAAATAATAAAATTTTTTTCCTCAGTTTGGGCCGATATGTATTCTTCTACATATTTTTGGTAAAAAAAAATCGCAATAAGCGTATATTGATTGGTTTGCGCAAAAGTTATAGTGTCAACAAAATAGGAGATAGATTTATTGCATTTTTTTTTACTAGTAATGGTGGCGATTTGTGATTTTTTTCATGACTGCGACATTGCGGCGGACACTTCGGACACTTTTGACACATTTTTGGGACCATTTACACATTTACACAGTAATTGCACTGATTACTGTGTAAATGTGACACGCAGGGGAGGTGTTAACACTAGGGGGCGCTGCAGGGGTTAATGTTTGTTCCCTGGGAGTGATTCTAACTGTGGAGGGAGGGGACTCACAAGGGGAGGAGACTGATTGGTGTTCCTCTGTACTGGGAACACACCATTGGTCTCCTCTCCACTGACAGGACGTAGATCTGTGTGTTTACACACACAGATCCACCGTCCTGCTGTGTTCCCGGGCAATCGCGGGTGCCCGGAGCACATCCCGACCACCAGGCACACGCACCGGGTCCCGAGGGATGCCGTGCACGCGCGCCCCCTAGATGGCCAGGAATGGGAGGACGTCATATGACACCCACCCAGGATGGGAGATCCACCTTGTGGGCGTCATTTGACAATGCTTGGGTATTGAAGTGGTTAAACTATCAAATTAACTACTAACGGCTAAAACCAGCAGACACTATTCTGTACAACTTCTCCTGGATCTCTCTGCTGGACCACACCCCTCCTCCTCAATAAACTCCACTCCTTTGGTCTCCGTGACTGTACTCTTCATTGGTTCTCATCCAACCTATCCCACCGCTCCTTCAGTGTCACTTACAACTCTACTTCCTCCTCTCCTCTTCCTTTCTTCGTTGGGGTCATACAAGGTTCTGTTCTTGGACCTCTCCTTTTCTCTCTCTACACCACTTCCCTGGGTCAGTTGATTGCCTCCCATGGACTGATTACTGTGTAAATGTGACACGCAGGGGAGGTGTTAACACTAGGGGGCGCTGCAGGGGTTAATGTTTGTTCCCTGGGAGTGATTCTAACTGTGGAGGGAGGGGACTCACAAGGGGAGGAGACTGATTGGTGTTCCTCTGTACTGGGAACACACCATTGGTCTCCTCTCCACTGACAGGACGTAGATCTGTGTGTTTACACACACAGATCCACCGTCCTGCTGTGTTCCCGGGCAATCGCGGGTGCCCGGAGCACATCCCGACCACCAGGCACACGCACCGGGTCCCGAGGGATGCCGTGCACGCGCGCCCCCTAGATGGCCAGGAATGGGAGGACGTCATATGACACCCACCCAGGATGGGAGATCCACCTTGTGGGCGTCATTTGACAATGCTTGGGTATTGAAGTGGTTAAACTATCAAATTAACTACTAACGGCTAAAACCAGCAGACACTATTCTGTACAACTTCTCCTGGATCTCTCTGCTGGACCACACCCCTCCTCCTCAATAAACTCCACTCCTTTGGTCTCCGTGACTGTACTCTTCATTGGTTCTCATCCAACCTATCCCACCGCTCCTTCAGTGTCACTTACAACTCTACTTCCTCCTCTCCTCTTCCTTTCTTCGTTGGGGTCATACAAGGTTCTGTTCTTGGACCTCTCCTTTTCTCTCTCTACACCACTTCCCTGGGTCAGTTGATTGCCTCCCATGGCTTTAAATATTATCTCTACGCTGATGACACCCAAATCTATCTCTCCACCGCCCAGCTCTCTCCATCTGTCTCCTCACGCATCACCAACTTACTAGCAGACATATCAGCCTGGATGTCACATCACTTCCTCAAACTCAACCTATCCAAAACCAAGCTCATGATATTTCCTCCCTCATGTGCCACTTCCCCTGCTTTATCTGTCAATATCAATGGCTTAACTATCAACTTGTCCCCCCACGCCAAGATCCTAGGTGAAATCCTGGACTCTGAACTAACCTTTTAGCCCCACATCCTATCGCTATCCAAAATTTGCCACCTCAACCTCTGCAACATCTCCAAGATACACCCCTTTCTAACCATTGTCACCACAAAGTCTTCTAATCCACTCCCTGGTCATCTCCCGCCTCGACTACTGCAACTCCCTCCTCATTGGCTTACCTCTAGATAGGCTATCCCCACTTCAGTCTATCATGAATGCTGCTGCCAGGCTCACCCACCTCACAAACCGCTCAGCGTCTGCTTTACCCCTCTGCCAATCCCTCCATTGGCTGCCATTCAGCCAACTAGTTAAATTCAAGATACTAACTAAAACTTACAAAGCCATCCACAACCTGGCCCCCAGCCACTAACCTAATCTCAAAATACCAACCTAATCGTTCTCTTCGCTCCACCCAAGAACTCCTGCTTTCAAACTCACTTGTCACTTGTCACCTCATCCCATGCTGGCCTTCAGGACTTCTCCAGAGCCTCTCCCATCCTCTGGAATGCTCCACCGCAATCTGTCCGATTTTCTCCTACTTTATCCACTTTCAGACAATCCCTGAAAACTCATCTCTTCAGAGAAGCCTATCTGGCCCCCACCTAACAACTGTACATTTATCTTCTCAATTAGCACATCGCACACAGTTACTGTATTACCTCTTGTATCTCTTGACCTTCCCTCTTAGATTGTAAGCTCTAAGGAGCAGAGCCCTCTGATTCCTACTGTATTAAAGTGTATTGTATTTGTACTGTCTACCCTCAAGTTGTTAAGCGCTACGTAAACTGTTGGCACTATATAAATCCTGTATAATAATAATAATAATGTGTGTAAACAGATATATAATTAAGTCCAATCTTTAGCAAATAACAAAAGTTCCCAAGTAATTTGTGCAGGTATCCAAAGTGACTTGTGCTTTCACTTAAAGGGGTTGTAAAAGTTCAAATCCTATGCATTAAGGTGAAAAAGCACATGTCAGTGACCGGCCTCCCAGCCCCCCATTTTACTTACCTGAACCCTCAAACATGACCCACAGGGAGGCGCGCTCTATCTGCCTGGGGGGTTATCGGCTCTTGATTGGATAGATTGTTAGCAGCGCAGCCATTGGCTCCCACTGCTGTCAATCAAATCCAATAACGCGGACGCCGAGGGGCTGGGCCGAGTCCTGCATTCGGCCTCTAATGCTGGACTTGGGAGTGCGCTCGCAAGGTAACCCCCCAGAGAGCGCTTCTCCCAGGGGGTTATCTGATGTAGCGAGGAGCCGCGAGAGCCGACGAGGGACCCCAGAAGAGCAGGTTCAGGGCCACTCTGTGCAAAACGAGCTGCACAGTGGAGGTAAGTATGATATGTTTGTTATTTAAAAAAAACGAACCTTTAGTGTCACTTTAATCACAATTTATGTGCAGAGGGTGAAGTGACATTTGTGCTCCCCTTTAGATCCACACTCACCAGATCCTTATACCCCTACAGGGGTATAGCGCATGTAGTGAGTATGATGGTTTTATTTTGAGCATAACGTTACCTCATCTGTTTGCGTCCCAGTCTTGAGGGTCCTGTGGAAGATGGCCCAAAGAATGTTGAAACTGACACTGAATCCTCTTTTGGGTTATTTATTTAGAATAAGGACAAAGTCTCTCAATAAAGGGTTAGGGGTGAGTTCAGGCACTTGACAATTGCGGGGTGGAGGTATTAGAAGAATCCAGAGGATAAAACCGTTCCACAGACTGGATCCAGCAACCCCCGGATAGGCCTCTCTCACTTGGTCTAGCAGCCGGTGGGATGCTCGGTAAAGTCTTTGCCACAGACTTATTAGTTACACTTGAGCGTTACTGAGGGGTTTGGATGAATTAAAAAAACTGCCATATGGTACCAGTCTCTCTCAGCCGATCCGGCGATACCATATGCGCGTTTATCCAGGTTGCGTCCTCTAACCGAGTTTACAGGCTCCTCCAGAGATACCAGCCTTGTGCTTGGTCCGCCCTTGGAAAAAGTATTCCCCTGGATCCTCCAGTTTCTGGGCCTCCCTTACAGGCGAGGCAGCACCGGACCATCCCTGGATCAGTAGGCCCCCAAGAATACTCCAGGCCCATCCCCTCAGTTGCGTAGCCTCGGGCCAGGAGGGCCCTGAGGCTGGGGCAGTGGGCCCTAGCACTGCTTAGGGAAAAGCCCAACAGGCCAAACCCAAAGAACCAAAAAACCACCCCAAAAATGGCATTGGTACCTTAAATACCACCTCCCAGATGCACAGCGGGAGAAACACTCCCACCGGGTTGGTTCCGAGCAGTAAGTGACATTCAATACATCCAGCTAGACTGCATTTCCACTCTTGCCTTTGGTGGCAGCGACACCTGTGGTCAAGGGAACCCAGTGCAACCCAGCTGAACTGGTACAGAAACCAGAAATTTAGAGAAATTAGCCTGAAGCCCAACTGTGGCTTCAGGCAACTTAATTTTGAAAAAAACAATAGCGCCTGCTCGTCAGGAGCCAGCGCTACATATGGAAGAGACGGTTACTCATAGTGTAATTCCGAATGGGTTAAATTTATTTTAGTAGTCCATTAAAAACATGGCATAACATAGCCAAATAGCATAAAAAATTGCAAGTAGTAAAAAAGATTTTCAATCTATTCAAAGAGATCCATTGACGTGGGTAAGTACTAGGCTCAGTTGGTTCCACTAGATTTTAGTTAGGGATATCAAAGTAAAGGGGGCTGAATACATTACGTTTTTGGTTGTAACATGACAAAATGTGGAACATATTAAGGGGTATGAATACTTTTTCAAGGCACTGTATATTACTGTAAACCTGTTGTGATTTATTATTTTCATTGAATGGAAGATCAGAATGGGGCAAATTCCCAAGATTGTGTTTTTTTATCTTTCAATTTGGAGCATTTTAACAAAATTCTTTGCCATTTGTTTTACTAATCAAAATACTTTTGTTTCATTTTTTAACTTCACTTTAACATTCATACCTATGTCAAACTTGCACTAGAGAAAAAAAAAGGTAGATGGAACTGAGGTGAAATAATAAGCAATTATTTCCTGATTCTTACAGTATAAATAGGTTCCTTAGTCATGACTACATATAATCATCTCAGTACTCCTATCAGGGACAGGGAGAAAGAGTCTCCTGTGCCGTTTGTAAAAGCTCTGCGCCCTTTTCAGAGAACCCAAAAAGGTAAGTGTTTTTAACTTAAACCAGTGTTCAGATTTAAGTTATCTCTTGTACCTCACTCTGCCTCATTCTATTCTATAACATTTTCACAGAGTAAATATTGGAGTTGTTTTTGAGATGGTCCTTTATATAATAAGGATGCCTATTAAATTTAAAGTGTTAACAAATGCTAGATGTTTTACCTTCATGCATTCTTTGCATTTAGGTGAAAAAAAGCCCAATACCTATTACTGCTCTCCCTGCCCCATGTTCACTACCACAAGGTACTCTGATCTGTGCCACTTCTCTGATCTTCTGGGTGCACAGCAGAAATGCAGTAAATATTCAAAGCCAAAACCAAAAATGTAATATATTGCAGCTTACCAGTCCTTAGATGCATTAGTTCTCCTTTTTTCAGGACTTTACCCTTTTGTTTTCATATGGTAATCCTGCAAAAACACACTTTCAGACTCTTAGTGACTACACTTATTTTTTCATTGTATCAATGGAAGGAGGCATAGTGGTCACTATGGTTGGACTTCAGACATGTCTGCCTTTGTTCATTTCCATTACATGGTGCATTGATAGAATTAGTCATTTAGGCCCCTTTCACATTGGGGCGGTGCGGGGTATATTTAGCGCTGCTTTACCGCCATTTTAGCAGCGCTATTCGGCCGCTAGCGGGGCAGTTTTAACCGCCCAAAAAGGATAAAAACTATGCAAAAAGCAAGGTCCATAAAGACATGGATGAGCAAGTTTGGGGTGGAGGAACTTGACTGGCCTGCACAGAGTCCTGACCTTAACCCAATAGAACAGCTTTGGGATGAATTAGAGTGGAGACTGCGAGCCACGCCTTCATGTCCAATATCAGTGCCTGACCTCACAAATGCACTTCTGGAAGAATGGTCAAACATTCCCATAGACACACTCCTAAACCTTGTGGACAGCCTTCACAGAAGAGTTGAAGCTGTTAAAGCTTCAAAGGGTGGGCAAACTCAATATTGAACCCTACGGACTAAGACTGGGGTGCCATTGAAGTTCATGTGCGTGTAAAGGCAGGCGCCTCAATACTTTTGACAATATAGTGTATATTCAGGAAGGAGTTAAACATTGTATTACACAACATTTGCATCAAACAGTCAGGTGGGCTCCAATCACTGCCTAACAAACAATCCACAATCAAAAAGGGGACTGGGAGCGAAAACAGTTATAGGAGATTTTTTCATCAAAGAATATCCTCATGTAATACAGTGAACTGAAACCATAGGAACAACAGTTTCGGGCATCCTCTCTCTTCCTCAAGTTCAAATGTGTGTGCAATCACATAAGATACACATAAATAGAAAAAAAAACAGCAAGTACTTCATTGCTTACTGGCCAATCACAGCCATGTGCAAACCAGTGTAATTTAAACCCATTGACTCCAAGAACACCACTCTTGGTGTTACCAGCACACATATACACACATACAGTGCCTTGCGAAAGTATTCGGCCCCCTTGAACTTTTCAACCTTTTGCCACATTTCAGGCTTCAAACATAAAGATATAAAATTTAAATTTTTTGTGAAGAATCACTTTGTAGAGCCACCTTTTGCTGCGATTACAGCTGCAAGTCGCTTGGGGTATGTCTCTATCAGTTTTGCACATCGAGAGACTGAAATTCTTGCCCATTCTTCCTTGCAAAACAGCTCGAGCTCAGTGAGGTTGGATGGAGAGCGTTTGTGAACAGCAGTTTTCAGCTCTTTCCACAGATTCTCGATTGGATTCAGGTCTGGACTTTGACTTGGCCATTCTATCACCTGGATATGTTTATTTGTGAACCATTCCTTTGTAGATTTTGCTGTATGTTTGGGATCATTGTCTTGTTGGAAGATAAATCTCCGTCCCAGTTTCAGGTCTTTTGCAGACTCCAACAGGTTTTCATCCAGAATGGTCCTGTATTTGGCTGCATCCATCTTCCCCTAAATTTTAACCATCTCCCCTGTCCCTGCTGAAGAAAAGCAGGCCCAAACCATGATGCTGCCACCACCATGTTTGACACAGGGGATGGTGTGTTGAGGGTGATGAGCTGTGTTGCTTTTACGCCAAACATATCGTTTTGCATTGTGGGCAAAAAGTTTGATTTTGGTTTCATCGGACCAGAGCACCTTCTTCCACATGTTTGGTGTGTCTCCCAGGTGGCTTGTGGCAAACTTTAGACGAGACTTTATGGATATCTTTGAGAAATGGCTTTCTTCTTGCCACTCTTCCATAAAGGCCAGATGTGTGCAGTGTACGACTGATTGTTGTCCTATGGACAGACTCTCCCACCTCAGCTGTAGTTCTCTGCAGTTCATCCAGAGTGATCATGGGCCTCTTGGCTGCATCTCTGATCAGTCATCTCCTTGTCTGAGCTGAAAGTTTAGAGGGACAGCCAGGTCTTGGTAGATTTGCAGTGATCCTTGGGATGTTTAAAGCTTGGGAAATCTTTTTGTATCCAAATCCGGCTTTAAACTTCTTCACAACAGTATTACGGACCTGCCTGGTGTGTTCCTTGGTCTTCATGATGCTCTCTGCGCTTTCAACAGAACCCTGAGACTATCACAGAGCAGGTGCATTTATACAGAGACTTGATTACACACAGGTGGATTCTATTTATCACCATCAGTCATTTAGGACAACATTGGATCATTCAGAGATCCTCGCTGAACTTCTGGAGTGAGTTTGCTGCACTGAAAGTAAAGGGGCCGAATAATTTTGCATGCACCACTTTTCAGTTTTTTATTTGCTAAAAAAGTTTAAAATATCCAATAGATTTCGTTCCACTTCACAATTGTGTCCCACTTGTTGGTGATTCTTCACAAAAAATTAAACATTTTATATCTTTATGTTTGAAGCCTGAAATGTGGCAAAAGGTTGAAAAGTTCAAGGGGGCCGAATACTTTCGCAAGGCACTGTATATACAGACATCCATGAATATGACCATACTTTGGGTACATATCAACATTCCCAATTATGTGTCCATCATCCAGACTCCCATAAGATAGATCTGCAAGGCAAATACAATATACGCATCAACTACTTTGGCAATAAAACACCAAAAAAGGTATTAGACATATTTAGAAGTTAGCTACAAACAAGCCGAGATATTACAACAAGATAATGGCAGATGACAACCTTGTTCCATATAGCATATCTTCAATGTTTATAGCAATACATGTAAATCAAAGTCCTAATTTAGGCTGATGGGCATCCTGTCTCCTCTTCTTTTTGGTCTAGGCATCTCATCAATAATAATAAATCTGATATATTTTTCTAGCATTGGTACGTACTTAGGGAGATGCATATCATTGGTTAGGTAGAGCTGAATTTCAAAAGGATAACAATCAACTTAGGCACACTAGACATGTGCAATTCATTTCGTTTTTTTTTCGTTATTTTCGTTCATTCGTTTTCGTACGAATGAACGAATGATTTGCTAAAACTGTTAACGAATAACGAATCGTTCGAATCGAACGAATCCGAAAACAATGAAAATCCGAAAAAAACTAATTAGAAACAACGAATGTACGAAAGAAGAAAATCCGAAAAACGAAAACAGGAACAACGAAAATCAAAATGAACGAAAAAATTCGTACATTCATAACTTTTTTTTTTTTTGTTGAATTGGTAATTTTCCGTGTCCCTTACAATGGTGCTGCTTAACGTGCCTCGAATAGATTGAACGAAAAAATTCGTAAATTCATTACTTTTTAATTTTTTTTTTCGATTCGTAATTTTCCGTGTCTCTTACAATGGCGTTGCTTAACGTGCTTCGAATGGATTGAACGAAAAAATTCGTAAATTCGTAACTTTTTTTTTCGATTCGTAATTTTCCGTGTCTCTTACAATGGCGTTGCTTAACGTGCTTCGAATGGATTGAACGAAAAAAAATTTGTACATTCGTAACTTTTTTTTTTTCGATTCGTAATTTTCCGTGTCTCTTAAAATGTAATAATAGCATACATAACATTATGAATTATGCTCCGATTACGAATCTACGAATGTTACGAATGTTACGAATGTATGAAAAAATACGAATGCCTCCGAATTTCGAATAAACGCAAATTAAACTTTCAAATTAAACGGAAATACGAATCAGCTAAAAAATATGAATCATTACGAATACGAACACCGACGACTTACGAATGTACGAATCGTTACGAATACGAACACCGACGACTTACGAATTTACGAATCGTTACAAATCAACGGAAACGAAAAAAACGAAACGAAAATAAACACTTTTTTTTGTTGTGCACATGTCTAAGGCACACCAATGGTTAGAAAGAGAGTAGAAGCAGTGCTAGAAAGAGGTACAAGACGAAATGGAAAAGAGTAGGTTTCCTCTTACCGGATGTCTCCCTTGCCAGCTTCTTGAACAGCATGATAACTGCAGGGATCTTAGGGATCACAGGGTAACTCTGTAATCAGATACCTCCTTCGAGAGAATCACTTCTGGGGTTTGTAGGCCCGTGGAATATCTCTGAAAAAGTGCTTTGTTGATAAAGAATATAACCTTCCTGAAAAGCTTATAACCTTCTTCCTGAAAAAGCATATATTCTTCAACATATGTAGTGACATTTCTATAAAATAAAGTTCAAACATCAACTTGTGTTGACTTCTTCTAAACCATGTGTAAAACCCGCCAACATACTGCTATTTTCAGGAGGGATTCCAGACAAAAAGTAAATTTTCCATGGTATTACTTAGGCACAATTAGCACAATGAAATGTTCACAATCTGATGTGTCTGTTTTATCACTATTCTTTTGTTAATTTTGTATTTATTGATTTATTGAGTGAACATTATGGTTATAACTCTTTTTTTGGCAGAGAAGAGAAATAGTCAAGATTTTTAAAACCATTTTGTGGTTCAAGATATTTTTTCTTGGTTAAAACCACACTACAGACTCAGGTTTCCAAAGTTCGTTTGCCCACTCACCCCATTGGAACATCATGACCCTTAAAAAAAAAATCAGTATACATAACTTTTTTTCAGGTGCCTTGTGTCTGGTTGTGTGATGTCACACGTCCTTTGAATCCTCTTTTTCCTCAATCAATTCGAAAATCCAAAATACTGTAGAGGGAGGTGCAACGTAATGGCATGACCCCACTCTCTGTAGCATTTTCCTGTGAGTCCAGGGCTTGGGGGTGGGCCTTTAATGCCCTGGGCTTGAAGGAAGTGGGTTGAAAGGTGCTAAGCTCCATTCAATCTGTAAGGCCCCATTCACACCTGAGAATACTGTCTTCAGGCAGAAAGTCGTGCGTTTTTTGCTGCGTTTTTGCCGCGATTTTGTACCGGTCAAAAGGTCACCAATGTAAAAAACTGAAAAACGGCTGTAATCTGTCTAAAATAAAGTTCCAGAACTTGTTTGAGCTTCAGGCGTTTTGGAGCTTCTGGCTTCAAGTGTTTTGGAGTGGAGATGTGAACCATCTTCATAGTGAATAATTGTTTTTTTCCCCTCCAGCGTTTTGTAGCTTCAGGCTTCAAGCTATAAAATGTTCAGGTGTGAATGGGGCCTAAGAGCAACAGTGCTGGACCAGGGAGAGCTTGAGTCTGCAACTGGGGCTAATTTTTTAAGACCCACAGGGGATTGAGATTTGACATTTTTTGGCAAAGTTAGACTTTTTTTCAAAAGGTGTTTTATTTCATAAAAATTTTCAGTACAAAACAAACAAGTCAAAAATAAAGCTGAACATTGAAGCAACAGGCTTTTGTGTGGACTTTATTTCTTGTGCAATTACATGCACCCACTGGCTTCTGCCTACTCCCCCCAAAATAGAATAAACAATGCATTATAAAGAGGTAGAAATGCATTAAAATACTTTAATCATTTCTTAACACACATACTGTACCTACTGAGTTGGTTCAAACTTATACCAGGGCCCAGGGGCAGCCTGTCCATTAGGGGCACCCAGGCACCGTGTCAGGAAAGGATCCGTCCGCTGGTAAGATCCATCATTTGGCGTGCAGTACTGTGGTCCACCAGCAGGCGTCTCCTGGCAGTTTGTAACTGTCAGGAGAGACTTTCCCTGCAGGTGTTATGTCATCATTGGGCCACAGTACTGGCGTCCACCAGCGGATGGATCCCGGCAGTGTGGAGCAGACAGCACCTTCTGCGCTCAGCTGTTACGTGAGGTCAATCACTGGCAGTTTTACAAACACCCGGCTAGCCCTCACACGCTTGCCTTGGTATCTTTCTTCCATGCACCCTGTAACTTGAACCTGAACCTGAACCTTTACCCATTCCCATCCCCATCCTGATCCTGTGTTCCTGTGTTCCTGTTCACTTGTAGCCTTTCCCATTCTTATTCTCCCTCTCCCGTCCTGCCCTTGTTCATCTGCTATCCTCTGTGTATGACCCTGGCCTGGCTAACGTTTGTGATTCTGGAACTGCCCTTGTTATCTGCTGATCTACTGTGTATGACCCTGGCCTGGCTAACGTGTTTGATTTCGGTACTTCCCTGTGGCTGTATATATTATCTGTTGTCTGTGGGTTTCTGTTTGTTGGCTGAGCACTGTTTGTTTTTTGGGGTGTTTACTTATTTATATCACTTAGCTTAAATAAACATTATTCTTATTTCACTTTACATGCGTTTTTGTTTCGCTGTTGCAAAACAGATCCTCCTCTTGGCCAATTAGGAAGTAGGTCTGATAGCCGTAACCCGATTGGCTGAAAGGATAGGCGATCGCATTGGATGCCTAAGAGCAGGGGAGGAGACGCACAGCGGAAGCAAGGAGGAAAAGAGCCGTCCGGTCCCCTCTGATGCCTGAGCCCCACCGCCGCTCCTCGGATGCCCGATCCCCGCCTCTGCTCCCTGGATGCCCGCTGCCTAGACGGAGTCTGACCGACCAATGGACAGTGGGGAGGGGGGTTGGGGGTTTTGAGTTGTCACGTGGGTTGGGTTGTTTGCCGCCCCCCCGAACAAAAAAACACCAGCCGCCAGGGTCAGAACTGTTGTTCACAATGACCCTGTGATGAGATGAATGAGGGTTTCAATTTCTGAAGTTGTTGGACTCTTCCATTTTAGTGAGATTACCTTTCTTACATACAGGGCCAGTGCAAGGATTTTTGTCTACTTAGGCGAAGGTGCATTTTGCAAGGGGCTGGGAATGTGGATTTTACCCCCCCTCTATCCTGGCACCCCAAGGTGGCTGCTTAAGCTGTCTTATGGTAGCACCGGCCCTGCTGGCATACTATAGCATTAGCTCTATTAACTGTTTTAGGTTTTTTCCTACTGTATGACTTTTTTTTAAGTTTTAAGATTTTTATTAAATTTTCAAAATATAAACAAAAACTATACAGGTACATATTCTAGCATCTTCATCTCCAGGGTGACTGAATAAGTTTCAAATACTGTACAAGTGGATAAACTCGTAGGAACAAGAAAAGAAACATAATAAAAAAATAAATAAATTCCATGTTTACCCCTAACGAGATCATGCTGTAAACATGGGATTATGGTTTAATGTAGTCAGTACAGGTAGGGGAAGGACAGAAGGAGGGAGAAAAGGAAGGAGGTAGAGGGGGGGGGGGGGGGGGGGGGGTTGTATGGAAGTTATCTTATACGTCAGACTATCTTTAAGAAAATCGTCTTTCAGGAACATATTTAATAGTTCTTAGGACTTTTGAGAAAATTTGATGCCCTAGGGTGTCGTATCCATTCATTCCAATTTTTAAGGAATTTATTTGTGGAGCCTTTTTTGTGTGCTAACATTATTTCGTAGTGCGCCTGATTATTAAGTCTCAAGATAACATCAGATAGGTTAGGTGCTAGGGTAGATTTTCATAGTTTAGTTATGATGAGCCTTGCTGCTATGAGGATATTAGCGACTATGATTCTATGTTGGGGAGGATAAATGTCAAGGTTTATGCCTAGTAAAGCCATTTCAGGTGTGAGTCTCTTTAGATTTCCAGTGAGGGACGCTATGAAAGAGGAGACAGATTTCCAGAAGCTAGAAAGAGTTTTACAACTCCATAATGTGTGTATTAAGTTACCTGTATGGGTGTCACATCTCCAGCATATAGGGGATGAGGTGGGGAATATTTTACTGAGTCTGTATGGGGTCAAATACCAATGGTTCAGGATTTTTTGGGCATTTTCCCAATGTTCAATACATGCTGTTGAGGTGCTATTAATATGTATGGCTTTCTGCCACTTTTCCCATGAGAAGGTTTGAGAAAGATCTTTCTCCCATTTAATCATATTTGTAGTCTTGGTATGGGGTGGGAAGGATGAAAGTATTTTATATATATGGGATATGCCCCTTCTTTCAATGTTCTTGTGGGAAGAGAAAAATTCCCATAGTGCGCTAGGGATTTCTATGCTTTTTTTCTGAGTTTATTGTATGACTTTTTAATATAGCAAGCAGGTAGAATTTCAGAAGCTGAGGCAGATCAAAGCCCAGAGTCTTTGTTTCCAGTAAGTGACCATTTGAACACAAGACCAAAAGACATGCAAGACTTCTGTAAAAAAAAGGTTTCCTCCACATCCTCACAGTCCATTTTGGTTAAAGTGGAGTTGCACCTCTAACTCTCCTCTAAATGGCTGTTGCTAGGGGGTCCCTCGTAGTCTGCCTCCTTCAGTGTCTGGGCTTGTGACATCACTTCCTATTGGCGCAGGAAGGGCTCAGCTCTGCCCCCTCCCTCTTGTCAATCATCTGGGACAGTTGACAGGTCTCAGATGATTGCGCGGCCACTCACGGCGCATGCGCAGTGGGTGCCCTGCTGTGAAGCCACAGCCGGGGCACCCACAGTTACAATGCCGGCGCTACCGAATGGAGGGGGAGACGAGCAGGGCTTTGATCCCCTGCATCGCTGGACCCTGGGACAGGTAAGTGTCCAATTAATAAAAGTTAGCAGCTGCAGTATTTGTAGTATTTGTAGTATTTGTTTTTTTTTAAATGGCAACACCACTTTAAGGACGGAATTCTCTAGCCCACTTCAACCAGGCATTGTGAAAGGGAGCATGTGTCTGTTGTTGGAGATACTTTCAACAGGCGATCCTAGTATAATTAGGAATTCTGTTCACAGTTGGGCCTGAACACAGTGGGTGGTGGGAAACATGTCAGAGGGCATGGCTTGTGGAGTGATGCAATGCTGAGGCCACCTCACACATGTTAACCACACAGACTGGATTGGGAGAGTGGTGATTTCGTTTTTTTTTTTTTTGCCTTCCTATGTATCAACTAAGGGTATAGGATTTTGTATATGGAGGTTTTCTATTTATTTATTCTATCAATTTCTTTTTTAACCACTTCACACCCTTATTATGTATCTGTAGGTCCTGATGGTCTACTGATCACTTCTACAGGCTAAGGAAGGGGCCCCTCATCCCACTGCCTGCCACCGTTCCCAGGCTCTCTAGTGCAATTGGGGAGCTTGGGACCACTGCAACCTGTCGGTTCTGCTGAACACAGAGGAAAAGCAAGTACATCCATACCCACCACTCCTCTGTGAGGAATGAAACTAGAAGCAACAAGATTTTCATCACTTCTGGTTTTAGTTTGTTGCTTTAACAGTTATTACTGGCTTGTAAAAGATCTGCCAAAACTGAACTTGGTTTGATCAGATGCTTTTGAGGGCAGAGGAGAGATCACCCCAGATTTCTGGAAAGAGTACCCGTCATTGCCCATGCTATCACAAGGGACAATTTTTTTTTTACTTTCCGCTATAATAAAGATCCACAAAAAATATATATATAAATATATTAAAAAAAAACATTTTTTCCTCAGTTTAGGCCGATATGTATTCTTCTACATATTTTTGGTAAAAACAAAATTGCAAAATCGCAAAGGATGGATATTGATTGGTTTGCGCAAAAGTAAAAAAATAGCGTCTACAAAATAGGGGATAGGTTTATGGCATTTTTATTATAATTTTTTTTTTTTTTATTAGTAATGGCGGTGATCTGCAATTTGTATCGGGACTGTGACATTGCGGCAAACATATCGGATGCTTTTGACACTATTTTGGGACCATTTATACAGCGATCAGAGCTAAAAATAGCCACTGATTACTGTATAAATGGCACTGGCAGGGAAAGGGTTAAACACTAGGGGGCGATCAAGGGGTTAAGTGTGTTCCCTCAGGGTGTTCTAACTGTAGGGGGATGGGCTACCACTGACATGACAGAGATCGATGTTCCTGATGACAGGGAACAGGAGATCTTTGTCATGTTACTAGGCAGAACGGGGAATTTCTGCCATTCTGCCTCTCCTCACTGTGATTGTGGGCCGCCGGCGGACATCGAGCCTGCAGAACCCGCAAGCACACTCCTGCGGTGTGCGGCGGCGCACGCACTCGCCTGCTATCCTGCTTTTGCGGACTGACGTACAGGTACGTCAGTTTGCGCAGGAGTGCCATTCTGCCAACTCATATAGGCGTGAGCCAGTCAGCAAGCAGTTAAAAATGGCTGTGCAAAAAAAAGTAATTTTCTGGCAAAAATGTAGATGTTAACATGTATATCATAAATGTGAGAATTGATCCAGGCAGCAAGTTTTTAATAGGTAAACTATGTTAATAGGTTCCTGTTCCTTTTTATAACCTGACTAGCTATGTAACCATGTAGCTGCCCAAGTTGGATCTGGGCCTTAAAGCATACTTCACAAGAGAGAAAAATGTGGGCTTACATTGCTTACTTCTTCTACTGAAAATGCCAGCTGCCTGGTTGACATGCTGATCCAATAGCTTAAAATTTTTTGAATCATGGAAGTCTTATGCAGATCAGAAAGGTTGGATAAAAGTCTAATCTGCAGTCTTATTTTCTGGGTCAATGACTCAATATTTCTCTCATGGCTAGTTTAGGCTGTCAACAAACTTTAGCACACAAAAAAAACCTTCACTAACTTTGGCAATGTAGCACACCACAAGTTGTATTAACATCTATCTATAGTTGTAAGGTGCCCCCAAAATCCACACCAGTCCTTTATCCAAATATGCAGCCTTGCAGGCCAGGAAATGAAGGGGACAAGCGTGTATTCCACCCCATCTGTACCATACCAGGGCACATGCCCCAAACATAGGGGTTGTCTTCTCAGTGGGGACCCCCTGGAAAAGCACCTTGTCCCCAAGTTGATGAGTGCAAGAGTCTCTTCCCAACAACCCCGGCCTAGTGGTTGTGGGGAACTGTGGGTGCAGGGGGAGGAGATTATCAGAATTTTGACCCCCCCCTATAAGGGGGCACCCAGATCCATTTGACTAAGGTAAGCAACCAGCCATGTGTGGTAGGCTTTTTTTTCTTTCAGTGGGTTGGCAGGCATTTGGTTTCATGACTGCCGTTGATCTACATCTTTGGACAATGTGAATGATGATTAATGTAGATTATGGGGCTTTTTTTGTTTTTTATTAAAGGACTTGTCAAAAACAGTGTATGCGTGTGTAGCGCCGACACTTTTTCAAAGTGCCCCGCTATGTGTAAATTTAGTTTTTGCCCAAAACTACAACTGAGTTTTGGGGGTTAATTATTCTAGGTTATGCTTTGGCATCAGTTTGGCTGGGCTGCATTAAGGTTCTGCCTGGTCATAGGTGAGGTGAGCACCTGTGACAGGCCTGAGAACGCAGTCTGGTTGAACGCATTAGGTACCAATCTTTCTCCGGAGACTTTCAGTGGGCACGTCTTGCCCCTCTGTGTATTCCGGGGGGGGGGGTTACGTAAGGTGCTGAAGGCACGTATTCTGGGTTGTTGTCGTTCCTGCCCGCCTGTCCGTCTCTGGACTGGTTCCGGTCCTGACCAGCCCTGTGAGGGGTCTCGGTCCAGGAGTGTCTGCTGACCCCAAGGTCCTGCTTCTTTTGACCAGCCCCAGAGGCCCTCATGGTCTGGGGTGGGTGATCCATCCGTTCCCGAGCCTCGGAACTGGCTAGTTCGAGGCACAGTAACTGAAGGAGGATTCTGAAGTGTTCCGGTAACATCTCAGGATTGGAGAGGCCCAGCAACTCTACATGTGACCAGGGGAGGACTCTTCGTAGGAGGGCCACGCACAAGGCTGGCTGCTCGGTAAGAGCCTGGAAGCTGAGATGTATGGACACTAGTTGAATCCGTATTTTCTATGGTATTGCCGGATCGGCTGAAAGATACTGGTACCATAGGAAAAGTTCCTAACCTAACCTTAAGTTGCACTAAGTTCCTGAGAGAGACTTTGGTGTGTTAATCCTGAAGTCTTCTAACCAAGTCTGTGGCTCAGGGGTCTTCAAACTATGGCCCTCCAGTTGTTCACAAACTACAATTCCCATCATGCCTAGTCATGTCTGTGAATGTCAGAGTTTTACAATGCCTCATGGGAGGTGTAGTTTCGCAACAGCTGGAGGGCTGTAGTTTGAGGATCCCTGCTGTGGCTAGAAATCACTTGTTGGCTGCTAGATCTACAGACAAGGGTTTATCCAACAGTGAGCTATCCAGTTGCGAGTGGCTACTCCCTGGATCAACTAAAGAGAGAGAGAGACATTTGTTCAAGTGTCAGCAAGTTCCAAGTGCCTGAGCTTCTATACCCTGGCCCTCTATTCCCAACTTTTGTTCAACGTTTTTGCAAATAAAAATCCTCAAAAGGACTTTGAGTGTCAGTCTCCACAGTTACTGGGTACTAACCCTGGGAACCCCTAGACAAGAATGACGAGCTACAAGGCGGAGGAGGTAATCGGTAAGCCCAGAAAAAGCATGGCTGCCCCCAGGGGTTATGGCCGTTACACGTGTTTTTAAAACTATATACTGTACCTTTTATAGATGAGTAAGTAGGTGTACTATGTACCCCTTGATCACTCACATGGGGAGGGGAAGTATCTGGTTACAGCCTTTCAGATTCTGATGAGCCTTCCACCCACAGACCCCCACAATCACCAGGTGAGGTTTGTAGGGAAAAGGCCCTTGTCCTCATCAACCAGTTTCACTGAAAAAAATATTTTTATTGTTTAATTATGTTTTTTAAAAAAATGTTTCATGTTTGGTTTGTATGTACTTCAGTGGTGGTTGGTGCTCCATGGCTGGCCCTCCATCAGTAGGGGGGGTGGCAGATGGACCTGACCCAACCAGTTTGATAAAATCACAGAAAAGATTACAGGAAATGTCATATTTGATGTGATACAATGAAAAGGGTTAAGACTGAATAAGCTGAATGTGCCTCCATTCATAATTCAGGCCTGCATAAGCACGTACAAATGTCAGCAAACTGCAAATTAAAGCAGAATGAGTACATGCAAATGAGAGGAAAAAAAAGATTGCTTCTTTTAAGAACTCTTGTAACATTTCCCTATTTGGCGTGCTATTATATATCAACATGGCAGAAGTTGCCATAATTGAGAGCATGGCAAACAGATGAAAAATTGTCCCTTTCGTAAAGGTGACAGAACATTTTTTTCTGATTTCTTCATTTACTGGTTCCATAATAAAGAGTACCTCAATACAACAAGTAAAACTATTCAGCAAACTGCTAATTTTATCTAGGAAAATTATAACTAAACCAAGGACAGAAACTTGTCTATTAAATTGATCTTAGTATAGCGCTACCACTGGAGAAGCAACTGGATTGTTTGGGCCTTCCTGCACCGGTTATGACTTGCCCTGTACCTGAACCCGGACCCAGACTCGAGTGACCACCAACACACCTGGAAATTAGCTTTTTTAAAAGGAGTACAGCCCTATAAAGTCATTCAGTCAGTCTGTGAGACAGTAGAATAAGCAATAAACCATGCAGAAACAATTTGAAAATAAGGCACAATACCAGCAACTGTAAGCCCCATCTATGAAAAAGATTCCCTGTCTAAGCCACTGGCAAGTTGATTATTGATAACTTTTAAGAGCGCTAACTTCCAACTGGGGGTATTTGTATTTCAAGGTACGTGAACCCTCTCAGCAGAACTTCATTGTAAACCACAACAATTGCAAATAGACACCTACAAAGATCCTAACAAATCCAATGGAACAGTAACTACTCTAAAGCAGCAGCTCCACAACAGCAGATCTCTGGAATAGTAAATCTCTGGAACAGCAGATATCTGAAACAGCAAATGTTTAACCACTTGTCTTCCAGCTGCTGATAGCAAAGTCCTTTGAACACATTCTGTTGTTAAAGCAGCCAGGAGTGTGTTTATTACTGGCGTTTGCATGTATATCTAAAGAGTGGCAAGCCCAGAGCCAATATGTTTTCCAGTACCTGGATAATTTTTACCACTCTGGGCAGCAGATGGGGGCAGGTGTTGGCACACACATTGTTTTTTTTATAAAGTAAATAGAGCAGGTGCTTGTGGGGGACATAGCTGTTGGTAGTCAAACAAAATGTGTTCTGGTGGTCAGGAAATCAAGTAGAGGGTGCAAATGTGGTTTAACCGTACCAAGGCACTTGATGGGGTTATTTACTCATTATTTTACCTCAAGAGACAGTTTTTGCAGAGACAAGCATAAATCTCATGGGCAGGGAATCAAAGTAGGAGAAATAATATGTTTTATTTGTCTAACAAACTATGACATTTGGGAAGCAAATAAACAGGTATTCTACAGAAAAGGGACTGTACGGGGGGGGGGGGGGGGGGTTGGTGTGTTCTTGAGCCACTTTACCACCAGGCCTTTTTCTGGTTTACAAGTAAAATTCTGTATTTTTTTTTGCTAGAAAATTTTTGGGGAAAAAATACACTTTAAAGAATAAAAAAACAAATAAAAAAAAGCTAAGTTAGCCCAATTCTTTTGTATAATGTGAAAGATGATGCTATGCCGAGTAAATAGATACCTAACATGTCATGCTTTAAAATTGCGCACGCTCGTGGAATGGCGACAAGCTACGGCACTTAAAAATCTCCATAGGCGACGTTTTAAAAATGTTTACAGGTTACCTGTTAAGAGTTACAGAAGAGGTATAGTGCTATAATTATTACTCTTATTCTAATGATCATGGTGATACCCCACCTGTGTGGTTTACATATGCAACGTGCGAGCTTGGTGGGATGGGGTGCTTTATTTTTTCTTATTTAGTTTGCCTCTTTTTTTTTTTTACACTGTCTCTTTAATTTTTTTGATCATTTTTATTCCTAATACAAGGAATGTAAAAATCCCTTGTAAAATAAATAAGCATGACAGGTCCTCTTTATTGCGAAATCTGGGGTCAAAAAGACCCCAGATATCTCATTTATCTTTAGAAGCAAAAAAAAAAAAAAATGTAATTTTGACTTTAAGAAAAAAAAATCCTGTCAGTCTGCCCAAGGACCAGAGGTGAGATCAGGGGTCGCTCCAGTCCTCCAAGGGCATAGAGCCAAAGTGGGTGCTATCTTTCCTGCCTAGCCATCAGCCACACCGGATAGGTTCCGGGCTTACTGATGGCTCCGGTACGCTCAGAAACCAATGGAAAGCAACAGGAGGGGGTACCACTCCCACGACCTGTAGAAGTGATCTTGTGTCATTTTTATCTGAAAGCCGGATGCCTAACTGAAAAAAGATACCGGAGTTATAGCTGCTGCCATAACCCCGTTATTTAACGTCAAGGTAATGACATGTGTTTACAGTTAGGTGGTCAGCAAGTGGCTAGAGTGGACCCTGTAAAAAATGTTAAAAGCCCTAGTAATAAAAAAATCTGAAAAATAAAGTACACAACACAGAACACATGATTAGAGAGACCCGATGGACAACATATCTATCCAAGGAAGATGCTCCTCAGTAAGCACAGAAACACAGATGCTGTTTAACTGGAGGATACCATGATGCAAAAGAAACAGCTAGAGAACAAAAATAATAAAAATAATGGTGGAATGTAAGCCAAAGGCACCAAATTACAGAGAAAGATGACAGAAATCAGCAAAACCTACCTCCTCTGAAACTGAAGGCAGATATAATAGACAAATGCCAATTTTGGGCTAAATGAACTTTCATCCTCCATAAATACCTATATTGATGGTACTTAGTACCATAAAAATTACACAAGATGGAACCTCACTGCTCTTCACTGTGCTTTTGTAATTGTGGACAGGTTTGGGTCAACATTTTTTAAATGGTGGCAATGCCCTGCTTTGAGCAATTACTGGTCAACAATTTCTGCCCTTATCAACCAAAAACCATAACTGAAAAGAAACCCTTTTCCCCACAAATAGTCCTCCTCAACCAACCTGTAACCATTATACCCAAACACTAACAACTATTCATATCCTAGCCTTACTAGCGGTTAAAAGGGTTATGACATGTTCCTAGAGATCTAAAAAAGATATTATGAGACAACTTTAAAAATAAGCTTTATTGGATCATGGTTTATGAGAAACATTTTAGTATACTGTGGAGGTTAGTTCAAGTGAGAATAAAGGCAGCTCAAACAGAAAAGGTTGCAAGCAAAACAAACAGAACAAAGCAGAAAATAAATCCTTGTCAACCAGGCACTAACTAAACGGGACAGGCACTAACTAAATGGGACAGGCACTAACTAAACGGGACAGGCACTAACTAAACGGGACACATTCCTCTTCTGACTTCTCCCAGTCATCAACAAAACTTTTACAGAGTGATTTCCATGTGCAGCTCTCTTTTAGGTAGCTTTCCTGAGTCCTAGGCCAGAACATCCTCTTGCTCCAGCCCTTACTTTATTCCACCTGCTGCTGGTCAAAAGTGGGAAGCAAAACCCAGCTCGGATTCCACACTGCCAAGGTGGTCTGGAAAACGTGGACTGGATTCTACCTTAGTTTCCCACAGTTCAAAGCATGTAAGGCTGTCCCCCGATCACCTCGCTTTATATTATGTCACAATACTAATCGATAGACAAGCAAAATTTAGGAAGATATGGTAACCATAGTTCACCTATATCCACCAGATGTAATACGCAACACAGGCATACCACTGACACAGCATTAGCTAGCTTTCATCTTTTATTTTACATCAGTGTCCTATTACTCTACTTTTTCTTGGCCTTATGAATTCTCCATTCACTCCCTTGTGTCAGTCTACAATTAATACATAAGATACTACTCCTCCCAGCTGACACTTCTATTCCCCCTCCTGCTTTTCTTCAACTTTCCACAATTTCCATTCTTATTTTTTAAATACAATTGGGATGTAATATCTCATTATTATGTAATGTTCTCCCCAAATATCTAGGATTCCTAACAATATCTCTGCAACTGATATCTATAGCTCAATAATGATATAATTAATCATGTTCAGTACATGCAATGTTTACTGCCCTGTTCCTGGATAACCTGTAACAGTGAGACAATATAAAGTATTTTTTTTTAGGTTTTGTACTATAGATATAATACACATTTTGTAATGTTGTTTAAAATTAATTAAAGAATACTAAAAACAAAGAATTCAGCATGAGGCTATGTCAGGATAAAGTAAACATGGATACAAGCAGTATAGCAAAAAGGGCAAGTCAGAGAGTGGAACCATGGCTCTAAGTTTGACAGTGTTAAGGAAGCATAGAGAGGGATCAGTTTTGAGCATGGTATACTGCCAGTTCTGTGCTATAGCAAGTGCCTCCCAGGGCCTGCACATCAGTACAGTGTGTTATACTGGAAATTAGCTCAGTAGTAGACACGTTTTCAGTGAGTCCATGTGAGTCAGAAAGTCTGCTCTAGGTACTGGCTGCCCACTTTTATTTAAACAAAAGAAACATTCAACAGAACCTTTGCCCATGCAGGGGATTCTACCATCAGCACAAAACATGAAAGTCTCCTGCGTATCACTCCATAGCTCCCTGTTGCAGGTCTCAATAGGGGAATCTCCTGGAACCCATCTGAAGACTTATAGCCTGGGACCTCCTGGCTTTAAGGTGGAGCACACCTGTCCCCTCAAACAAGAAAACCTGTCTCCTGGATAGAGCACACCTGTCTCCAAACGGGAGCTTTGACCTATGCCCAAGTCTTTAATTATAATAGCTGTGTTCACCTGACTCATAGCCTGTTGGTCTCCTGCAAGACCTGGACACCGGGTTGGAGATTTCTTCCCTCCCAAAAATCTTTGAAGTGTCTAAACTTCAGAACCCAATTTAGGAAAACCAAGATCCGTAAAAAAACAAAAAACTGTTTTTCCACTCACAATTGTTATTCCGGCACTCTGTTTGCGTATAAACCCTGTGCCCATTTTTCCTACACTCACACAGTGGCAGGGCCTTGCCCTGTCACAACTGGTACATTCTAGACTGTTCTGAGAGCTCTTAAAGCCAGGCTGTTCTATTATGCAAATGCAGACCACTTCTTTAGTGCTGTGGCTCACACCACATCCCCTTCCTCCACCCTCCACCACTTGTGACCCACTGGTGACCATAAAGTTTCCCAATTTTATAAATATTTCAGTTATAATAGATTTGGAAGGCGGGTCAAATAGGTTTTTAGATACACTTTAATGAATGCACAACTATCCATCACTGCTTCCTTTTATACAGGGATTTTATGTTTAAGTAACATAAGCAGATACATACATATTTGCATTCCTATTGCCACTTTCAAAATACTTATTTCATATGTGGGGGTTACAAATGCAGTTGATGCAAAGGACATCAAGCATTTCTAAATGATTCTATAGCATACATCATATTGAATACTGAATAAATAACATCACATATGATTCACCCTGAAAGTGAAGGATGAAGCAAAGATAGATAGAAGCAGAATATACAGATTTGTAAAACATGGCTGATGTACAGAATCAATGCCATGATGAAAATTAGTAAGGAGCTATTAAGTTTTGTCCCTGTGTCTAAATGGCAAAATGACATGCCTGACTGGAGAGTACCTTAAAGATAAGTCTTTTAACTCACAATATAGAAATGGACACATAATAGACAGATTTTGCACACTTAGGTGGGAACTGAGTAATAATGATGTACACTGATCAAATTCAAACGGACCATAAACTTTCTATTGTGATTAAATCTGTTTTTTTCCATTCACTCTACTATCAAAGAGGGCTCCAGGCAGTGGATCTTTCTTGTATTTCAATATAACTTTTGCAATCTTAGGTGAACAGCTTGGTTGCTTCTGCCTGTCAGGAAATTAGAATTGCAAATTAAATGCGGAAATGTAGCAGACAAGGGTCTAAATCAGTCACTTTTGAGAACACAATTATTGCCTAGCAACTACAGAGGAGATCATGCTGTACTAAAGTTCAGCTTTCACAACCCCTTTGTGACCCAGAGATGCTCAAGGGTAGATGGCATGCCGTTACTCTGTATGAAGCGCTGGCAAGGCTGGCATATGAATGCAAGAGAGCTTGATGGGATCCAATATAAAGAGGCTTCCTATAGTCAAATGGGAATTTGCATTATCTTTCAACGTTGAGTTTATTTTCAATTGCACATCTGAAGAAAGATATAGATTGTCTTAAAAGCTTATAAACGCTCAAGGTTTTAAGCAATCAGAGAAGATGTGCAAATCACCCTAGCAGTACTTGATGAAGAGTTAAAAAGTCATTGTCAGAAGCTACAATTTTCATTTCGTTTTTGAGGTGTTGAATATCGTATGCCGTCATTTCAGTAGGAAGTAGCAGATTCTAATTTTAGCGCCAAATCATTATAAGGCTTTTTTATTGAGAAATGAAAAGTCATGATTTGATATTCATGTCTCAGAAGGGAAAAGTAGGTTATGGTTACCTACTATTGGGAGGTAGTCAGAGAGCAAAATAAATAAAAGTTATGGATAATGAGTACTTTACCACATTGTTAAAGTTAGCTTAGCTTTTATGTTTGTTTTTTTGTCATTGTGCTATGACATTTGTTGTTTACTTAAAAGTGGGCAAAATGTATTTTGTTAAGTTGCTTTATACTGTGTATTGTGTGCTTTATGAGTCCAATAAAATCATATTGTATCCCATTATACATTATAACAGGTTGTTTCCTATAGTAATGTAGCCAGAAGCGGATTACAGCTATCTGGCACTACAGACTTGTCCTCCATCTTCCCAGACTGTCTATATATCCCCCTAGTGCTGGGCTCAGATTGCATGCATCCTACATCTGAGCCTAGAGGAGGACATTGTGGAAACTGTAGTCTCCTGAGTAGCTATTGCTGAACTGTTAAACTGTCCATGAAATCAATGAAATACACCCCCAGCAAGCTATCTGCTCCAGGGGAGAATTATGGGTGAGATTTTAAAGGGATCTGCCGACCAGGCGCACGCTCTCTTGTTTCCCAGGATCCATCAAGTGGGTATCAGTCTGCCGCTGTGTTGGAGGATTGTGGCCTAACTTGCGACTCAATGCATTCCGCAGTTCCAGCCCAGGTGGGACAGACGTTGCTCGCTATACCAAAGGGGTACCACAGCAGCATCACTGATAGAATTGGTGTCAGATGACCCACTGAATCAGCAGATTACCTTCCATCTCAACCTACTTGCAATATGAAGAATCGACTTGGATCGAATATCCAGTAATCAGTAAAGGTCATCAGGATTGGTGAGAGGGCTCATGCCCAAAATCCAGTTGCCAGTCACTAGTGCATCACTTTGAACACTGTATACAGACATCTTTGACTCAGATTGCCTAGAGGATTTGTCACTAGTCAGAACAAGTTTCCTGCATTGATTGCTGACCACTGTGCCATATTTAGGGATTCTTTGCCTCTCCAATTGCCTGTGAAGATAACTGCAAGGCCTTGCAATCTGAACACTCTCTCTTATTGCTCTTTAAGGGGACATGTCTCTGGTACCTAGACTGCTTCATCTCTCATTAGGATTAAAGGTATTATAGGCCTGCCTGGTTTTTCCATTTTAGCAGTAGTATTATTTACAGCAACTAATGAAACTTTGAGGAATCCACTTGGATATTGCCTGTTACCTTGTATAGTGGTGACATTTATCCATTATGGCTAATTGTCATTTAACTGCTCTAATACACTGTACACACGATAGGATTTTCCGACAACAAAACCGTGGATTTTTTTTCCGAAGGATGTTGGCTCAAACTTGTCACACAAATGTTGTCGAAAATTCCGAACGTCAAGAACACAGTGACGTACAACACGTACCACGAGCCGAGAAAAATTAAGTTCAATAGCCAGTGCGGCTCTTCTACTTGATTCCGAGCATGCGTGGACCTTTGTGCGTCAGACTTATGTACACACAATCAGAATTTTCGACAAGTTTTGAGAACCTGCTCTAAAACATTTGCTGCTGGAAATTCCGACAACAAATGTTCTATGGAGCATACACATGGTCGGACTTTCCGACAACAAGCTCACATCCAACATTTGTTGTCAGAAAATCCTATCGCGTGTACAGGGCATAAGAGTTTATCTCAACTAAGTCTTGGCTTGTTAATAATTCTATAAGTCTCTTCTCTTGATTAAGTAAATCTGATGGGTTTTACTTCCTATTTTGTTCCCTGCAAAGTAAAAGCATAATGTGCTATTATGCATCGCATACTAACACATTATGTGACACTTAACTGGAAGCAAAGCCCATGCTGTCCCTGCTGCAGGCCGCATCCATGTTCACCCCTCTTCCTTCTGGGGCCGTGGACTCCGGCTCTGTGACTGGCTGGAGTCGCGTGATGTCACTCCTGCCCAGGAGCCGCCAGTCACGGCATTCGCTAGTAAAGAAACAGCACAGAGGGCCGTTTCTTCACAGACCATGCACCGATTACATCATCGGCGTAGTACAAAGTAGATATCTCCTAAACGGCGCATGTTTAGAAGATATTTACTGTACCTATAGGTAAGTCTTATTATAGGCTTACCTATATCTTGGAGGAGGAGAAGAAGCAGCACACGGAGCTTTCCAGTGAAAGGCTGTGCGGAGGGTTCAGGACAAGTCTGTTCATTGGAGTAGAGCACACCAAGTTCCCAGCACAGTTAGAAAACCTTATTACGCTGTGTTCTTCTGCTTAGTGTGGTCAGTTTTTAAAAGGACAGCAAAGGGACTGGCATGAACACCAGTGATTTCGCACAAAGGAAGCAATACAAAGAGAACAGGATACTTTTTCACACAAGTACATGGGGCAGCATGCACATATGAACATATGATGAATATAAAATGCTGGGGTAACAAACACTTTAATTAGTGACCTGTGGGGAGCGGGTTCATGTCTGCATTTGTACATGAAAGGGTGAGCACCAGATATGAAACATAACTTAAAATTCCTGTAAAGTCCGTAAAGATTAAATTCAGCCTGATATATTCCAATACAGAAGTGTTTATGATCATAATTAAACAATCTTAAGTAATTATTACATCTTACGAAATTAAAAACAAGTTATTTCACAAATGATGGTTCTTCCGCTCTCTTTTAGCTTTCTTTGTATTTTGAGGAAAATTAAACCACATTACTCATGTTGTTTGAAGTACAGTCATTATGTTTTTTTTAAATATATTTATATTTTATGTGGATCCCTAGTGAATGCTTTTTGTGTCTTTTCAAATATCATTTGTTCTCTCCAGACTTCAAGATATCAGCAGTTAATTGCATAGTAATTACTTGGTGTGCACACATTTGTGTTCTTACAAAGAAATGCGCTAATAATTAAGGAAACAAGCAGGAACAAGAACTATATAGTAAGAAGGCCTTAGCTTTGCTATACTGCACTTTTGGAGCTAATGAAACTAAACTCTCTCAATCAAAATTGTCTACTTTTAATTCTTATGCTGCTAGCCTTAGTAAATAGATAGCAAGGAAACTAGTTTTCTTTGAATAAAAACCTACCGTATATACTCGAGTATAGGCTGTCCCGAATATAAGCCGAGGCCCCTGATTTACCACAAAAAAACTGGGAAAAGTTATTGACCCGTGTATATGCCGAAGGGGGGAAATGGAGCAGCTACTGTAAGTGGAAAAGAGGGTCAGCAAATGCCCATCTGCATGTCCCCTGTGTCCTATACAAACCCCCGTGTCCCCAGTGCAGCCTACCTGTGCCGATCGATCTGTCTCCCGCCGATCTGCCACCTGTGTCAGATAGCTGGCTGTCCGGTGTCCGGTGTCCGCTGTCCGGTGTCCCCCCCATTGCTGATCCTGGCGATCAGCGTGTAAGGCGCCATTACATGTTTAAAAGCCGCGCCTCCTCCTCCTCCTCGTCCGTGATAGGAGGAACACTCGGTTTTCCCAGCAGTCAGTGTGCAGTGTTCCGCCTATCACGGACATCGTCTCATCCTCTTCCATGAGATGAGAATGACAGGACGTCCGTGATAGGCGGAACACTGTACTGCTGGGAAAATTAGTGTCCTCCTATCACGGACGGGCGGGAGGAGGCGGCGCGGCTTTTGAACACTGCCGTCTGTCTGCATGACAAGCTGTTCATGTAGGCAGAGGGCACTGACTCGAGTATAAGCCGAGAAGGGGACTTTCAGCCCTAAAAAAAGGGCTGAAAATCTCGGCTTATACTCGAGTATATACGGTATATAGTATTGGATCCTGGTGGTTGTTGACATGGAATCCTGCAAGGTTAATAGGTCTCGCTATAATGATTTTTAAACAAATAAAATGCACACCAAGATCAATAGATATACAATGTATTGCATATTCCTGCGAATTCCTATATCTATTGTTATGTTATATACAACAGAGATTGTATGTGTAGCGCACTACTCCCTTGGGAGCTGCTGGGTTGTTCATACCTTACTGCGAACATACCTCCGTTCTTCCACCCCTGCATGATTCACAACAGAACAGTCATCAAAGGTTGAACAGATAACTTTATTCTTCTTGGTTCTTCTTGGTTCCAGTGCATTACAGGTGTGTTAGGGAAATGTATGGGCTGCCTCTTCCTTCTAGTCCCTTAGAGTATTTAAGTCCCTTTCCCTTAATGAACTGACCGGTGCCCCTCTGCCCATCTGGCCTCCTGCTATCCTCCCCAGGTCAGTTCAAGAAAGTCCGGATAACATCCCGGTCTATTCCATCCTCTTTGCAGCTACTTCCCGCTTCTTGTGGATAGAACTAACCCAGCCGGAATGCCTGGTTCACTTCTCCCAGGATTTCTTGGACAACTTTATGTAGTTGAACCATCCAGCACTGAACCCCCAGGCCTTCAGGTTTGGCTACTGCTCTCCAGCACTGGGGTCTCTGAACCCCCAGGCCTTCAAGCCTGCTCCTTGGAGTCACATTTTGGACGTTTCTCTGGACTCAATTTCTTCCCATCTCCCCAGGAAGCATGTAACCTCAGTATATATATCCGTCCCGCCCCTGCCCATACAAATTAATGATTGGGAGAGGGCCATATACACTGCCTGCACTCCAGTCCCTGACCCGCCTTCTTTCCAGAACACTTCTTGGAGAAAGTAAGGGAGGTTTTTCGGGGCAGAGTACAGGTGGTCACACCCCCCTCTATTCTACTACTCCTCCCCAAACCAAATTAACAACCAGACCTAAACAAACAGGGTAAGGCACTGGAAATTTACTTAACACTTACCTACTAGCACCCACCTAAAGATACTATTAAGTTCTTATAACTGTACTGCAGTCTTTACTGATGTTAATGTCACTGCCTTGTCTACTATAGTATATTTCAGACTGAGATAATACATTGTTTTTTGTTTTTTTATATTTCCTTATGTAAAGCCCAATAGAGCTTTCAGTTGAAATCTGCTAAATACATTCTAGGTACATTAAAACAAAAAGTGTTTTGCAATTAATTTTCTATAGAAAACAGCCACAGCTTGGGTGGAAAAGTCAATCCCTCAACAGCATGCTGTACAGAATATCTCTGTGTAAATCAGGGGTGTATCTGCAAAGGTCTGAAACACCCCCTACTGAGTCAGAGCTAGTGATCTCCATTCAAAAAAGCCTATGGTGCCAGTTGATTGGAAGCTTTAGTTCTGGCTTGGCAGGGGAGTACCAGGCATCTGCAGAGATACCACTGCTTTCACATACAAAATTCCTTCTCTGCAGTATGCTCACATAGGACATACTTTTCCTCCCAGAATTTTTTTCTATTTAGCCACTTCCAGTCTGGGCAAATTTTGACATTTCTCTCATACTATACATGTAAAAATCTATTTTTCTTTTTGATAGAAAACGTCTTAGAACCCCCAAACATTGATTTTTTTTTTTTTTTTTTTTATGCAGAGGCTCTGAAGAATAAAATGGTTGGTGTTGCAATTTTTAATGCACAGGGGTTTATAAAGTACACATTTTCCTAACCTTCAGTGTGCAGCTCTGTCCTCAGCCCCCCACCTACCCAATACTTACCTGAGGCTGATTCCAATCCAGCGATGTGCAAGTGAGCAGTTGCTCTCCCACGTCTCTCCCTCCTCATTGGCTGAGACACATCAGTGAGTGAGGAAGGAGCAGGGGATGGGGCGAGCCGCACTATGTGTGTCTTATTGTCTTATTGACACACAAAGGCAGCTCAGGAGTGAGCATGCACAAGTGCCACCAGAGCAAGCAGGTTGTGCTGGGGCACTCAGCTGGGGGGAGGGGTCAGGTGCACCAGCAGGGGACCCAAGAAGAAGAGGATGTGTGGACAGAGCAGGTAAGTATAACATGTTTGTTATTTTTTCTTTTTTTAAAGCTGAACCTTTAATAATACTTTCAGTTCATTACTTGAATGAGTTATTAAGATCCAGACGGATTGTGACTATGTTATCCATTACCTTGATAACTCCCTCTGCATCTACATAATTCATGGGTTTGTGAGCAGTTGCTCTGCAGTCTTATGCTAATTTTTAAGCATGTTGGTGTTCCCATCACCCACAACAAAAAGGAGGGACCTGCCACATTCATCAAATATTTAAGAATGCATTCCATTCAGGTCATTTGCAGAGTTCCTGTGGATTTTTTTTTAGATTTGATCTTCAGTATTGACCAGGCCTTTGGGGTAAGAAGGTCACACTGAAGCAGATGTAATTTCTCCTCGGTGAGCTTAAGTTTGCATGTTGGCTGAATTTTTTTGCCCTCTTGTCTTTGGCCACATAGGCTATTTTGGCACTTAATAATGGTTGGAGTCATCTCGGGAAAACCCAGATTTTGAATTGATCTGAGAGATCCTTCGTTTTGGGGCCTTTTTTGTGGGTAGATGATGTGCAGCTGTAGACATCAGTGCCTGTCTTTTTGCAAATATCTCCTAAACCGTGTAGGTTTAGGAGATATTTCTTGGACCTACAGGTAAGCCTTAATCTAGGCTTACCTGTAGGTCAAAGTGGTTTGTAAGGGTTTACAACCACTTTAATACTCTGTCAGCCTTTTCTCTAGCAGTTGTTACTGTACTCTGACAATTTGTGCTCTTTTGTTAGCAATTTAACTTGTTGTTTAGGTCAGTTCATGTTCCAGGATTGCTTAATGACATCACTGATACTCTTTCTCACTTCCTGTGGAAACACTTCAGGACCCTGTTACCAGAGGCATAGGAGACAGGCGGCTCATGCCCAGACTGGCTTTAGACCCTTGTTTAGAAGGTATGTGGGCATTCATTAGGAGTTCCTGCTCACCTGGTCAGCTTATGTCAAGGCCTGGCAGCAGTGGTTTTGGATTGAGCAGGACCTATTTCTGTGGATTGTAAGTGACTTGTTGGAAAGGGGGAAATTGTCTATAGACAGGGAGTTAGCTGCACTGACCTTCCTTTTTAAGTTGCTGTGATGGTCTGATTTCACTAAGTCTTTTGTAGTTCATCAGGCAGGGCAGGGACAAGAGATGGGTGGGACAGGAGGTTGCCCTGGGCACAATGGTTAACTGTAGGGATGGGGGGCACCTTCCTTCTGTTGCAAGAATGAAAGGAGAAATGACAGGCAGTGATTTTAACAAGTCAGTGACTGCTGGGTGTAGGATCCCCTAAACTTGCACATCATTAACAGGGGAGGGAGGTGCAGTTTGGTTTATTTGCACTGGGCGCTGGATGACCTTGATCCGGCCTTGACATCAGGCATTAAAAAAGTGGAGGAGAATGCAAAAACAGGTTGATCGCCGGAGGCCAGTTTATTGGGACAGGTAAAGTGCTTTATGCCCTACCTAAATTATGTCACTCACCTTGCTGTTATTGCATTGGTTTTAGTCCTTGAATTTTTTGGTGCCTTCCACATAAACAAATTAGTTAGCCCTAGCTAGCCAACAGCTAGGGACTCCTAGCTTAATTGAGACATTAGCATTCAATTATTTGCTTTGCTTGGTTGAGTGACTTGAGTTACTTATTTCTCAGCTTTTTCAGCACTTCAGCCTACGAACACGAGGATGGCTTGTTCCTCTCCCGCTTGCATTTCAATCATATCCTTTGAAGATGTTTAACAACGCTGGGCTTATCAGAATCTGATTATGGAACACACTTGTTTCATATTGGGGAAGCCACAGAGGTGGCTAGGCTGGGCATGTCCAGTGAAACAGTTCAAAGGATTGGGAGGTGGGAGTGGAATCGTTACCATATCTATGTGAGACCCCTAAGAGTGGAAATCTGAATGGATTGTGGTGCAGTCTGTTTATGGTCTATGGAAGGACCTTCATATGTTTTTGTCCTAGTGAGGATGAGGAAAGGTGCATTCCAGAATTCTATTTGGTTTTCCCTCTTCCACTCTGGTTACACACTGAATATAGTCACTCCTTATCAGTAAGTATCTGAAAAAGGACCTTCATAAGAGGGAAAACCAGATATTATTTTCAAAAAGGTAGAGAATGTGAAAATAAAGTGAAAGTGACTTCTGCGCTACTATGTGTGTTTTAATATTATTCGTGAAAGAATGCTACAAAATACAAAAAAAAATAATACTGAGGTTGCTGCTCAACACTAATTGTGTTCCCACATATAAAGACAAATATTTCAAATAGCAGTGGAGCGATACCTCACCTGATTCCCTCCCACTATGTATATACACACATACTCCAAGTCATTTTATTTAGTGCCTTTACTTGGAGTATGTGTGTATATACACAGTAGGAGGGAATCAGGTGAAGTAGCGCTTCACTGCTATTTGACCTAAAAGAGAATGTGAAAATATTTTAAATGGCTTTTAAAATGTTATTAAAGAGGTTGTATACCGGCACCTTTTTTTACCACTTCAATACAGGGCTTTTAAACACCCTTCCTTACCAGAGCACTTTTTGCGATTCGGCACTGCGTCGCTTTAACTAACAATTGCGCGGTCGTGCGACGTTACACCCAAACAAAAATTGACGTCCTTTTTTTCCCACAAATAGAGCTTTCTTTTGGGGGTATTTGATCGCCCCTGCGGTTTTTATTTTTTATTTTTTTTATTATAAACAAAAGAAGAGCGACAATTTTGAAAAAAACACAATATTTTTTACTTTTTGCTATAATAAATATCCAATTTTTTTTAAAAAAAACAATTTTTTTCCTCAGTTTAAGCCGATACGTATTCTTCTACATATTTTTGGTAAAAAAAATCGCAATAAGCGTATATTGATCGGTTTGCGCAAAAGTTATAGCGTCTACAAAATAGGGGATAGATTTATTGAATTTTTTTTTTTTTTTTTACTAGTAATGGCGGGGATCTGCGATTTTTTTTTTTTCGTGACTGCGAAATCGCGGCGGACACTTCGGACACTTTTGACACATTTTTGAAACCATTCACATTTACACAGCGATCGTTGCTATAAAATTGCAATGATTACTGTGTAAATGTGACTGTCAGGGAAGGGGTTAACACTAGAGGGCGCTGGAGGGGTTAATGTGTGTCCCTAATAGGAGTGATTCTAACTGTAGGGGGAGGGGACTTAAGGGGAGGAGACCGATCATGTGATCCTCCGTACTGGGATCACATGATCGGTCTCCTCCCCGCTGACAGGACGTGGGGCTGTGTTTTTACACACACAGCACCACGGTCCCGCCCGGTCCCGTTGTTTTAACGGGCAACGCGGGTGCCCGGCGGACATCGCGGCCGCCGGGCACTCGCACCGGGTCCCGAGCGATTCCGGCGGCGCGCGCGCGCCCCCCAGGCGGCCGGGAATCCGAGGACGTCATATGACGCCCACCCAGGATGGTAGATCCACCTTGTGGGCGTCATATGACAATGGCCGGGTATTGAAGCGGTTAAACAAAAAAACCTGCAAGGCAAAGGCACAATGAGCTAGTATGCATCGCAAACTAGCTCATTATGAAATACTCACCTTGATCGTGGTCCACGCCGAGGGAGCTGACATGTTCCCTCTGCGTTTCTTTCGGGTATCGCGGCTCCGACGCTGTGAGTGGCCAAAGCATCACTCCTGAGCATGCACGCGGGAGTCTTTTTCCCAGCATGGTCTGGCAGCGTCTGCCGGACCTTCAGCCGGGCCATCACAGCGCATGCGCCACTGACTTAAGCGGCTGCATGCAAAGTAAATATCTAATAAGCAAAAAATCTTTATTAGAAACATCGTTTACTCACAATAGAAAAATTATATATCCAAATTTGGAGCATACCCCACATTCAAATGTCCCCACCAACATCTTCCTTGTGTTTGTTTGCAGAGCTGGCTCAACTCTGAGGATAGCAGCCCCACAGTGCATCACAAACTTGTATCCAGGCATCAGAGACTACCATTACCACCCCAGCCGCTGCTGCTGCATACTTCTGCCAGAACTATTGTCCAGTATATGCGCCTACATGCGCCTGATCTTTTGACTTTTTGTATTTGCTATAGCACATCCAAAAAATTGCATAGGATACCCCCAAAATGTATACTAGACCAGTTATGTCTGGTGTGGATTTTAAAGGGTACCTAAAAAAAAAAAAGACGATGTCCCCTGGGAAATCCATACCAAACCCTTTGATCTAGTATGGATCATACCAGACCACAAGCCCTCAACATGGGGGATGCCTTGCCAGGGGTAACATTCCTAGCAACACACCTATGCCTATGTTGATGAGAAAAAGGGACTCTTCCTCACAACCCTGGCTGGTGGTTGTGGGGTTTTGTGTTATCATTCCCCTTTAATAATAGGGAGGGCCTCCCAGAAACCCCCTTCCCAACGTGCATGAGTAGGAGTAACCCTACTCATTCACAAAAAAAGTAACCTAGAAATAAAAATACCTAAATGTTTAACAAGAATACAGATTTAAATAAGTGTTAAACTGTTTTTTTTTTTTTTTTTTACCTGCACTTAGGTACTGTGTATGTTTGAAAATTACTACTTGAGTCGTTAAAAAAAGGCTTATTTCCATTTTAATTGAGTTGCTTGAAGAAAATTACTTCATTGAACTTTTCCCTGTAATCTGATGTGTAGAGATGTTTTCATCTTTACACCTATTATCATTTGTTAGCAGTGTCACACCTCCAACCAAAAAATGTAATATATTAAATGCATAGCTGTCAACTTTATGTAGTCAGTATCTTTTTGCTTAGCTTCAAATTTGTAAGTGATCAATTAGTACTGGCATAACATTCATTTCAGCAGCAAAGAATCACTGAAATAACAATTGTTTCTACATGTGCATTAAATGTGATGCCTTATTAACTCCTGCTTTAAGATAAGATGGTAATATGCATTGCAGTGTGCTTTAGAATACAACATGTTCATGTGTTCTCAACCTAAATGTATTTTTTTTTCCACAGCTAGATTTTAATTACATGCCTTCCTAGTAAACTTTAAGGGGCTGTAAAGTCAGAAGGTTTTTTAATCCTAATGCATTCTATGCATTAGGATAAAGAGCCTTCTGTGTGCAGCAGCCGCCTTCGGCCCCACTAATACTTACTTGAGCCCCATCTTTGTCCAGCGATGTCCACGAGTGTCTTGCCCGTCCGAGACTCTCCCTCCTGATTGGCTAGGACACAGCAGCGGCGCTATTGGCTCTCGCTGCTGTCAATCAAATCAGTCAGCCATTCAGGAGAGAGAGGGAGCGGGGTTAGGCCATGACCCTGTGTCTGAATGTCATGACATGTTTGCTGTGGGGGCACTCAACAGGAGAGAGGGGCCAGGATCACAGAAGAGGGACCCAAGAAGAGGAGGATCCGGGCTGCTCTGTGCAAATCCCCTGCAACAGAGCAGGTAAGTAGAACACTTTGTTAATTTTATAGAAGAAAAAATGAGAATTTACAATCACTTTAAACCTATATCTCACCAAGCCACCACCCCAACCCATTTGAGATGTCTACAGGTCTGTTTTTGTAGACCCATCAATGTCTCATTCCCTTAATCCTTGATCTATAACTCTACCAGCAACCTATGTTTTTGCATATACCATCTGATCCAATATATTGTGTGTGTTTATTGAGCTGCCAAGTTACAAATTAATTTATGTTCTAAGCTAGCTTTTATACCTCAGGAGACTGAATTGCCCCATAACAATAACCAGTTTAATGACACAAGCAAGAGATTGTTTACGACTTATGGGAGGGTTTGTACAAAGTTGATGGCTTAACCTTTATTATTTAAGAGTACAATTTCCTACTTCTCACAGTGTGCACTAGAACTGTAACTAGTCAGATAGTGCCCACCTAATTTCCTGGTTGAAGGATGTCCAGCATTATCTAGCTCTTCCCTCCCCAACTGTACTGTACCTGACTCATTTCTTTAGTTTATTGGGTTTTAGTTCACTCAATTTTGAAGGCTTAGCATTACCATTTCTCTGGACTGATATCCACAAATAAAGGGATTACTCATGCTAAAAGCTAGCCCACTGATTACATAAGGGCTGAGGGAAAATGGGAAGGTTTTATCTAAAATTATCATTAGTATATTGATGAGAAAAGAAGGAAACGAAAAGCAAACTGCCGGACCAGGCACATGCCGGCTCATGTTTATAAGTACCTAGACCTTTAAGGAAAAAAAATGTAGACCTTTAAAAAGCAAATAGGATATAGCTTGTCAAATTAGATAGTTGAATATCATTAATCCAGTTTGAGGTGCTAACAAAGAAGAGACTTTTTACTTTTCAAAAGATTAGTAAATATGGTGAAGCTGAGTTCACCATAAGCTTTTAATTATGCAGAAGAAACAGTTACTTTTTTATTTTATATATACCGTATATACTCGAGTATAAGCCGAGTTTTTCAGCACATTTTTTTGTGCTGAAAGTGCCCCCCTCGGCTTATACTCGAGTCAAGCACTTTTCTGCAGCAAAAAAAAAAAATTTCCGACCCGACTTTGGGGCCCCGTATCTCGGGGCCACTTGGGTCTAGGAATCCCAAATTTTGTGTGCCAACACAGTGGACCTAGCACTATAACATATCCAAATATGGGGTTCCTAGCACCAAGTGGCCCCGAGATACGGGGCCCCAAAGTTGGTTCGGAAAATGTCATTCTCTGCTGCAGAAAAGTGCTTGACATTTTCTGACCCAAATTTAGGGCCCCATATCTCGGGGACACTTGGAGCTAGGAACCCCAAATTTGGCATTCAAACCCAGTTAAAATAGCGCTACGACATATCCAAAGATGGGGTTCCTAGCACTAAGTGGCCCCGAGATACGGGGCCCCAAAGTCGGTTCGGAAAATGTCATTCTCTGCTGCAGAAAAGTGCTTGACATTTTCTGACCCAAATTTAGGGCCCCATATCTCGGGGACACTTGGAGCTAGGAACCCCAAATTTGGCATTCAAACCCAGTTAAAATAGCACTACAACATATCCAAAGATGGGGTTCCTAGCACTAAGTGGCCCCGAGATACAGGGCCCCAAAGTCGGTTCAGAAAATGTCATTCTCTGCTGCAGAAAAGTGCTTGAGATTTTCTGACCCGAATTTGGGGCCCCATATCTCGGGGACACTTGGTGCTAGGAACCCCAAATGTTGTATTCCAACCAAGTGGAATTAGCACTACAACATATCCAAAGATGGGGTTCCTAGCACTAAGTGACCCCGAGATACAGGGCCCCAAATCGGTCAACTGTGTCCATCTGCATGGGCACAGTGAGGCTGCAAATGGGCATCGTTGACCCTTTTTTCCACTTAGGGTAGCTGCGCATTTCTCACCCTAGGCTTATACTCGAGTCAATAAGTTTTCACAGTTGTTTGTGGTAAAATTAGGTGCCTCGGCTTATATTCGGGTCGGCCTATACTCGAGTATATACGGTATATATATATACATATAAGAATGAACTTAATGTGAAGTAAAGCTTCTCCTTGTTCACTAAGCTAAATGAACATTTGTTTGAACAGAGAACATTGCCTTTGCTAAATGAACATTCTCTACTCATTTAGTAAATCACCCCAGTTATATCAACTGATCCGTAAAGAAAGTCTACTAAAGCAGTATTACCCTTGAAATATGCATGAGTTTACTAAATAAATGTACAGTGATAAAAGACAATATTTTTTTTTCTTTAAAAGCTTGCTCTCTTTTACCTATCAAGGTACCAATGTTTCTTGCATGTCAGTGCATAAGTTACAAGAATGTTTGAGTTCAAAAGGATCCATCTTTTACAAAATATGCTCATCTTTGCCTTGTAAAAATGAGAAAATCTGTATTTTGTAATATAAAACCAGATTGATCCATGCATGCAGCGTGAAATTATTTTGGGATGACAGTCAGGGGATATACATAGATATATGAAGAAGGCAACAAAAAAAAAATGTTCTACCAAACAACTTACCAGCTGAGTTTGTCAGATCATAGATACACGCTGCCTTCTGCCTTCCTGTTTAAATTTAATTTTTTACAAAAAGAAATGTTTCTTTAGTCATAATGGACGTTGAGCATTATTACATGAAAATGGAAATGTGATTTCCTCTCGGATGTAGCTTAGATGTGGTTCTCTATCATCATTTGTCTTTACGTCTAAAGTCACATATACTATGCCGGTACAATAAGATGTTCTGGGTCTTAAAGTGGTTGTATGCCCAGAATAAAAATAAAATAAAAAATTATAAGGCAAAGGCATAATGAGCTAGTATGCACCGCATCATTAGCAAATTCTTGAAAAAAAAAATGATTTGTATATTCCAGCGCTACTACACAGTATAGTGAATTAAATCCTGCTGCATGCACCGAAAGGGTCAGTCCATAACCACAAATAAACAAAATATATATAGTAGATGGTGCTGCGCTGTTATTAAAAGAAAACCAAATAATTAATAATAAATCCTTATCTTAGAACGAAGCCCCCGCACCATCTCCCAGTCGCTGCCGAGGGAGCTGACATTTTGCCTCTGTGATTCTTCTGGGTTTGTTTGTTCCGGCACTGTGAGTGGCTGGAGCCATGATGACGTCACCCCAGCGCATGGGCGCGGGAGCCTTTTTCCCTGCAAGGAGCTCTGATTTTCCAGCAGCATCCACTGGACCTTCAGAGCGCTGATGATTTCAGCGGCTGCATGCAAGGTGAATATCTCCTTAACCGTACAGGTTTAGGAGATATTCATTTTACCTACAGGTAAGCCTTATTATAGGCTTACCTGTAGGTAAAAAGGTGCTAAAAGGGTATACAACCGCTTTAAAGCTGTCTAAATACATTTGGCATGTATATTCCTCCTTGAATCTTGGCATGCTTTGTGTATTTCTTCCAGAACTGTGCACAAATCCTGTATGAAACTTTGCCTCTGTACAGGAGCTTTATGTTGTAAAGACCTCTCACTGATGTTCTCTCTCTTTGTGCAGGGTGACTGGTATGGTTTGCAACCAGGGCCGTATTTAACGCAGAGCAAATGGGGCAGCTGCCACGGGCCCAATCATTGCTTTTGGGCCCAAAAGCATCTGCCCTTTGAACCCATGCTACCTGCAAATTGAGGGCACGTTGGGACTGCAGAATGATCGGGTACACACTGTACATGGGACAGGACTCCAGGAGACAGACATTGGCGTGCTGTGCTGTGCATTGTATTATTCCTGATTTCCCAGCGAGATCCTGAGCTCCACTGACTCTCTGACCCCACCCCATGCCATGCTGCCTGTATGCTCGGGATGCCACAGGGTAGGAGCTAATAGTTGTAGCAGTAGCCAACAGTACTGAGAGCCATCAACTAGGATGTTGTTCTTCCAACACCCCTTCTCAACAGCACGTGCTTTGTCAAATTATATTTAGCTTCTTCTGGAAATAACTATGACATTCCTTCAACAAGGGCTTGGTGAGTGCATCAGCAGTCATCTCCTCTGATGGGCAATTTCACCTTGCTCTTGATTATCCCTGAGTAGGTGATACTTGTCGTTGATGTGTTTGGTCCTAGGATTAACCCTTTCTGATTGTGTAAGATTTATACATCTCTGGTTGTCTTCAAAAATGGGAATTGGTTTTGACATGTTTATCCCAATGTCCAAAAAAAGTTGACGAATCCATATAACTTCTTGACAAGCGTATGCGGCTGCAAGTACCTTAGCTTGAAGAAGGCGCGCAGCTGTCACGTCAACACAGCCTGTACGCTCGTGAAACGCGTCGCTTACCAAGCCTCGTTTTGAGATTTCTCTCCACCGTGGCCAGCTTCTTTCATCTTTGCGGTGTACACAGACGAACAGCCCAGGAGTACAATACCCATCAGGAGAAATGGAGACTGATCTGAGGACCCCAGATGGATGCTTTTAATCTGCATGCCTATGACAATCTTACTAAATGCGAGTTGCTTATACACATGCTTAAAATAAAATTGTCTTGTTAAAACGTCTGCACCCAGAGGCACCCCTCTCTTTGTGTTTTCTCCCCAGCTATTTTGGAACTTGGTTTCGGTTCCCCATTGGAGGCAGCCCTGTTCTGTGGACTTTATCTTACCTCCCTTCACTTCCCCCCTCCCCCTCCCTTTCCCTTGGATCCATCCCTAAAAAGATTTTTTTAAATAATTCTTATGGACTTTTTATGCTGCATTGTATACATATATAAAACCTGCAATTCAACCTAAAAATAAGCTATAAATAGGATAAATTAGTAGCGCTAGTGTACAGTAATAATAATATCAACTGTATGGTATACAAATTTCAAAGTGCTATATAAATAACTAAAAACGTGATTCAAATAGCATCAGTGTATATAATTCACCCAGTGACAAGTGAAAAGAAGTTCATATATGCAAAAGTCCAAACTGTAAATAAATAAAGGTGGATGATTTTCAATGTGTCTTCAAAACAACTTCAAACTTGAATCTTCAAAGAAAACTTGAATCTGCCACCACACCACGTGTTAGTGATACCACTCCCTCTGAAGAGCACACTCACCAGCTCACAGTGCCTCACAATCTCGTGTTTGGCAACAGCGTGTTTTACCCACTCCAGGGGTTAATAATGATCATCAGCTTGCTTTGCTTGTTTATCTCTCAATGTGGTTCCATATGTAAAATAATAAATAAGTACTCCACATAGTGTAAAAAAGTATAACCAATTTATTCACTCACACGAAAAACCTCCAATGTTAAAACTCACATTTCAAAAGATAAAAGCAGGCCTTTCAATAAAAACACAGCAAACCAAACTGAACTGGTATACAGGTGTACTACGGCCACGGCAGACCAGAAGTATGCGCACCAGCGAAATCTCTCACCGACTTCTTAGTGTCTACCTCTGGCGGTGGTGTAGCTTCTAAATGGAGTAGCGTCTCATATAGATACAGTATTATTTGCCCTGTAGCCACGTTCCGGACATGTTTCGTCGCATGGACTTATTTATGGGTATGGCTACACAGCCCATCTCACATTAATTTATAGTAATTGGATTGCTGGTCACATGTGTGCATGAGATCATGTGACGTGCTGTGCGCTTGCATATGTTAATTAATACACATGCCCGTGCACATTTCCATATACCGGCATTCCCAGATTATTAGTAGGTGCATAATTATATTAAGGAGCTGCCATTAGTCACTTATAATAATGTGCTTATTATGTAACTACTTAGATATGTGGGGGTATAGATAGACATTACCTTAATTTTCATTAACCATGACTCAGTATAAAGTATAAATCCAGGTATCCTGTAAAGTGTAGGGAGGTTGTTGGGCATCTGTCACTGTGTAAACGTTCGCACATTAATTAATACTGGCTCCAGTATAGATGCCAGTATAAAGAGGTACAAAATATTTATGAGAGACACTGGCATATACTGTGTAGGGACAGACATTTGGGGGGCATTTTAAACAGTCGACCAAAATTCATATACAGACAAGCCCCGAATTTTGGTGACCGAATTGTTAAGAATTGTTCCGAAACTGAACCGTCAGTTTTTAAGAATAAATCTAAAAGGATTTTTTTCTTGTAAAAAATGCATCTGTTGTAGGACCACGCGTGTTAGCAGTAGGGGGAAAACGTAAATTGCTAATAGAGATGGTGAAGTTTTCCAAATAGAAGAATTTATTACCTGTAACTCCACCCATGTTGTGTATCTCATGTGGTGTCCATGTGGGTTACTCTACGTGGGAAGGACAAAAAGACTACTGAGAGTCCGGATAGCCGAGCACCTTGCGAACATAAGGAAAGGCTTTCAATTTCACAGTGTTTCATTGCATTTTAAAGAAAAACATGGCCAGGATCCAACACTTTTACAATTTTGCGGGATAGACACTATTCACCCCTCTTGGAGAGGTTCGAATAGGGTCAGAGACCTTTGTCAAAGGGAAACTCGCTGGATTTTCTTACTGAAAAGTTTGGCGCCGCGAGGGTTAAACATAGAGCTGGATTTAAATTGCTTTATTAATGACTTTTAATCCATATATGACAGTAAGATTTTTAGAAGTGATAATTTTAATATTCACCAACAGTTATTCCGTGTGTGGATTCCATCCACTGAATTTTATCTATTCCCACGCGATGGTCATACCCATTTAAGAAGAGGAATCAATTTGACACTATAAAACATGTATAATATTAAATATGATTAACAGTTCATAACTCATTCATTTATTTTTATTTTTATTTTTATTCTTTATATTTTTTAATTTTTAAATCCCATATGCATTAATATCTATATGAAAATGTTTTGATTGATAGCAATACTGGGAAATATTGATTTTATTTGATATTGAAATAATATGATGTTTTAAGCTCCTTTTTAAAAGTGCCCATTATTGGTGTTTTTAATTTGTAGATGTACAGTATATGTTTTTAGTTGCTAAAATGCATTAGAAACACTATACAATATACAGTAAACTATACACTATACAATAACTCATTATGTGGAAGGGCAGCATGCTAACTCTTGTATACAGACAATTTATCTGAATATTGTGCCTTTCTGTGCATGAATTTAGGAAACATGACAGCCAGGTGTATTGCCGTCATTGGGACACGAGATATGCGCAGATGCGTCGCTATTCGAACGAATTGCGCATGCGCGAGCGACATCTAACTATTACGGCAATGAGTTCCTCTGTGACCCCCGTGAATTTGCGCGCACGCTGGCTAATGGTGTGCGCGCGCACACGCGGAGACTGCGCATGCGCGCGTTAATGCTGTGCGCGCGCATATACAATATTAGATGCCCCACACGACACAGGATACTGGCATCTATACTGGAGCCAGTATTAATTAATGTGTGCACGTTTGCACAGTGACAGATGCCCAACAACCTCCCCACACTTTACAGGATACCTGGATTTATACTTTATATTGAGTCATGGTTAATGAAAATGAAGGTAATGTCTATCTATACCCACACATATCTAAGTAGTTACATAATGAGCACGTTATTATAAGTGACTAATGGCAGCTCCTTAATATAATTATGCACCTACTAATAATCTGGGAATGTTTGCGGGCATGTGTATTAATTAACATATGCAAGCGCACAGCACGTCACATGATCTCATGCACACATGTGACCAGCAATCCAATTACTATAAATTAATGTGAGATGGGCTGTGTAGCCATACCCATGAATAAATCCATGCGACAAAACATGTCGGGAACGTGGCTACAGAGCAAATAATACTGTATCTATATGAGACGCCACTCCATTTAGAAGCTACACCACTGCCAGAGGTAGACACTAAGAAGTCGGTGAGAGATTTCGCTGGTGCGCATATTTCTGGTCTGCCGTGGCCGTAGTACACCTGTATACCAGTTCAGTTTGGTTTGCTGTGTTTTTATTGAAAGGCCTGCTTTTATCTTTTGAAATGTGAGTTTTACCATTGGAAGTTTTTTGTGTGAGTGAATAAATTGGTTATACTTTTTTACACTATGTGGAGCACTTATTTATTATTTTACATATGGAACCACATTGAGAGATAAACAAGCAAAGCAAGCTGATGATCATTATTAACCCCTGGAGTGGGTAAACACGCTGTTGCCAAACACGAGAGTGTGAGGCACTGTGAGCTGGTGATTGTGCTCTTCAGAGGGAGTGGTATCACTAACACGTGGTGTGGTGGCAGATTCAAGTTTTGTTTGAAGATTCAAGTTTGAAGTTGTTTTGAAGACACATTGAAAATCATCCACCTTTATTTATTTACAGTTTGGACTTTTGCATATATGAACTTTTTTTCACTTGTCACTGGGTGAATTATATACACTAATGCTATTTGAATCACGTTTTTAGTTATTTATATAGCACTTTGAAATTTGTATACCATATACTTTGATATTTTTATCACTGTACACTAGCGCTACTAATTTATCCTATTTATAGTTTATTTTTAGGTTGAATTGCAGGTTTTACATTTTATACACATACAAGTAGCAGCTGTTCTTTGCTAAGTGATTTTTTCACTATACATTCGGCCTTTTAAGCTTTTTTCAATTTTCTTCACTGGGTTAATTTTTTTTATTGAACTGAGGCGCAGTTTAGAAGATATAGACCCAGGCATATGTAAGTTTACTTAACTATTAAAATCCTAATAATGAGATGAAGGAAATGTGGAGTGGTGACCCTTGAGATAGTTGATTGCAGATACTAATATATATTTAATCAAATGACCTAATGATATCCATATAATATTTCAAGGGGTTAAAATTAACTACTAGTATATATAAAGATAACATAAAGTTAGGGAGATCTATAAGTATACTTTTTTAAAACCACCAATGTTTTCATCTTTTATGTCTTTTGTCCATCGATTACATTAAAAAAAAACATTGTACTCTATGTGCTACTCTGTGTAATCTAAATAATGATAACGTTTTCACAAGATAAACTTGCCCATAGTGGAAATTAGACATGTGCACAACAAAAAAATTTGTTTATTTTCGTTTTTTTTTTTTCGTTTCCGTTGATTCGTAGCGATTCGTAAATTCGTAAGTCGTCGGTGTTCGTATTCGTAACGATTCGTAAATTCGTAAGTCGTCGGTGTTCGTATTCGGAACGATTCGTATTTTCGTAAGAGTTATTTTTTCGTTGATTCGTATTTCCGTTAGTTTAATTTTCGTTTATTCGAAATTCGGAGGCATTCGTATTTATTCGTACATTCGTAACATTCGTAGATTCATAATCGGAGCATAATTCATAATGTTATGTAATGTGTATGCTATTATTACATTTTAAGAGACACAGAGAATTACGAATCGAAAAAAAAAGTTACGAATGTACAAATTTTTTCGTTCAATCCATTCGAAGCACGTTATGCAGCGCCATTGTAAGAGACACGAAAAAATTACGAATCGAAAAAAAAAAAATTACGAATTTACGAATTTTTTCATTCAATCCATTTGAGGCACGTTAAGCAGCACCATTGTAAGGGACACGGGAAATTACCAATTCAACAAAAATGAACGAATGTACGAATTTTTTCGTTCATTTTGATTTTCGTTGTTCCTGTTTTCGTTTTTCGGATTTTCTTCTTTCGTACATTCGTTGTTTCTAATTTGTTTTTTTCGGATTTTCGTTGTTTTCGGATTCGTTCGATTCGAACGATTCGTTATTCGTTAAAATTTTTAACGAAAAAAAACGAAAAACGAGAAACGAATTGCACATGTCTAGTGGAAATGTATAAATGGCTCTAATCCTTAAGGGGTATAAAGGTAAGAGAGTTAAAGTGGTTAAATATGTATGAAGTCCAGGTAAGTTAGAATCATTTTACTTGACCAAGGCATCTTTGCAAAGTGTGGTCACACATATATTGTAGCTATGGATGAATTAACAGCAGTCTTATTTTGAAATAAGCCCCATCTTTATAGCAAAAACTGAAAGTTAAGACCTACCTAAGACAAAGGAAGACCTGCATAAAATATAATAAACTATTTGTAGAAATGTTTATAAGGCAGGGAATGGTGCCTTCATCATTTATTCACTAAAGGACTAATTGGTGAATGTGTTTTAAATTACAGTGATTGACCAACCTGCAGTGAATTATTGGTGAATGTAACATTCACTGCTTTATAAATATACGCTTTGTCTCATCAACTTCTTGTGCTTTGCAGATGCTCCTTTCTATACCTTCATTTTCATCAATTATTCAGTATTAGTTGAATAACTTATTATTCTAACAAATCTGTATTGGACACCACAAAGTTTACTGGAGATGTATTAACAGATCAATGATTTAATGATTGATTCAGCACAAGATAACAGAGGTTTTATTGCAGCCTAATAGCATACATACTTAATTCTGCTTTCTTCCAGATTGAAATACAAGTGCTTGTGTTAAAACCTTTACTTTATGAGAAAAATAAGGGGAAAATCATTATATTCCTTTAAGAATCCAGACTCACAATAAATGTTCTGTTATCCAAACTTCATTCGGTGCTGCACTGTCCCCTGATGGTCTCACAATTTGGATTCAACAGATGTGACCATTGCTTGTAGTTTACAAGTTAATAAGTAAAAAAAAAAAAAAAAGAAAGAACAGATTAAAAAGAAATTCTGTAATAAAGTGAAGGCCACATTTTTTCTACAGTTTGACAGCAATTAAGGTGGTTGATGGTTGATGTGGCATAGCTCCCAACGGTCCCCGATTGCGAGGGACTGTCCCTGATTTGGAGCAATGTCCCTTTTTCCTCCTCATTTGTCCCTCATTTTGGTCTGATCTATATAGTTGTATATAAAATGCACTTTTTATCTTTCAAAAAGTGTTTCCCAGTGCTAAACCTTTCATCCAATTTCTAAATTGCTGCATTTGTCAATTTTAAAAGCCAATATAAAGAAATATCAGTGGTAAAAAAAGCACTTTTTTTTTTTTTTCCTATGCCTACATACATTTGCTAGTAGGTGTCCCTCATTCCCATCTCAAAATGTTTGGAGGTATGGTATTGGGTTTAAAAACAGATACACTAATAATCTAATGTTTCAGCACAACACTGTTCTTTTAAACGGTGTTATATTCAAAATGGGATTGTCTTGTATTTTAAAACAAGAAGAAAGAAAGAGCTACAGATGATAGATATTTCTATAAAGAATGTATTATAGCTGGAGTTTTTGAACTTTTTATTCAAATGCTCTAAAATAACAAATTGTTATAGTACTGGAATCCAAGATCATTTTCCAAGCAATTAGCGAGCAAATAGCAATTGGCGTATTATAGATAAAAAAAAAAAAGAAAACATTTGAACAAACATTTAGGCCCCATTCAAATTTCATATAGCAGAAAAACATGGTTCTGCTCATGATTTTTTTTTTCATATGTTGCACCAAAGAAACTTAAGGACCAACTTTTTTACATTTTCACACATTTTGCCATGCAACTTTTGCAGAAAAATTGCACCTCATTTGGGGTGCCATTAAGATCGAACGGACGGTAAGGGGAAGCCCAGAGACACTAATCTGGCAATTTTGAGATGCTTATTCCAAGCTCGCAAACTTATTGCCCAGAAATGGCAGTCCTCCGTCCCTCCATCCAGTAGGGAATGGGAACAGAGTATGAATCTTACCATTTTAAAAGAAAGAACTCTATATATTAGGAAGGGATGTGTAATGAAATTCGAAAAAATTTGGAAAAAGTGGTGTGAGAAAAAGAAAATAGATATATAAATTGTACTCACAATTAATAAAGTAGAGATCACAACTAAGTTAAATTAAATAAGTATACATGTTAAAAGATAGAGTGGTGGTGCGAATGGTTAGGGTACAAAAGTGAATGAATGAGGGAATCACGGTAAACAGCAGGGGTTAAATGGCAGATAAGGAATAGGACATAGGCAATAATATGCCTTTTCTCTTCCTCCTCGTCTCTTTCGATTGGTTTATTCTAATTTTTTTTTTTTCCTGTCTTTTTCCCCTTATTTTTGTTAAAGAAATAAGGGTATAAATGTAAGAATGTGATGCTCATCTGTAAATTGGAAAATGATTAATAAAAATTATAAAGTAAAAAAAAAAAAGATTGAACGCTACCCAAGTGTGGGATGCGTGATTTGCCATGATATTTTGCATGATTTGGAATTGCAAGCAGAATCACAATGATTCTGCCTGCGATTCCAAATCACTAAGTGTGAGTGGTGCCTATTCATAATACCTTGGGGGGGTTAGTAAAGGACTGCACATGAGAATCATTGCAGAACAACCTGGTCTAGACTGAAGGTACTGTATGATGCTGGTTAATTACTCAACCAATTCTATTGTATATCAAGCTGATTCTGCTTTTTGATAGTTACCGCCTTGGGTTTATTTTAATGTAGGTGTTTTTATACAAAATTCCTTTTTAGCTTAGTAAATTTAAGGCTTTTATTACTAAGATCTTTACCACATAGAATGCATTGTGGTAGCTCTTCAGGTTCCATGCACACTGGGCTTAAAAAAACTCCTGTTCCCCTGGAAGAAAAAAAAATTTCCATCAGAAAGCGCCAATCAGAAACGCAAACCAGAATAGTTTTTTCCTGCCTCTAAACGTTAAGCTTAACCTCCCTGGCAGTTTTCCCGAGTGTGGCTCGGGGTTAAATTTCAGTTCCATTAGCAGTAACCCCGAGCCACACTTGGGATTGCATTGCAGGATCCTGGTGCAGGTTACTTACTTTGTCCCCAGAGCCCGGCAAATAAAAAAAGAAGAAAATTCATAACACATACAGTACACTGTAATCTTACAGATTACATTACTGTATGAAATCATTTTACATCCCCTTTGTCCCTAGTGATTTGTCCAATGCCCTGCATGCAGTTTTACAGTGGTGTGAAAAAGTGTTTGCCCCCTTCCTCATTTCCTGTTCCTTTGCATGTTTGTCACACTTAAGTGTTTCGGAACATCAAACCAATTTAAACAATAGTCAAGGACAACACAAGTAAACAAAAAATGCAATTTGTAAATGAAGGTGTTTATTATTAAAGGTGAAAAAAAATCCAAACCATCATGGCCCTGTGTGAAAAAGTGATTGCCCCCCTTGTTAAAACATACTATAACTGTGGTTGTCCACACCTGAGTTCAATTTCTCTAGCCACACCCAGGCCTGATTATTGCCACACCTGTTCACAATCAAGGCATCACTTAAATAGGAGCTGCTTGACACAGTAAGGTCCACCAGAAGATCCTTAAAAGCTACACATCATGCCGAGACCCAAAGAAATTCAGGAACAATTGAGAAAGAAAGTAATTGAGATCTATCAGTCTGGAAAGGGTTATAAAGCCATTTCCAAAGCTTTGGGAATCCAGCGAACCACAGTGAGAGCCATTATCCACAAATGGCGAAGACATGGAACAGTGGTGAACCTTCCCAGGAGTGGCCGGCCGCCCAAAATTACCCCAAGAGCGCAGCGACGACTCATCCAAGAGGTCACAAAAGACCCCACAACAACGTCCAAGGAACTGCAGGCCTCACTTGCCTCAGTTAAGGTCAGCGTTCATGCCTCCACCATCAGGAAAAGACTAGGCAAAAATGGCCTGCATGGCAGAGTTCCAAGGAGAAAACCACTGCTGAGCAAAAAGAACATCAAAGCTCGTCTCAATTTCTCCACAACACATCTTGATGATCCCCAAGACTTTTGGGACAACATTCTGTGGACCGATGAGACAAAAGTGGAACTCTTTGGAAGGTGTGTGTCCAAGTATATCTGGCGTAGAAGGAACACTGCATTTCAGAAAAAGAACATTATACCAACAGTAAAATATGGTGGTGGTAGTGTGATGGTCTGGGGCTGTTTTGCTGCTTCAGGACCTGGAAGACTTGCCATGATAAAAGGAACTATGAATTCTGCTGTCTACCAAGAGATCCTGAAGGAGAATATCCGACCATCTGTTCGTGTACTCAAGCTGAAACGAACTTGGGTTCTGCAGCAGGACAATGATCCTAAACACACCAGCAAGTCCACCACCGAATGGCTGAAGAAAAACAAAATGAAGACTTTGGAGTGGCCTAGCCAAAGTCCTGACCTGAATCCTATTGAGATGTTGTGGTATGACCTTAAAAAGGCGGTTCATGCTCGAAAACCCTCTAATGTAACTGAATTAGGACAATTCTGCAAAGATGAGTGGGCCAAAATTCCTCCAGGACACTGTAAAAGCCTCATTGCACGTTATCGCAAACGCTTGGTTGCAGTTGTTGCTGCTAAGGGTGGCCCAACCAGTTATTAGGTTTAGGGGGCAATCACTTTTTCACACAGGGCCATGATGGTTTGGATTTTTTTTCACCTTTAATAATAAACACCTTCATTTACAAATTGCATTTTGTGTTTACTTGTGTTGTCCTTGACTATTGTTTAAATTGGTTTGATGTTCCGAAACACTTAAGTGTGACAAACATGCAAAGGAACAGGAAATGAGGAAGGGGGCAAACACTTTTTCACACCACTGTATATTATATACACTGTTCTTTCTGCCTGGAAACTGGAGATTGTCCATAGCAACCAAAAAGTGTCCCTTTACGTCAAAAGTGGTTTTAGACCAGCTAGAAAACAGCGATAGTAAATTAGAACACTTGCAGAATTGAGCGATAGTGAATCGTGGGGAAATACATTTTATTATTATTATATTATTATTTTTATAATTACGGTACTTATAGTTATTTATTTTATTATAATTTTTGATTTTGTATTTCAAACTTTATCATACCTGGGATATCTACTAGACTTGTTTGGATAGATTTAAGTGTGTTATTGCTAAGAATTACAGGCCTACAATATAAAAAGTCAAATTTCTATGCAAAACTTTGTACCGCTTAAAGTGGATGTAAACCCACTGTCATCATGTTCAAAGTAATAACACTGTTAATATATAAAAGGCTTTACATGCGTCCTGCATGTATCCTTATATATAAATAGTCACCCCCTGAGCTGCTAGGAGCCCTGCAATCTGCTCTTTTCTGTGGGTGTTTTCATCCTCGGCCCTGGGTGGGCGGAGTTGTGACGTCAGAGGACGCCTCCGCCCACCACTGCACTCCCACGGCCAGCCAGCGTTGCGAGGACGAGCCTCGCGCCTGTTGAAACTGGCGTGCATGTGCGAATAAATGTAACCCCACATCCCCCGCTGTCTTCCTCCTCCTCCGCCCCCCCTCGTTCCCCGCCGGCTTCCCTCTCCTCTCCAATCCTCTCCTCGGCTGCAGGGGGGGGATCTGTCAGGATGGAGAGCGGAGGAAGGGGTCGGTATGACCCCTTTCTTTTCTGAATGGGACACAGCGCGTTCGTTACCGATCGCTCTGTGACCTGTGATAACTGAGCAGAGTAACCTGTGTGTTCCTCTGCTCAGTGTATGAATGGAGAGGAGACGCTTTCTTCCCTCCATTCATCTTCAGTGCAGAGAAAGGACTGGGGAATCTGTTCTCTATCCTTTCTCTGTGTCAAATGGGAGATGTCAGGGGTCTCTGTTTAGACCCCCGACATGTCACCAAACCCTCCAACAGGGCTGATAAAAAAATATTAAATTGTAAAAAAAAAAAGATAAAAAAAAGTAATTGTAAAAAAAAAAACAACAACCGTCCACTGCCCCACTGACACCGTCCACTGCCCCACTGACACCGTCCACTGACACCGACCACTGCCACACTGACACCGACCACTGACACCGACCACTGCCCCACTGACACCGTCCACTGCCCCACTGAAACCGTCCACTGCCCCACTGCCACAACCACTGCCCCACTGACACCGATCACTGACACCGACCACTGCCCCACTGACACCGTCCACTGACACCGACCACTGCCCCACTGACACCGACCACTGCCCCACTGACACCGTCCACTGACACCGACCACTGCCCCACTGACACCATCCACTGCCCCACTGACACCGACCACTGCCCCACTGACACCTACCACTGCCCCACTGACACCTACCACTGCCCCACTGACACCGTCCACTGCCCCACTGACACTGACTCCGTCCACTGCCCCACTGACTCCGTCCACTGCCCCACTGACACCAACCACTACCCCACTGACACTGACTCCATTCACTGACACCGTCCACTGCTCCACTGACACGACCACTGACCCACTGACACCGACCACCCCCTTTCCCAAAAGCACTGTGAAAAAATATATTTAAAAAATAAAACCCCACACTCCCATCATTGTTAGAATAGTACAAAAATAAATATTAAAAAAATCCACTGGTCCCAAAAAAACTTTTTTTTTCTGACACTGTCCACTATCCTGACACCATCCTACAAGTACTACCCACCACTGTACACTCCGCATTCCTGTGATTCGCACCGCATTGCTGTTCAGATCACATGCGATATCTGTGCGATATGATTTCAGCCATGCAGAGGCGTAGTCACCCGCGAGAGTCTATGCCCATCAGTCAGTGCAAATACCTGTCTAATGCCCCGTACACACGGTCGGATTTTCCAACGGAAAATGTCCTATCGGACAATGTTGTCGGAGATTCCGACTGTGTGTAGGCTCCATCGGACTTTTTCCATCGGATTTTCAGACGGACAAAGTTTTATCTCCTGCTCTCAAATTTTCCGACAACAAAGTCCTATCAGACTTTTTCCGATCGTGTGTAGTGAATTCCGACGGACAAAGTGCCACGCATGCTCAGATCACATTACAAGACCAAAGCTATTGGCTACTAGCCTCTATGTAGTCCCGTCGTAGGCAACAAACGTCACCACGTTCAGAATGATCGGATTTTCCGACAACTTTGTCCGACCGTGTGTATGCAACACCAGCGTCGGACAAAATCCGTCGGAAAAAATCCAATGGATTCTGTGGTCGAATTTTCCGACCGTGTGTACGGGGCATTAGACATTCACTTAGATGTTACTTAGACTTAGATTCAATTAGATTAGACTTAGATTAGATTAGACTAGATTAGACTAGACTAGATTAGATTAGATTAGATTAGATTAGATTAGATTAGACTGATGCCGCGTACACACGAAGGGACAATCCCGCGGGATTATCCGCTGGACTGAAGTCCAGCGGATAATCCCCTCGTGTGTGGGCGCCGGCGGACTTTTTTGGGCCAAAGTACGGCGGACTAAAGTTTTAAGTTTTGTTTTAAAATTATCCGCTGGACTTGGCAGTCCAGCGGATAATCCGGTCGTGTGTAGTATGGTCCGGCGTACCAAAAAGGACGCATGCTCAATAGCTAGTATGTCACGGACTCGCTCGGTCTGGTAAAACTAGCCTTCGTTTTGAAGCTCGCACAATCGTCACGCTGCTGATCTTTTTTTTTTTTTTTTTTTCTGACAGCGGGATTTGTATGTTATCGTACTTGAAGAATGATTTTGCCTTGCTGCTTGTATATTCACGCAGAGTACTCCCGAACGTTTTTTCTTCAGCATTCTTTAGTGAAGTTATATATTTGTATATATATATATATATATATATATATATATATATATATATAGATATAGATATCCAAATCGCCAAATTGAAAAGATATCTATATTTCTCAATAAACCCAAAAAAAGATCTATCTATATATACATATATATATATATTATATATATATAGATATATAGATATATACGTGTATATATATATATATATATATATAGATCTCTATATATATATATATATATATATATATATATATATATATATATATATATATATATATATATATGTACATATATCTCTATTTAGATATATTTTAGTATTTGTTGGTTATCAAAAGGATTTGTTATTACACATGATACAATTGTGGAGTCAGCAGAGCTTGCCCTTAATTCAGATCTTAACCCTCACCTTTCCAGCGACTGCACTTGCAGTTCCATTGAAGTTGCACTTTACACTTGTATTGTCAAATGAATGTTTAGACATGTACCTGCCTACTCCTAAAGAAACTATGTTTTTCAATAACAAGCACGTATATCATTTGTTGATGAAAAAATAAATACCATTTATTCTGGTTTAAACAAACAAGGCAAAACAAAATAGGAAGGCAACACTGGAGCCACTTTGCGATTTTGCAAAGACTTTTTGCCCCAACGGCAGACATCAAGTTTGTGAAGCCAAAAATTAAGCTTGGACAGATTTCATCCAATATAGGGAGCACAAGAAGATTGACCAGGAATCAGACAGACCAGGAACAGCAGCAGATGACATCTATGTCCCCAAGCTGTGGCACTACAACAGCCTGTGTCTTCTGTGAGACCAGACTGAAGCCAGGCAATCACTTCCGACTCTTCCCACCACGCTGCCCTGCACTCTTCCCTGCACGCTTCCTTGGAGGCTGACTTGTGGTAGGAGGAGGAGGAGGAGGAGGATGAGAAGAAGGAAGAGGAGGAGGAGGAGGAGGAGGAGGAGAAGGAGGAGAAGTTGCTGTCGGGCCTTCATGTGTCAGGCGGGTGGATTCTCTTAATTGACCCCTCAAACCCCCCTTAATAGCCTCAAAAATGAGGCCCTCGCACAGGTGCCGTTGGCCCTTTTCCATTTCCAGCAACCTGCTGGCCAAGTAGGTGCCATAGGCCTCTTCTGGAATGGGGGGTCTTTCGAGAATCGCACTCGCCTTCCGAATAAGTTGGCGTGATTCCTCCTCAACAATGGTCATCCTCCTGGGCCTTCTTGGGGGTAAGGGCAGGGGTGGAGGTAGACTTCTTAATCCAGTCTGGCTCGTGCTGGGCCCAGCCACCTCCTGGCTCTCGCTGGTCATGTCCTCCTCCTCCATACCACTTGTCCCGGCATCATCCTGGGTCAGCTCATCCTGTGTGCAAATAAAAACAAAAATCAAACACCTGGTTTTTGGTTTATGGCCTCCTCAATCATCCAATTGTAAACTTATGAAGGAGCAGATACATTTTTAAAAAGATCCAAAAGGCTATCATTTGGACCCCTGCATTTTCCAAGCAGATCACCAATGTTGTATAAGGCATTTTTTCACACTACTGGATGTATGTATACACTATATATGTATCGATATGTTGCACCCACACTTTTTCGAAGTTTGCGCAATTTTTGGCAGCTTTTTTCACAATTCTGAGTTCAGGGTGTTAATTGTTTCACATTTTAACGTTTACAGCATTAATATTCACACAATCACAATTTGGGATACTAAATATATACCTGGCTCCAGCTGGGCGCATCAGCCTGCTCCAAGGTGGAGGGGTCTTCTCCTTCCGTGGAAGCCTCAGCTGGGGTGGAGGGAAGAGTGGAGGGAAGAGTGGAGGGAAGGGTGGAGGGAAGAGTGGACAGTGATTGCCTGGGTTCCATCTGGTCACCTATAAAAGCCAGTTGGTTGTAGTACCACAGCTTCGGTACATAAACATTCTCTGCTGCTGCTCCTGATCTGACTGATTCCTCAATCTTCTTGCGCTCCCGCTTGTACATGTGCCTTAAACTTGCAATTCTGGCTTCAACAAACTTGGTGTCTGCGTTGGGGACTTGAGTCTTCACAAAATCCACAAGTGGCCCCAGTGTTGCCTTCCGGACATCCCTATTGCCATATAAAGGGTTCTTGAGCTGCCACAGGTTGGTATTTTTTCTGTAGAGCGCAATGAATTCGGACATGAACTGCTGGTCCTTGAATGGATTCCACTGGGCTGCTGCCATGTTTGTTTCTGTTTTGTTAGTAATGGCAATACAAAAGACCAAAGACACAAATGTTACTAAAAACGCACATCCAGTTTTTCAAACCAAACATTACACAACACACCCACACACAGGCAGCAACACACCCACACAGGCAGCAACACATCCACACAGGCAGCAACACACCCACACAGGCAGCAACACATCCACACAGGCAGCAACACACCCACACAGGCAGCAACACATCCACACAGGCAGCAACACACCCACACAGGCAGCAACCCCTACACACAGGCAGCAACACACCCACACAGGCAGCAACCCCTACACACAGGCAGCAACACCTACACACAGGCAGCAACCCCTACACACAGGCAGCAACACACCCACACAGGCAGCAACCCCTACACACAGGCAGCAACACCTACACACAGGCAGCAACCCCTACACACAGGCAGCAACACACACATATCCTTAAAAAATGCAGGCCCAAAACCCAATAAACCACAGTAATGCATCCTAGAAAACACTTACCTTCGTACAGAGCGCTCGCTACTTCCGTTCGGGAACACGTGGGGCCCTCAAACAGCCTTATATACACTGCGCACGCGTCGAAGTCCGCCTGCGTCCTCCGCGTCGCCCGCCCATGACGTTCCTCCTGACGAGTATTCCCCGCCCCGCTTCCCCTCGTTGCATTGTGGGTGAATAAATTCATGAAGATGGCGGACACATTCTCAGCCAGTAGCGCGGAGGAAAGCCAAGAAGCGAACACATCTGCATCCAGCAGCAGATATAAGGCCACCAATATGGCCTTTGAAGAGATGGTGGAGATGGTGGACATCCTCCAAAGGGAAGATTACGACGGGGAAAATGGCCCCTACCCTCGACCCAACTTGCGCAAGGACAAGATTCTCACTACAATCGTCAGCACCCTGGAGCAGAAATTCGGCGTACGAAGGGGCAAGGATCAACTGCGCAAGCGATGGTCCGACATCAAATCCAGGGAGCACGATCAGTACAGGAGAATTCGAAAAGCCATCAAAAAAAGTAAGTCAAGCACGTGCGCTACTATGGTTATACTTGATATGTCTAATCTTGCGCAGATGTTATTACCATTCGTACGTGAAACTTGCGCAGATGTTATTACCATTCGTACGTGAAACTTGCGCAGATGTTATTACCATTCGTACGTGAAACTTGCGCAGATGTTATTACCATTCGTACGTGAAACTTGCGCAGATGTTATTACCATTCGTACGTGAAACTTGCGCAGATGTTATTACCATTCGTACGTGAAACTTGCGCAGATGTTATTACCATTCGTACGTGAAACTTGCGCAGATGTTATTACCATTCGTACGTGAAACTTGCGCAGATTTGATGAAAGTTCAGTTTGTCTTCATAACGTTTAGTCAGTTTACCTGGCTTTGGGTTGTTGGAGTTGTAAGCTTGTTTATTATTGTCACTATCTATACAATTACTGCTGTAGTAAGGGTTTTAGGGGTAACTTACACAGGGACTCCAGAAGCTGTTTTGGGGGGGGGGGGGGGATAAATATGTTAAGCAGGGTGTCAAGCTCACAATTCAGGAAAAATGCTCATCATCTACAAATACTGTAGGTGGTGACTTTTCGAAGAAGTACACTCACCTGTCCCTTGGATGGTGCAGCTACAATCTCTGATCTTGCAATCATGAAATTAATCTTTGCGGCTTCACTTCCCGGGTCACTATTGGGCATGTGCCAGTTGCGCAATGCAATAGGACTGGTCCGCGCTGTGTGTCCCAGCAGACAGCACGGTGGGACGGGATGTGGCGTATACTTCTGTGGGAGTCTAGGGCCGGATGTGTGTGCAAATACCTGCCTCACACAGGTATCTGCAACCCCTCCCCCCTAAAAGGTTCCAAATAAGACACCACAGGGGTGCAGGGATACAATGAGCGGAAGTTCAAATTTAGGGTTGAAGGGGCGTTTAAGTATTGGAGTTTCATTAGATAGACATTTCAATTCTGTCTTCAAGTAGGATCTTCTAACAAACTGCTAATAATTGGACAACACTTTTAAACAATGTTTAATAATCCTATTTTGGCACTCAAATATCAGTGTGATTAAAAGTGTACCTTTTTGTGTTCCATTACCATAGGGGGCAAAAGACTCAGACGTCAGTCCGAACCTACGAGGACCTCCCGGCCTCACCAGACTAATTGGGCAGTTAGCCCAAGCCCACGCATGGATGTGGCGGAACAGGTGGTTGAAGTGGATCAAATCTGCACCCCACCAAGTGAGTGTCTCAGAACACAGATTGAGCTAATAAATTAAGGTCTGCATGTTTTTGACACTTTTTTTCTTGTGTTTTATCTACCCAACTTTTAGGTGATGCTGATCTGTTTGTGGAAGGACAAGCTGCGGAGCCATTTTCCACAGACAGTGCCCACAGGCTTATTGGCCAGATCATGGCCTGGAATCTGCAGCTGGAAAATATGCAGAAGGAGATGGCCACCATGCAGCAGGGAATGAAGGACATGATTGATGTTTTGGGGAGAATCTAAACACCCTTTTCCATTTCTTAACATCAATCATGTCCTTCATTCCCCTTTTGATGCGCTATTTGTTACAAATTTTAGAGGCCCAATTTTTAATATGCACACGGTGTGTCAACATGTGCTATGTGCCATCAGGGGATCTCAATGCACGCATTTGGTGTTTGCAACCCCTAATGCTAGTAGGTGAGAGGGAAGGGGTTTCACACACCAAACACGTCCATTGATTCCCCATGATGGGACATAGCACATGTTGACATTACCCATTTTCCTGCAAAATTAGTGTGCATATTATAAATTTGGCTTCTACTGTTCATGGGTTACCTGTTGAACTTTGTAAGTTCTCGACTTTTACATATTGTAAATATTTGCAAATGCTAAGACAAAATTGTATACCATTTTAAAACATGTTTTTATGTTTGTTTATAAAAATAACTAAAAATTTAAAAAAAATAATATGTTGTGAGAAAAAGACAAAAAAATTTTAAAAAATATAACCAAAAAAATCTAAAATATGTTGGTAAAAAAAAAAAAAAAAAAAATATTTACCAAAAATACCAAAAAAAAAAAATAATAAAAAAAAAAAAGGTTTGGATGTGCACTAGAAGAAATAAAAAAATGTTTGCACAAATTAAACAATGTGTGGCTTCTTCTTTTTAAATACTACCAGTTTGACCAAAACATGTTGTGGTTCATTGACAAAGGGGCTTATTTACTAAACGCAAACCAAGTTTGCCACTATTAAGAAGTGCACTAGGACAACATATAAAACAGGCAAAATTAAAAGAAAAACAATACCAAAATACCAATCTTTCAAACATAAATAACTGTATTTATTCTTTCTCAAACAAAAAGATGGTTTAAGGGTCTGCTGCCATTGCAATGGCCCCCCTACCATTAAAATAATTTAAATAACGGTCCCGCACTTGCTGGGCTGATTGTGGGGCCAAACCAAGACGGCGAGTATCCAGCCCTGTCAGGTCGCCTTCCACTCCGGCCTCAGGCCCGATTGGTAATGAGTATGTTCCCGAATGTTTGCGTAAATAATTGTGCATGACACAGCATGCAAGAATAATAGTATTCAGTTTGTACTCTGCCAGATGTATGGATGTAAGGAGCAATCTGAAACGGTTGGCCATAATACCAAAGGCATTTTCCACAACCCTTCTTGCTCTGGCCAACCGATAATTAAAAATCCTCCTCTCAGGGGTGAGGGATCGTTGGGGAAATGGCCTCATCAGGTGGTCACCCAGACCGAACGCCTCGTCGGCTATGAAAACGAACGGGAGTCCCTCCACATTATCTTCATCTGGTGGCAGCTCCAGGCCACCAGTCTGGAGACGATGACCGAACTCCGTGTGGTTGAAGACTCCTCCGTCCGACATCCGGCCGTTTTTCCCCACATCCACATACAGAAAGTCATATTGTGCCGACACCACCGCCATCAACACGATACTATGGAACCCCTTATAATTCCAATAGTATGACCCCGAATGGGGTGGGGGCACAATTCGCACATGTTTGCCGTCAATCGCCCCTCCGCAGTTGGGAAAGTCCCAACGGGCAGCAAACTGGGAAGCCACAGTCTGCCATTCCTGTGGCGTGGAGGGACACTGTGAAGTCAAACAGAAAGATACAATTCAAATTAACAACCAGGCAAAACACCAAACTAAATGCAACAAAATAACAAACAATTTGGAAGAACATATGTATTTATTTTGTAAGTCCTTGAAATAAAGCCAAAAGATTAAGGATAAAAGGGACAAATCTCTGATTGATGACCCCTCTGATGGCCCAGAGAAGATAATAATGGGGATGTGGGTGGGGAGTAATTAATTGTAAGTTCACACAATACACATGCAATCAATTAAAGGTGTGTGTGGGGGTGGGGGGTTAATTACAAGCTGACCCAAACCACATGCAATCAATTAAAGGTGTGTGTGTGGGGGGGGGGGGTTAATTACAAGCTGACCCAAACCACATGCTATTAATTAAAGGTGTGTGTGTGGGGGTGGGGGGTTAATTACAAGCTGACCCAAACCACATGCAATCAATTAAAGGTGTGTGTGTGGGGGGTGGGTTAATTACAAGCTGACCCAAACCACATGCTATTAATTAAAGGTGTGTGTGGGGGTGGGGGGTTAATTACAAGCTGACCCAAACCACATGCAATCAATTAAAGGTGTGTGTGTGGGGGGGGGGTTAATTACAAGCTGACCCAAACCACATGCTATTAATTAAAGGTGTGTGTGGGGGTGGGGGGTTAATTACAAGCTGACCCAAACCACATGCAATCAATTTAAAAATGAGGGTCAAGGGGGGTGAAAGGGGTGAGGGTCAAGGGGGGTGAAAGGGGTGAGGGTCAAGGGGGGTGAAAGGGGTGAGGGGCAAGGGGGGTGAAAGGGGGGGTGAGTAAAGCAGTACAATGGAGCTGGTAATATACATTTTTAACCAAAGAAAGTGACTAGGCTAGGGGTGTTTAGGGGGCCAAGATTCCATGCTGGGGAGGTTGGTGCAAGGAAAGATGCATGTGACCCACTAAATAATACATTGTTCAAGCTATTTCGATAAGTCAACCATAAAATACTAGACAAAAAACAAAAAAAACAAAAAAAATAAGGAATAGGGGACATTCATAGAATAGTCCTATCATGGGAATTAGCTAATGATGACATTGATGCACTACATTAGCAAACATACAAGACATAGGTAATTTTAAAAGAGAAGACTTACCTTAATGTATTCCTCCTGCAGGACGTGGATAATGGCAGAACAGGTCTCTGGAATAATGAGCCCCAGAGCCTGGGGGGAGATGCCTGTCGTGAACTTGAGGTCCTGCAAGCTTCTCCCCGTCGCCAAGTAACGCAACGTGGCGACTAGCCTCTGCTCCGCACTGATGGCTTGCCGCATGCAGGTATTCTGCCTGGTAATATAAGGGGACAGCGAAGCCAACAGACGGTGAAAAATGGGGTCCGTCATCCGGAGATAATTCCTGAAATCATCAGGATTATTCTCACGGATCTCACGGAGCAAAGGCATATGCGAGAATTGGTCACGCTGGCGCAACCAATTCTTGGTCCATGAACTCCTCCTCACCCTGTTCATGGACTGGGCTCGTGCCAAGGTGTTAACCGCAACACCGAGCCCCTGCACAGCACGAACTCGTTCCCGAGTACGTCCACACTCCATGGCTTCAAAACGGTCGGCTGATCAAACAAACAACTTAACAAAACGCACTGAAGAACAGCAAGGCCTATGAAGAACGACCTGAAAAACAGGAACGAGCGGACCAGAACGGCCTGAGAACAGGTAGGAACTGATCCACACGCACTGAAAGCCAGATACAAACCTCACAAGCACAAACTGAACGGCAGAAGCGAACGAATTAAGCAGAAGTCTGAGAAGCGCGAATCGTCTCTAACCAAACGTCAACTAACACGCGATACACACGAGATCAGCTGACGGTGCCCAAAGGGTGTCGTTTGGGATCTCGAGCTTCCTTTTTCTAGTCCCGTCGTACGTGCTGTACGTCATCGCGTGAACCGCCGGACTTTTTGCGTGATCGTGTGTGGTCAAGTCCGTTCGCTTTTTAGTCCAGCGTACCTAGCTGGAAAGTCCAGCGGATTGTCCGCTGGACTTAGGTCCGCCGGCAAAAGTCCGTACGTGTGTACGAGGCATTAGATTCACTTAGACATTTCCTTAGATTCACTTAGTCTTAGTTGATTCACTCCTATCACTCGCTGCTAAATGTTAACAAATGATCAATGCCATTAGCCAAATATCTAGGAAAATAAAATTTAGGTCAGCAATAGGCATGTTTGTATTTCCTGATATGTTTACTTCAAAATGTAATGGGTGTACTTATAAAGCAGTGAATTTGACATTTACCAAAAATTCACTGCTGGTATATTTTCGGGGTGTGTTATTATGACAGTGATCATCTGCAGTAAAGGTTTGGAAAATGTCACATTCACTGCTTTATAAATATCCCCTGGGGTCTTTTATTAAACAATACAGACATGTAATAGGCCCCGATAGTGAAAACTGTCTTCCAAATTTGAGGTGACTAAACAATATTTTGCTGTGTGTATTGTTGATGTTTGTCTCATCAAAATATTTGATTAAGCTTCAATGGAAAGATTAGCCTTAGGTCAAAAAAAAACACTGATGGAGACACCAACTTTACTGCAGTTCCTGATGTAGCTTTGTTTTAAATCTTTTGTTTGGCATATTCATATCTGTGACTGCAGTATCTCCATGGAAACTAGTTTCTTGAGAATAATTTAAGAACGTTAAGATATATGAAAGATTTATGGTTTCAGAAGTGAAATAGCAGAAAATGACTTTAATAAGAATACTCTTTTAATGGGAAGAATTGTTTTTGCTTTTTTTTTTTTTATAGGGAACTATTGTTTACCATAAAGTTTCAAGCTCTGCATCATCGTGGAAATAGTTTTAGCAGTGTCATTGCTTATAGCTTAGTGCCTTAGCCTGAATATTGGATGAATGGCATGCCAAAATATCACTCATTTTTTTCTATATATTTTTATATATTTTTTCTATATATTTTTACTCTAAAACAATGAATATCGATAAAACTAAATTTGTAGGTAACTGGTTATACCTCTGTCATCTTGGCACCACTAAAAATATTAACTCAAATAGGGTAAACTGTTGGCATATGCTTATAATAGGTATTTAAAGCATATGTCAAGGTAAAATCAATATATTTTTTTTAGCCCTTTAACAACTTCAATACTGGGCACTTTCACTACCTGCCCAGGCCAATTTTCAGCTTTCAGTGCTGTTGCACTCTGAATGACAATTGTGTTGTACCCAAATAAAATTGTATAATTTTTTTCAGACAGATAGAGCTTTCTTTTAGTAGTATTTAATCACCATTGGGTTTTAATTTTTTTTGCTAAAAAAACAAAAAAAGCCAGCCGGCTCCCACCCTAGACCCATAAGTGTCAGATCATGTAGGCACAGAGCGGCAGGCCTGCTGCAGTATATGTGTTTGGGTGGTCTACAATCTGTTAAAGACTCTAGAAATACAGAAAAATACTTGATGATTTTTTTTTTTTTTTTGGATAGAGCAATGGGATGGTATAATCCCCACCTTTCCTTTTTTTGCCATCTGTTGTGGAGATTTCCCTTCACTTCTTATCCCAATGCAAAAACAGGAAGTGGAAGGAAAGCCATCATCTAAAGCGAGGGGACCCGTGGTTGTCCCCATTGGAAGATGTCCCTTCTATTCCTGTTCTTGTGACAACTTGAAAATTTGGATTTTCTTTTACTTTCACTTGATAATGATAATGGTAAACTGAACAAATAAAGAGGGTGATTCTCCCTAACAGGGGGAAGACAGCAATGAAAAACTGATAGATGTTCTAATCCCCCTCCACTCTAAATAAAGTTTAAAAAAAGTTTTCCCTTTACAGCTGTGCCAACAGCGTCTGTTTCAAGGGGCAGAATGTGGCCTGGCTGGTCCCTACCCAAATGAGGAGGTTTCAAGGAAGGGTGGTATGTCCCTATTCTTTCCCTACTCATATGGAACCATTCCCTGCCCCTAATAACTGTCCTGGTCAGATGGGGAAACCTGTCTCTACACTACCCGCAGGCAAAATAGACTCTGTCTGACCCAAGATGGCCGCCAGAGTCATATGGGATGGCAGCATCCAACCAGATAGCTTCCCATGTGACCCAGAAAACCATGGAGGGACCATGCTCCTCTTGGCTTCCTCTCCCCTACAATGCTGCTGCAGATCAGCACCACCTGCAGTGGAGAAAGCAGAATGCATCTGCCTACAAATATAATAAAATACTTCCTATGGTACTGTATATTAAACAGACCAAAAGGGAGCAAATAAGAGCGTGTAATTGATAGGATTTTCCTAACTCCATGTCTTAGTAACCTTTAAATAGTTTGGTTCAAACTGGTCCTTGTTTGGACCAATTTATTTCACTAACACATGCAGCAGTTTATAAACTGTATGCAACAGTATGCAATGCTGTGCTTCAGCAGTGGGAGGTGAACTTCCTGTCCCGAAACATTCACAAGATCTCCACCTCAGCCAGTCCGAGTAAGCCTTGTATTCATTTATAAATTTAAAGCTTCCTATCAATGGGTGAGCAGCGCTCAGCAAGATTTAGTTTTGTTCCAAGAGCAGGACAGGAAGCCCCTGTCATTGTATGTGTTAGTGAAAGAATTAGTTTGATTGAACCAACTTGGTCAAAATGGATCATTTGAAGATCACCAAAACCTCGAGTTAACCTTTAAAGTATATTTATAAACAAATAACTGCAGTTTATTTAAAGTGGTTGGAAACCTCAGACATGAAAAATTAACAAAGCACATCACTCAGTAGTGTGTACTAATGTCACATATCTTGGCTGTAGGCTGAAGTGATGAATTTCCCTTGTGGCTCTGGGCCGAGTACCTCCCTGAGATTGAAGATAGGGGCATAGGGCACAAAGCAGCACAGGTGCTGGTAATCTGGTAATCAGAAAGCAGGTAGCAGTAGTCTCTGGACTGTAGTGAGCAGTGATAGAGGCACACCAGAAGGGAACTGAGGATGGTGGTCTGCAGGATCGGGATGGCACCAGAAACTGGACCTTGGAAGCTTTGTATGGAGATTCAGAGGGCACTTAGTCAAAGGCAGGTGAAGGTACGCATCAAGGTCAAGGACGTGGTCAGATGGCAAGCCAGGGGCAGCAGTGATGGGTACCAAGAATGTAGTCTGTCCCCCCGTTCGGCTCGCACCAGAACCCGCAAACGCACCTAAAGTCCGTGCGAGCTTTCGAACCCTATTAGTTATAATGGATGCGAACGTTCGAAATCAAAAGTGCTAATTTTAAAGGCTAATATGGATGTTATTGTCATAAAAAGTGTTTGGGGACCTGGGTCCTCCCCAGGGGACATGTATCAATGCAAAAAAATGTTTTAAAATCGGATGTTTTTTCAGGAGCAGTGATTTTAATAATGCTTAAATTGAAACAATAAAAGTGTAATATTCCTTTAAATTTTGTACCTGGGGGGTGTCTATAGTATGCATGTAAAGGGGCGCATGTTTCCTGTGCTTAGAACTGTCTCTGCAAAAAGTGTCATTTTTGCAGAAAAGATGTTATTTAAAATCACTCGCGGCTAATGTGTATTGTTGGCTCCTGTAATACAGACAACAGTCATTCATTGAAAGTCATTCATAAAAAAAAAGTCATTGATAAAAAAAAAAAAAAAATAAAAAAAAAAAAAAAAGCGTGGGGGTCCCCCCAAATTCAATAACCAGGCCCTTGGTCAATCCAACCAAAAAAAAAAATGGTGTAGGGTCCCCCTCAAAATCCATACCAGACCCTTGAGGTCTGGGATGGATTTTAAGGGGAATCCCAGCCAAAAAAAATGGCGTGGGGTCCCCCTCAAAATCCATACCAGACCCTTATCCGAGCACGCAACCTGGCAGGCCGCAGGAAAAGAGGGGGGACGAGAGCGCCCCCCCCCCCCCCCGCCTGAACCGTACCAGGCCACATGCCCTCAACATTGGGAGGATGCTTTGGGGGTCTAAGACCCCCAAAGCACCTTGTCCCCATGTTGATGAGGACAAGGGCCTCTTCCCCACAACCCTGGCCATTGGTTGTGGGGGTCTGCGGGCGGGGGGCTTATCGGAATCTGGAAGCCCCCTTTAACAAGGGGACCCCCAGATCCCCCCCCCCCCTGTGTGAAATGGTAAGGGGGTACAAAAGTACCCCTACCATTTCACCAAAAAAGTGTCAAAAATTGTAAAAATGACAGGAGACGGTCTTTGACAATTCCTTTATTAAAATCTTCTTCTTTCTTCTTTCTTCATCCTTCGGTTTCTTCATCTTCTCCTTCCGTCATCTTCTTCCATCTTCTTCCATTTTCTTCTTCCTCCGATCCGCTTCTTCTTGCGCTGGTCTTCTCGTCCTTCTCGTCCAGCATCTTCTTCCATGGCGTCGGCATCTGTTCTTCTGTCGGGCCGCTCCTCGCAATGGGAGGCTCCCGCTGTGTGAGGCTTCGCTCCGTCTGACAGGTCTTTTATAACGGAGGGCACCTGGTGACCCCGCCCCCCTCTGACGTCATGGGGAAAGCCATAGGGAATTCCCCATGACGTCCCCGTGCGTCAGAGGGGGCGGGGTCACCAGGTGCCCTCCATTATAAAAGACCTGTCAGAGGCAGCGAAGCCTCACACAGCGGGAGCCTCCCATTGCGAGGAGTGGCCCAAGAAGAGACACCGACACCGACGCCGACGCCATGGAAGAAGATGCCGGACGAGAAGGACGAGAAGGCCAGCGCAAGAAGAAGCGGATCGGAGGAAGAAGAAAATGGAAGAAGAAGATGGAAGAAGATGACGAAGGAGAAGATGAAGAAACCGAAGGATAAGGAAAGAAGATTTTAATAAAGGAATTGTCAAAGACCGTCTCCTGTCATTTTTACAATTTTTGACACTTTTTTGGTGAAATGGTAGGGGTACTTTTGTACCCCCTTACCATTTCACACAGGGGGGGGGGGCGGGATCTGGGGGTCCCCTTGTTAAAGGGGGCTTCCAGATTCCGATAAGCCCCCCGCCCGCAGACCCCCACAACCAATGGCCAGGGTTGTGGGGAAGAGGCCCTTGTCCTCATCAACATGGGGACAAGGTGCTTTGGGGGTCTTAGACCCCCAAAGCATCCTCCCAATGTTGAGGGCATGTGGCCTGGTACGGTTCAGGCGGGAGGGGGGGGCCGCTCTCTCGTCCCCCCCTCTTTTCCTGCGGCCTGCCAGGTTGGTGCTCGGATAAGGGTCTGGTATGGATTTTGAGGGGGACCCCACGCCATTTTTTTGGGCTGGGATTCCCCTTAAAATCCATCCCAGACCTCAAGGGTCTGGTATGGATTTTGAGGGGGACCCTACGCCATTTTTTTTTTTTTTTTTGGCTGGGGTCCCCCTTAATATCCATCCCAGACCTGAAGGGCCTGGTTATTGAATTTGGGGGGACCCCCACGCTTTTTTTTTTTTTTTTTATCAATGAATGACAGTTCTCTGTGTTAAGGGAGCCATCAATTCATTAGCCGCGATTGCTTTTAAATAGCTTTTTTCCTGCAAAAATTACACTTTTTGCAGGGACAGTTCTAAGCACAGGAAACCTGCCCCCCTTCACAGGCAACCTATAGACACCCCCCAGATGTGATACTGCAATGCTGTACTAACAGCACGCACACACAAATCCCCAGAAATAGAGCACATATTGTCAGCAGTCAGCAACACACTGACACGCTGACACTGAAACACAATATGCGAGGCCGCCGCGGCAGCCTCTTATACCCTGGGGCGTGTACTAAAGCCCCTGAGCTATAATTGGCTACAGGCATCCTGCCTGTAGCCAATTATGGCTCTCCTCGCTGCCGGCGCTGTGATTGGCCAAGCATGCGGGGTCACAGTGCATGCTTGGCCAATCATCAGCCAGCATTGCACTGCGACTGGCGCAATGCATTGCGGGCCGCTCGCATCACACGAATTTGATGCGAGCGGCCCAAATAGTTCTGGGCTCACCGAACGGGCGAACGCCCGATATTCGATTTGTTCCCGATGTTCGATTCGAACATGGCTGCAGATAAACAAGTACAATTTATGTAGGTGGATCTGTGTAAGTTCTGTGTATCTTCCGAGGCTAGTCACTTCACTGTGCATATGTAAGGGTTTACAATCAATTTTTTATAACAGTTTCCCCTCAAACAGAACTGGTAATGATGAGTGAAAAGTCAGTAAAGCATCTGTACAGGTTATATTCAAAATATACACAACGCATTTTTTATGGCTCCCCAATCTCTGAGTATACACTTGGGTTCTGCATTCTTATTTTTGTTACAAGTTTAAGCTATTGAACTGCTTAGTGATCTAACAGAGGGGAGCAAATGAACTTTGTTCAGTTTATGAATGAAACAAGATTGATATTTATTACAACATTAAAGGCTTATTATGCAAGTTTTAAAATCAGCAGGGGACCAGTTAAATGCTTCCTGAATTCAAATAGCCAAAGAAGTACATGATGAGTAAGTGATAAAAAGGTCCAGAGGACCACTTTACAAGATATGTTTCTTCACAAGAAATAATCACTAGTATTATTAAATAGAATTGACTGCATTTTTCATTTAAAGGCCTGCAATTTAAAGATGTCTTTCTGACATGCACTTGAATAACTGTATAAATCCACTGAATTTTGGATTCAATTGGTGCATTTTTTGATCATCTAATGAAAAATATTCATACATATCATGACTATAATGAAACTGCAAAGACGAATAAACACTCCTGTCTAAAAAAATCTTAAATTCACAGATACAATTCCATTAGAAGATACCCCCCTTCAGACTGTTATCTGTATATTGAATAAAGTGAACCACATGCTCCTTTCAGTGGCTACTCTTTAACATACATGAGACAGAAATTTTCATGTACCTGGTAGGACACTGAATTGATGAGGTTGGCCTCTCTTGTATCTCCATCCCAGGCCCCACTGAAGGTGGAATAGATGGTGTCGAGGGATAGGAGGAACAGGAGTGCTGACAGGTGTAGGTAGCAGAACCTGCAGCAGGAGATGCAAGCTTGAGAAGTCAGGCAGGAGATCAGGCCAGGAGCAGAAGTGACGCACGTTGGACTATCCGAGGCTTTAGGGGTACTCCACATCCACTGCAGTTTCTAGAAGCGTGGCTTATTGAAGCTCTCAGCAAGCTTTAGGCAGGAACACATTGTGAATACTGGAGCCATTATGAAGGACAGCCGAAGCAGACACTCAGAAGTAGTATGAAGCCAAGTTGGAAGCAGGAGTGAGGTCACAGAGGTAACTAAGGTCAGTAGCAGGTGGGCAACGAGGTACAGAAGCATAGAAGGAAGCATGGTCAGGAATGAAGCCGGGGTCAGGAACAGGTGAGCAGAGGTATGGGCAGAATCCAGGATCAGGTCAGTAACAAGCCGGGTCATCAACAGAAATCAAATACAGGATACACTCAAGACACAGGAAAAGCTGAAGACCATTCAGCACTGACAGTATGCAAAAGCATCCCTTAAATAGCCCATATGGCACCAGAAACTGTGGGCATACTCCTGCGTGCGTGCACACACACACAAGCCTATGCCTATTTCCGTTAGCGATGTGCCTATGCTCATTTCTATGAGCGATGCTGTGCACCAGTCGCCGTACTGAAATCCCCTTACAGCAGTCTTTTGTGAGTCAAAGAAAAGCATTCAATGGGTGCAGATCTGTCACCTTTATCAGTTCAGCATGTAGCCAAATTTTTGTGTATAAACATATAATTACTGCATAACTGGTGATGGTAAGTACTGTAAGTGAGCAGCAGCAAATTAAATGTGCAGGATAAACACACCATAGACTCTATGGGGGTTATTTACGAAAGGCAAATCCACTTTGCACTGCAAGTGCACTTGAAAGTGCAGTCGCTCTAAATCTAAGGGGTAGATCTGAAATGAGTGGAAGCTCTGCTGATTCTATCATCCAATCATGTGCAGGCTAAAATGCTGTTTTCTATTTTCCTTGCATGTCCCCCTTGGCTCTACAGCGACTTTACTTCCAAGTGCACTTTCAAGTGCACTTTCAAGTTCACTTACAGTGCAAAGTGGATTTTACCCCTTAACCCCATATATGTATAAACTATGCTGCCTTTGGGCTAAATAAACCACAATTCACATCCCCAATATCAATAAGTGTACAACCAGCAATACAAATCCCCCCATAAATATTGGAAAATTAATTAGTGCTATAAAAATCCACAGTGTATATATAATACATGTAAAATAGATATAAAGTTGAATATAAAGTCCAATGCACCAAAAAAAAAAGTAGAATTTCAAGAAAAGAGTCCAACACCATGAAGATTCTTCCACACTATGGGGGTTATTTATGAAAGGCAAATCCACTTTCACTACAAGTGCACTGCAAGTGCACTTGGAATTGTAGTCGCTGTAAATCTGAGGGGTAGATCTGAAATGGGGGGAGCTCTGCTGATTTTATCATCCAATCATGTGCAAGCTAAAATGCTGTTTTTTATTTTCCTTGCATGTCCCCCCTTAGATCTAAAGCGACTGCACTTTCAAGTGCACTTGTAGTGCAAAATGGATTTGTCTTTAGTAAATAACGCCCTATATGTGTTCCTGTGGCTGTGTCAGATGATCAAGAAGAAAAACACCCATGGATTTACATCGACACCAACTTATTAGGCTTTCAAGATAGTATATAACTCTTAGCAACATAAAAGCTCTAAACCAAGAACAAATGGTGACACAACCATTTTTGTTAAGGGCTCATGATACACTGAATGCATTTTCCAGTGCAATCAAAACACACGGACATGGGAACAGCCATTTTTTCAATGGGGAATAAAATCTCCAACAATCTTCATTGTAGCACAAAATGTTGTCTATCACAGTGAACGAGGCTGGATCTAACCAGTCTGAACTACTGAAGGTGCAGTAAAAAAGTCAGGAGGGCATAATGTCAACACACTATCATTCTATCATTTCCTCTCCTCTTTTAGTTCCTTACATCTCTAAGGGGGTTATTTACGAAAGGCAAATCCACTTTGCACTGCAAGTGCACTTGAATGTGCAGTCGCTCTAAATCAATTTTTTTTTTAGTAATGGCACCTGAAATAAGCTATGAAATAAATATTGCTGGGTGGATATGGATTCCCTCTATTTATTCCATATACATATTAACTTGTCTATTCCTATATTTAGCTAGTCTAATAAAACTCTGATAATGTTACTGTTGATAGTACAATGATATAAGGTTAGCTATGAAAACAAACACACTGCTTAGTAAAACAACGTATTATTTATTATGCAAGAAAATAGGAAATAAAATAAAAAACACTAAAGCAAATATTACAGAACATATAACAAAAGAATATCAAAGATACTTAACGCAAGGCCGTCCTCTAGATATTGTCTCGTCATCTGGGCTCAAAATGGCAAGAGAGAGCCATGCAGCACGAGAGCCATCAGGCAAGCGAGCCAAGAGCAGAAAGGGTCGATTTCCATTCTGTCTGCACTTTTAAACTGCAATCATACACCTTCCAGACCCAACCCCATTGCCATCGGTTTATGATGAATCAAAGTAGTTATTATATTTCTGTCCATCCTGCTGTATTGGCCTCTAGGGGCAGCATTCATCCATGTATCATCGCTATGTGACCCAGGTAATAATCTTCAGTTATAGCTAGCCCTTTGATATTCTGTAACAGGACAGTTGAGTTTGCATCTCTTCAGGGAGTCTTCCTCCACCTCTATACCTCCATCAGGAGGCCTGCAATGAATTCTTGATTCATGATTCCTTGTTAAGAACACCCCGCTTGGTCAACTTGCAACTCCCAACTTAGGCCACCTGGCTGTATCAACCCGGAAGTGAAACTCCAGAAAATATGATATTAAACCATGTTGCCTTCCAGCAGCACCCTTTAATCAGAATCCCCTCCTTCCAACTGGAGTCCCCATTACAAAAGAATCCTCCCTTCAAAACAGAGTCCCCCCATCACAAAAGAGTCCCACTATCAAAACAAAGTGTCCCCCTATCACAACAGAGTTGTCCCATTTCCCCATAACAACATATTCTCCCCATCACAAATACCAATGAATGATACTATGCATCCTAATCCACCCCTCTGCACCATAGAAACACATTATACAGTGAGGTGGACAGGGGCAGGACACTGTGTAGCCTGGTCCACTTGGCATCCATGGAGGTTTCACGTTGCTCCCAGCCTCTCTACTTCCTGATACCAATGTCACTGGTCTTGGGGGGGTGTTACTGTTACTGAAAACCCCACCCCCCTAGATCCGGCCCTGATAGTGATGAGCTGCTACAGCAAACTTCAATGTTACTTGGAAGTGACAGAGCTTTGCCTTTTAGAATAGTCTGCCATTTGACTGTGAAGGTTTGGCAAGGTAGGTGTCTGCACTATATACCTACAGCAGTTTGCCCCCCTTCCCCCCAGTTACAGTATTAACATCTGGTTATATGCACATTGTATATGTTAAATAACATAAGACAAAGCTGTATAACATGCATAATGTCTCAATGAAACAAAAACAACTGTATAATCTTTTAGTTCACCCCTGCAATACACCACCATTTCTCACCTAATGCATTCATTTAAATTGTAACATCTTTGTAAGTTTATCATGAAACTAAAAAATGAATAAATGCAGTTAAAATTACTTCAGGAGTTGTTTTGTACTGCGAAAATAGACAAACTGAAATTGTAATAAACTGAATGTGTGAGGAATAACTGACAACTTTGCGGGAAAAAAAAGGCTAATTTCTTAATTTTCAAAAAAATTGTGACAAAAAGTTACAACTTAAAAAAACTCACCATGCCTCTTACTAAATACCTTGGACAATCTACTTTACAAACATGAGTGATTTTGGGGGTATTTGTACTGTCCTGGCATTTTAAGACCTTGATAAATGAGATAGGTAGCCAGTACATAATGATTAATCCATTTTCAAGTATACTGTAAATAACTTAACCATTTTCTTACTGGACACTTAAACCCCCCTCCTGCCCAGACCAATTTTCAGCTTTTACTAACTCTTTGAATGACAATTGCACAGTCATACAACACTGTACCCAAATTAAATTTGTATAATTTTTCCCCACAAATAGAGCTTTCTTTTGGTGGTATTTGATCACCTCTGGTTTTTTTTTTTTTTTTGTTAAAAAATTTAAAAAAGACAGAAATAAAAAAAAAAAATACCGTTTTATATTTTGTTATTAAATTTAGCAAACAGGTAATTTTTTCTCCTTCATTGATGTACGCTGATGAGGCTGCACTGATGGGCACTGATGGGCACAATAGGCTGCATTGATGGGCACTGATGAGGTGGCACTGGTGGGCACTGATAGGTGGCATTGGAGGGCACTGAGAGGTGGCACTGATGGGCGGCACTGAAAGGCAATAATAGGTGGCACTGAAGGCACTAATAGGTGGCACTGATAGGTGGCACTGATAGGTGGCAGTGAAGGGCACTGATTGGCACTGGTAGGTGACACTGATAGGCAGCACTGCTAGGTGGCACTGATGAGGCACTGATTGGCACCACTGGTGGCCATTGATAGGTGGCACTCATGGGCATTGATAGGTGGCACTGATTGCTGGCATTGTTATGCACTGGTGGGCACTGATTTATGGACCACCAGTGCTTTGAAAGTGCCGCTGGTGGGCACAGATGAGATGGCTGTGCATCTTCCCCTTCGGGACCAATGTCCCTTGCACAGAAGACGGTGATCGTCTTTTTCTTCTCCTCGCGCTGACATTGTGAGGAGAAAAAAAATGATTACCGATCTTCTGTTTACCTCACATCATTAGCTGTCATTAGCTGACAGCTGATCATGTGGTAAGGGCCCGGGATCAGTCTCATTGACTCAGTAATCACAGGGGGCGCGTAGGGAGTGTGCAAAGGGGAGGATGTCTATTAAAGGCCTCCCGGCAAAGTAGGTCCGTGCTGTAGCCATCATTCAGTTATAGCATGGATCTGAAAGGGTTAAAATAGTGCCGTGCTATACACTGTTGCAAAAATCCAAAACTATGTCATAAACAATATACAAAACATGTAAAAAACAATATTGACTGTGCAATAAATTACTATTATAAATATTAAAGTGAATAGTGCATGAAGTGCTAAAAGTATATATAAATAAAACAATAATATTTAATCCTTCAAAAGAATCAATAGTGACTAATACATCAATAATGTCCATCTGAAGTATACTGTATAATTATTTCTTGTGATGGTGCTCCAAACTTTTCAATGTGACAGCAAACTGGTGCTCCCCCATGTCAATCTGCTCACCTCATGGCATTTGACCGCACATTTAAGTTTGGTTTAATCACGCAGATGAACCACTTCTGAGTTCTGTGTGCATTGAACTCTGTATGATCCTGAACTGTCCAGTGGTGTTTCCCCCGTACATATATAAAAGATAAGGCAGTAATTATGTTTCTCAGAGCTCTTTTATCACAGAACGCTGGGGAAAGTATCCACCTAACTCCTTTCTCACATGTTACTCCTGAATGATCTTCCACAGTACCTTGGAAGATCATTCAGGACAGGAGTAACATGTGAGGAAGGTTTCCTCCTACAAAGTAAGCTTGCGAAGTAGTATAGACATATAGATGAGAGTAATTTTTTGTACTTAGAAATGTAATGTTCTCATTGCAACATACATCCTCTGCTCTATGGCTCTCTGCAGATATGTGGTGAGGAGGAGGCTAGCAATGGGATATATGCAAGTGTTTTTGGCTTGGCCTGGTGACGTAAGGTGGGGACAGGGCAGGGAGGGGGGTTGGGCAGGAGCCGCCAAAGTTTACTTTTCCTAATAACACGCTGGTGATTGGTTGCTCTGACCACCTAGCAACCAATCACCAGCTTGTTAATAGGAAAAGTTAACTTTGGCAGCTCCCGCTCCCCTGTCCAGTGTTGTGCACTGCTGTAAGTCTCTCTGCATCCTAAATCAGTGAAAGTGTCAATAATTGGTTGTCATTTTTTTTTTTTATACTATATTGAATATAGCATTAAATATTTAGCTAACAAAGCAGTACTGATATGTGCAGTGCCTATAGTAGCCAATCATACTTTATCCTTATTATATTTATCACAGATTAATGAAATATGCTTTATGTTAATATTGTTAAAGTTGTTGTCAATATTTATTTTTGGAACTTAATTCTGCATAAAACATTTAACCGTGTCAATATATATATATACCATAGTTTGTAGACTCTATAACTTTTACACAGACTAAATAATATATACTGATTTGAGTTATTTTTGTCAAAGAAAAAAACGTGTGGGTTTTTGAAAAGGAAATTTGTAAGTTCTGTATTCTGTTTTTGCCTATGTATTGCACACGGCACCAATAATGTTTTGATTACGTATTGCATTCTTTAGAGTCCTGGTTAGAAATTAGCCTGCCTATGTTACGCCCCTTGTTACCATAAAAGTACAATTGTAATATTAATGTGATACCTACGTAACCATATGTATAAAAAAATGTCAATTGCGTTGAATAAACAGTTATTTTGGAAAGATGCCGAGTGTATCTTTTTGTGTCTGTTCCCTACTGCAGTAGTTATTATTAATTTGAAACCACTAATCAATATAAGGATAAGAGTTGCCTATCTATAAAATTTCCAGAACAGTTTTTCTCAAAACTTTTGCTATTTTTCATTTATATAGCAAAAAATAAAAACCCAGTGATTAAATACCACCATAAATAAGCTCTATTTGTTTTTTTTAAAAAACAATTACAAATTAAATTTGGGTAAAGTGTTGCATGACTGAGCAATTGTCATTCAAAGTGTGACCGTGCCAAAATCTAAAAAATTTCCTGGGCAGGAAGGCAGGGAAATTATCCGCTCTTGATGTAGTTAACCACTTCCCGACCGGTGCGCGACGATGTACGTCGGCAGAATGGCACGGACAGGCATAAGGGCATATATATAAGTCCCTTTTTAAATGCCGCTGTGCCATCTGGAGCACGCCGGTCGGGACCCCTGTGAGGCCGGTCGCGGGTCCCGCGGACTCGATCGCCGCGGGGACACCAGCGATCGTCTTACGGGAAGGCTGAACGGGGAGATGCGGAAATAAACAGCATCTCCCCGTTCTGCCTAGCAACTAGTGACGCCGATCTCTGCTCCCTGTGATTGGAGCAGAGATCAGCATTCACTAGCTGACAGCCACGCCCCCCACAGTAAGAAACACACCCCTAGGCATACTTAACCCCTAGACTGCCACCTAGTGGTTAACCTCTTCACTGCCAGTGTCATTTATACAGGAATCAATGCATTTAAATAGCATTGATTGCTGTATAAATGGCAATGGTCCCAAAAATGTGTCAAAAATGTCCGATGTGTCTGCCATAATGTCGCAGTCACAATAAAAATCGCTGATCGCCACCATTACTAATAAAAAAAAAATATTAATAAAAATGCTATAAAACTATCCCCTATCTTGTAAACGCTATAACTTCTGCGCAAACCAATCAATAATCGCTTATTGCGATTTTTTTACCAAAAATATGTAGAAGAATACATATCGGCCTAAACTGATTTTTTGGGGATATTTATTATAGCAAAAAATAAAAAAGAATGCGTTTTTTTTTTTCAAAATTGTCGTGCCTTTTTGTATATAGCGCAAAAAATAAAAACCGCAGGGGCGATCAAATACCACCAAAAGAAAGCTCTATTTGTGGGAAAAAAAGGACTTCAATTTTGTTTGGGAGCCACGTTGCACGACCGTGCAATTGTCAGTTAAAGCGACGCAGTGCCGAATCGCAAAAAGGGGCCTGGTCCTTTGGCTGCAAATTGGTCTGGTCTGTATGTGGTTAATCAGGGTTATCAATAGTTAGATCTGATGGACCCTTTGCTTTTGTTTTTTTCTATATATCAGTTAACCACTAGAAACACTGGATGTGGGGTCCCATTAAGGTGATCCACTTTTAGAACACCTACACCCAAGACAGTTCATTTTATCCAGCAGACACTACTGTAAAGCCATTATCTGTATGTATCCTTGGTATGTAGCCGAACAGTTTTTCCTTGACTATGCAGTTTAGTCTATTACACTATCTTCTGCTTAGATTAACAAATAACTAAAGATATTGAATAAAGCAATGCTAGAGATCTGACAGACAGTCACTATAGCACAAGGAACTTCTTTGCAGAGGCCATGTGACACTTACAATGAAGCAGTCAGTTCTTAGTCTTCTTAGGCAGACAGAAGAATCAGGTAGAATCCTTTCCAGTCTCTCTTTGCTGACCTTAGACACTGAACAACAGGAATCTGAATAAAGAATCCACGTGATTTTTACTCAGCAACAAAGCTGATACTTTCTAATATTTTTTGCTCTTAAAGAAATCTATTCGAGTGTCTGTGACTCAAGTTTGAAAATGACAGAAAGGCACGGACTATACTATCTTTGTCATACTTCTACAACTTGCAAAGTGCCTCAACAGTACCAATTCCATTTTTCTGCTTGCTAGCAGAAATTCAATTTGTGTTGCAGAAAATCTGACTGCCATATAGTGGCCATACTCTTTCAGAATTGTGTACTTACAGAATAAATTGTGTTTTTTAACAGGATGTAGCTGCCGGTGCTGTTAAATGTAGTCATATATTTATTCTTTCATTTTGTTTTCTCAAATAACTCATGAACTCAGTTCATTGGTAGGAAAGTTTTTGTAATTGTGGGTTCCTAAAAGTTTTTAGTGAAGCCTGCATCCCCATGATACAGAGTCCTTTCCCTAGACCGGGAAAGGTGTCACCCTACTTACATGAGTGTCATTAAGCAAAACCATACTGAGCCAAAAAGTATTAAAAGTTAGTTTTCTTAGAACAAGAGGTGATTCTTCCAAATATAAACAAGCAGGTCATGAACAGTGCCTATTTAATTGTCCAAGGAGGGGGGTGGGAGCAGATTGTTTATGACACAAGAGAAAATATTTTAAAAAATAAGATTCTTTAAAAAGGAGAATAATAAGGGACTCAGTCTCTGTAACTAGGGCCTCAAAAGATTGCAGGCCCACATATTCTATATTTTCTTTTGGGAACAGCACCACAGTTCTGCCAACACCCTTAGTAACTACTAGTAAAGAAAGAGACCCTTTGTCTATACTGTAGATGTTAAAACCATCAAAACTGATACAACCACTTGTACCTGCTTTGTTACCTAGCCACTTCCACGATGTCAAGCCGGACACAAGACGCAGCATTTTAAAGTGGTTGTCTAATTTTTTTTCTATTAAAATAACAAACGTATACTTACCTGCCCTGTGAAGTGGTTTTACACAGGGTAGCCTGGATCTTCCTCTTCTCGGGTCCCTGGCTGGAGCTCCTGGCCCCTCCCTCCTGTTGAGTGCCCCCACAGCAAGCAGCTTGCTATGGGGGCACCCGAGCCAAGCTGCTGCTCCCTGTATTCATTCAGACATGGAGCTGTGGTCCGACGCACCCCTCTTTCTCCTGATTGGCTAACTGAGTTTGATTGACAGCAGCGGGAGCCAATGGCACCACTGCTGTGTCTCAGCCATTCAGGAGAGAGCTTTAAAACAATTACGTATCACCACAGAGTGGTACTGTGGATACGACACAAAAATAGCAAATGCCACATCCCGATATTTGAGGTTATTAGAAGAAGGATTTTGTTGAGAATGATGGACTTTATAGGCATAACACAAAAATGTTTGTAGAAAATTGACAAGGTTTATTTACAAAATTAAAATACTGTAGTGCACAAGACATACAGAAACTTGCATATTTAAACAGTAATTGCCTCAGAGCATAGTGATTACACTGTCATTATAGTCAAATTGGATAATGCATAAATCGGATACTCGAATATTGTATTTAAATCCAACAAGTAATACCATATATATTCGAGTATAAGCCGACCCGAATATAAGCCAAGGCACCTAATTTTACCACAAAAAAATGGGAAAACTTATTGACTCAAGTATAAGCCTAGGGTGAAAAATTTGCAGCTACTGTAAGTGGAAAAGAGGGTCAACAATGCCCATTTGCAGCCTTACTGTGCCCATTTGCATGTCTCACTGTGCCTATTTGCAGCCATAGGTCCCCTGAACTTCAAACCAGTAGTAGTTAAGGGTTCCTAGATGCCCCCTAGCTGCAGCCAAAATTTGGGGTCTCTGAACCCAAAGGGTCCCGAAATGACATTGCTGCAGATGGACACAGTTGACCGAATTCAGGGCCCTGTATCTCTGGGCCACTTGGTGCTAGGAACCCCAAATTTGGATATGTTGTAGTGTTGGTTCCACTGGGTTTGCACGCCAAGTGGCCCCGAGATACGGGGTCCCAAAATTGGGTCGTAAAATGTCATTCTCTGCTGCAGAAAAGTGCTTGACTCGAGCATAAGCCGAGGAGGGCACTTTCAGCACAAAAAAATGTGCTGAAAAACTCGGCTTATACTCGAGTATATACGGTAATTGTCAAAAAATAATAACAATACAGACAGTGTATCATGAATGGCTCAGCTCGGATTGCCCTACATGTTACGCGTTATACATACGCTTCATCAGGAGCTTTGGCGTTTTCTGGAGATGAAAGAGATATCTGCATAAGTTCAAGACAATTCATATATATAATACATATATATATATATATATATATATATATATATATATATATATATATATATATATATATATATATATATATATGTATGTATTATATATATGAATTGTCTTGAACTTATGCATATATCTCTTTTACATCTCCAGAAAACGCCAAAGCTCCTGATGAAGCGTTTGTATAAAGCGTAACATGTAGGGCAATCCGAGCTGAGCCATTCATGATACACTGTCTGTATTGTTGTTCTTTTTTGACAATTATTACTTGTTGGATTTAAATACAATATTCGGGTATTCGATTTATGCATTATCTAATTTGACTATAATGACAGTGTAATCATTATGCTCTGAGGCAATTACTGTTTAAATATGCAAGTTTCTGTATGTCTTGTGCACTACAGTATTTTAACTTTGTAAATAAACTTTGTCAATTTTCTACAAACATTCTTGTGTTATGCCTATAAAGTCCATCATTCTCAACAAAATCCTTTTTCTAATAACCATTCAGGAGAGAGAGTCCCAGATGGCAGAGGCACTCATGGACATCGCTTGATAGAGAGGTGGCTCAGGTAAGTATTCGGGGGGCTAAGGGGAGCTGCTGCACACAGAAGGCTTTTTATCTTAATGCATAGAATGCATTAAGATAAAAAAACCTTCTGCCTTTACAACCACTTTAAGGGGGCATCAACCATCATTGGGTTATAGGGGGTTTATCAACTATCAACACTGCAGCCACTGTGCTCACTAAATGTTACTAATTTCACTGGTGAAATGAGTCATTGTACAGATAAAGTATTTATTTTCAATTTTCAAACACCCCCCACACACCATTTTTATTTATTAGTTTGTTTTACTGAGTACAACAGGGTCTACTGTTTTTATATGCAACTATTTACTTTGAAATCCACAAGATATATTTCAATTTTTTCATGATTTCCCATAAACAAGATTTTATCATGGGAGCTGTTAAAATGCATGAATCTGCTGACTTGCAATTCAGGAAATATTATTGTAGGGCTCTTCCATGGATCATCCAATCCTTGGTGTCCTGCCAAGTACCAGTGTAATAATTTGTAATTTGCACAGTTAATTATAAATCAGAAGGAACTGTATCTTACATCTTAATTAGCAAAAAGCTTCATAATGAAGTCAGCAGACGTCTTGTAAAATGAAAGGTAGAACTTGATTGGTAATGAGTGGGTTTAGACAAATTAACCTTAGGCACATTTTCATTACTCAGTGTCTTTGATAATGATAGGAAGCAATGTCATATCAAAAGAGATGTTATGCTCTTTAAATATTTGTGACTCTGTATAAATGAATTACATTGGAAGAGAATGCATTATTCTAGTTTTGGAGCAGTAGGGAAACCTCTACTCTACATCATAAGCGGCTGAACTTTAACCGTGGGAACTTTAAATCTCATTTCCAATAGATAGTGCTGTAATTAGCTATAAATTCTGTCTTCTGTGTCATCATTCAGTGTTACACTTATGTTCTAATAAATAATACAATGCTATGAAGCATAAGGTTAGATTCATTAAAGAGGAACTAAAGATAATTGTATTCTACATAAATGGGGCTTACTTATGTATACTGTATGTGTACAATAAATGTGAGACAACTCTTAAAATAATAAGCCCTTAAAAATGTATTCAGACAACACAAGGCTTTTCTGTAGTACAGCTCATGAGTAATTATAAAGCCCCATACACACGCTCGGATTATCCGAGGACCAGGTCCGTCGGATCATGTCCGTCGTACTTTGTCCGATGTTGGTTTTGCGTACACACGGTCGGACAAAGTTGTCGGAAAATCCGATCATTCTGAACGTGGTGACGTTTGTTGCCTACGACGGGACTACGTAGAGGCTAGTAGCCAATAGCTTTGGTTTTGTAATGTGATCTGAGCATGCGTAGCACTTTGTCCGTCGGAATTCGCTACACACGATCGGAATTGGTGTGATCGGACTTTGTTGTCGAAAAATCTATCCAGCAGGAGATAGAACTTTGTCCGTCGGACAATCCGATGGAAACTGTCCGATGGTGCCTACACACGGTCGGAATTTCCGACAACATTGTCCGATAGGACAGAATCCATCGGAAAATCCGACCGTGTGTATGGGGCTTTATAGTGTTTATGTATCCCGTTGAAAATTCCAGTCCACTTGCCAATATGCATTTTAGGACCTTCTTCTAACTTTTGTTTGAATGAAAATCATTCAACATCAAGGGTGTTACATTCTGAGGCAGGGGTGTTGCTAAGTCTACAAAAGAGCTAGAGCACATAGAGCTAGGGCACATAGCAGTGAAGTAAAGAAAGTCATACGCTTGGGCGGGAATACACAGCCCTCCTTATTACATCAGGGTCCCCAGAGAGCCTCCCTACTTACATCAGGGTCCCCAGAGAGCCTCTCTACTTACATCAGGATCCCCAGAGAGCCTCTCTACTTACACCAGGGTCCCCAGAGAGCCCCTACTTACATCAGGTGCCCCCAGATGTCCCTTCATCCTAGTCCTCAGGTGTCCTTGCTGGATGCTGTATTTTGCCAAAATCCTAATCCTCTGGTCTCCCTGCACAGTGCTTTGTTCTGACCACATCCTAGTTCTCTGGTCTCCTTGCTGGGCAGAGCACAGCACTCTGCAGGGAGACCAGAGGATTGGGATGTGGGCCGAGCACAGCACCCAGCAGGGAGACCAGAGTATTAGGATGTGGGCAGAGCACAGCACCCAGCAAGGAGACCAGAGGATTAGGATGTGGGCAGAGTACAGCACCCAGCAGGGAGACCATAGGATTAGGATGTGGGCAGAGCACAGCACCCAGCAAGGAGACCAGAGGATTAGGATGTGGACAGAGCACAGCACTCTGCAAGGAGACCAGAGGATTAGGATGTGGACAGAGCACAGCACTCTGCAAGGAGACCAGAGGATTAGGATATGGGCAGAGCACAGCACCCAGCAGGGAGATCAAAGGATTAGGATGTGGGCAGAGCACAGCACCCAGCATGGAGACCAGAGGATTAGGATGTGGGCAGAGCACAGCACCCAGCAGGGAGACCAGAGGATTAGGATATGGGCAGAGCACAGCACCCAGCAAGGAGACCAGGGGATTAGGATGTGGGCAGAGCACAGCACTCTGCAAGGAGACCAGAGCATTAGGATGTGGGCAGAGCACAGCACCCAGCAGGGAGACCCGACGATTAGGGTGTGGGCAGAGCACAGCACCCAGCAGGGAGACCAGAGGATTAGGATGTGAGCAGAGCACAGCACCCAGCAGGGACACCAGAGGATTAGGATGTGGGCAGAGCACAGCACCCAGCAGGAAGACCAGAGGATTAGGATGTGGGCATAGCACAGCAAGGAGACCAGAGGATAAGGATGTGGGCAAAGCACAGCACCCAGCATGGAGACCAGAGGATTAGGATGTGGGTAGAGCACAGCACTCAGCAGGGAGACCAGAGGATTAGGATGTGGGCAGAGCACAGCACCCAGCAGGGAGACCAGAGGATTAGGATGTGGGCATAGCACAGCACCCAGCAAGGAGACAAGAGGATAAGGATGTGGGCAGAGCACAGCACCCAGCATGGAGACCAGAGGATTAGGATGTGGGTAGAGCACAGCACTCAGCAGGGAGACCAGAGGATTAGGATGTGGGCAGAGCACAGCACCCAGCAGGGAGACCAGAGGATTAGGATGTGGGCATAGCACAGCACCCAGCAAGGAGACAAGAGGATAAGGATGTGGGCAGAGCACAGCACCCAGCATGGAGACCAGAGGATTAGGATGTGGGTAGAGCACAGCACTCAGCAGGGAGACCAGAGGATTAGGATGTGGGCAGAGCACAGCACCCAGCAGGGAGACCAGAGGCTTAGGATGTGGACAGAGCACAGCACACAGTTTTTCCCTAGTCTATTCACAATCATGGTGGAGAATAATTTCATTTTGCAGACCTCACACATTAGTGAATTCTGCATTCAGCTATTTTCAGCTCTGCTTTTTCCCTTGTAGTGGTGCATTGTACATACACCAAGAGATTTTCATATTTCTGCTGACTTTAGAATCGCCATATCTACCTCTGTTATAAACACACATACAGTATCTCACAAAAGTGAGTACACCCCTTACATTTTTGTAAATATTTTATTATATCTTTTCATGTGACAACAGTGAAAAAATGACACTTTGCTACAATGTAAAGTAGTGAGTGTACAGCTTGTATAACAGTATAAATTTGCTGTCCCCTCAAAATAACTCAACACACAGCCATTAATGTCTAAACCGCTGGCAACAAAAGTGAGTACACCCCTATGTGAAAATGTCCAAATTGGGCCCAATTAGCCGTTTTGCCTCCCCGGTGTCATGTGACTCGTTAGTGTTACAAGGTCTCCAGGTGTGAATGGGGAGCAGGTGTGTTAAATTTGGTGTTATCGCTCTCACTCTCTCATATTGGTCACTGGAAGTTCAACATGGCACCTCATGGCAAAGAACTCTCGGAGGATCTGAAAAAAAAAGAATTGTTGCTCTACATAAAGATGGCCTAGGCTATAAGAAGATTGCCAAGACCCTGAAACTGAGATGTAACATGGTAGCCAAGACCATACAGCGGTTTAACAGGACAGGTTGCATTCAGAACAGGCCTTGCCGTGGTTGACCAAAGAAGTTGAGTGCACGTGCTAAGCGTCATATGCAGAGATTGTCTTTGGGAAATAGACGTATGAGTGCTGCCAGCATTGCTGCAGAGGATAAAGGAGTGGGGGGGTCAGCCTATCAGTGCTCAGACCATACGCCGCATACTGAATCAAATTGGTCTGCATGCCTGTCGTCCCAGAAGGAAGCCTCTTCTAAAGATGATGCACAAGAAAGTCCGCAGTTTGCTGAAGACAAGCAGACTAGGGACATGGATTACTGGAACCATGTCCTGTGGTCTGATGAGACCAAGATAAACTTATTTGGTTCAGATGGTGTCAAGCATGTGTGGCAACCAGGTGAGGAGTACAAAGACAAGTGTGTCTTGCCTATAGTCAAGTATAGTGGTGGGAGTGTCATGGTCTGGGGCTGCATGAGTGCTGCCGGCACTAGGGATCTACAGTTCGTTGAGGGAACCATGAATGCCAACATGTACTGTGACATACTGAAGCAGAGCATTATCCCCTCCCTTATGGGACTGGGCAGCAATTTAGAAATTGGATAAAAAGTTTAGCACTGGGAAACACTTTTTGATAGATAAGTAGTGCATTTTATATAAACCTATACAGATCAGACCAAAATGAGGGACAAATGAGGATCAAAGAGGGACAGAGGGACTTTGTTCCAAATGAGGGACAGTCCCTTGAAATCAGGGATAGTTGGGAGCTATGCACAAGGGGCTTCTACAGATAATGGTTGGGGAAGAATTACAATCACTCATGGAGCCTCAATAATCAGAGATTGACCGACTGCATATCACTCCCCTGCTGTCCCACGCTGACACACTGAGCTGTGCCGGCTCTCTGCCACCCCCTGCAGGCTGGAGGGAAGAGAACACACACGCTTTTCTCCAGCTATCTTACCACACTCAAGTGGACAGGTGGCAACCCTGGACTCGGGGGGCTATGGGCCCCAGATTTGGGGCTCTAGCTTCAATAGCCACCCCCTAGTGACACTACTGCTCTCAGGGGTTTTCAGCATCACATCAACTCAGAGGAAAAATACAGGCTCCTGTCTATTCATATTGCTTAGTACATGAATCTGTTTTCCTCTCATGTGGTAGCCTGCCCTTCAGGCATTGATGCTCATTCGGGGTTGCCATTCATCAGTATTTTCAAAGACAGTTTGTAAAAACTCCCCAATTTCGTCTTTCCGTAAAAGTCTGTAGTCTCAAGAAACTTTCTATGAAAATACCTCGGCTGGCTCCCCCGTGGTCTCCACTACTGCCCGCCACTGTCAAGTAGGGATGAGCCGAACACCCCCCGTTCGGTTCGCACCAGAACATGCGAACAGGCAAAAAATTTGTTCGAACACGCGAATACCGCTAAAGTCTATGGGACACGAACATGATTAACCACTTGCTTACAGGGCACTTTGAATGATAATTACGCAGTCATACAACACTGTATCCAAATTAAATTTTTATCATTTTTTTCCCACAAATAGAGCTTTCTTTTGGTGGTATTTAATCACAGCTGGGGGTTTTATTTTTTGCTAAACAAACAAAAAAAGATGGAAAATTTGGAAAAAAAAATCACGTTTAATAGCTTGTTATAAAATTTAGCAAACAGGTAATTTTTCTGCTTCATTGATATGCGCTGATGAGGCGGCACTGGTGGGCACTGATAGGGTGCACTGATGGGCACTGATAGGCTCAGTTCAGGTGGCACTGATAAGGTGGCACTGATGGGGACAGATAAGTCGGTACTGATGGGCACAGATAAGGCGGCACTGATGTGCACTGATAAGATGGCACTGATGGGCCCTGATGGATGGGTGGCATGGATGGGTGGCACTGATGGGCACTGATAGGTACCACTGATAGATGGCACTGATGGGCACTGATAGGTGGCACTGATGGGCGGCACTGATGGGCACTGGTAGGTGACACTGATGGGCACTGATAGGTGGCACTTATGGGCAGCACTGTTCTTCAGGCACTGATTGCGGGCACTGACAGATGGCGCTGCGCATGCCATTCAGGGGGTGTGCAGGCCACTCGTGCACGGGACGACGTCAATAGAGGTAGTCCCGGCAATGCAGGTCTGCACTGTAGCTGTCATTCTGCTATAGCGCGGATCTCAAGTGGATAATCAAAAGTGCTAATTTTAAAGGCTTATATGCATGGTATTGTCATAAAAAGTGTTTGGGGACCTGGGTCCTGCCCCAGGGGACATGTATCAATGCAATAAAAAGTTTTAAAAAATTGCCGTTTTTTCGGGAGCAGTGATTTTAATAATGCTTAACCACTTCAGCCCCGGACCAATTGGCAGCCAAAGGACCAGGCCCCTTTTTGCGATTCGGCACCTTTTTTTCCCACAAATAGAGCTTTCTTTTGGTGGTATTTGATCGCCCCTGCGGTTTTTATTTTTTGCGCTATAAACAAAAATAGAGCGACAATTTTGAAGAAAATTGCTTTTTGCTATAATAAATATCCCAAAAAAATATATATATATAAAAACATTTTTTTCCTCAGTTTCAGCCGATACGTATTCTTCTACATATTTTTGGTAAAAAAAATCGCAATTATTGATTGGTTTGCGCAAAAGTTATAGCGTTTACAAAAAAGGGGATAGTTTTATAGCATTTTATTAATATTTTTTTTTTTACTAGTAATGACGGCGATCAGCGATTTTTATTGTGACTGCGACATTATGGCGGAAACATCGGACATTTTTGACACATTTTTGGGACCATTGTCATTTATACAGCAATCAATGCTATTTAGTGAAGGGGTTAACCACTAGGGGGAGGGGAGGGGTTATGGGCTGTGACGTGTGTGTGTTTTTTTACATTAGGGGGCGGGGCTGACGTCTGACGTCATTGATCGGCTTTCCCGATGACCGGGAACAGCCAATCAATGACAGGCAGAGTAGGAAGCGCAGGGAGAGGTTTGTTTACACATACCTCTCCCCGTTCTTCAGCTCCGTGACCCGATCACGAGACACCAGCGGCGATCGGGTCATTTAAAACTACTTGCGGCTATAATGATTTGTCGGTCCGCAATACACATAAAAGTTTATTGATAAAAACGGCATGGGGATTTCCCCACAGGGGAACCCCAAACCAAAATTTAGAAAAAAAATGCGTGGGGTCCCCCTAAATTCCATACCAGGCCCTTCAGGTCTGGTATGGATAGTAAGGGGAACCTCGTGCCAAAATTTAAAAAAAAATTGCCTGGGGGTCCCCCTCAAAATCCATACCAGACCCTTCATGTCTGGTATGGATTTTAAGGTGAACCCTGCACCAAAATTTTAAAAAAATGGCGTGGGGTCCCCCCAAAAATCCATACCAGACCCTTATCCGAGCACGCAACCTGGCAGGCCGCAGGAAAAGAGGAGGGCGAGAGAGCGCCCCCCCTCCTGAATCGTACAAGGCCATATGCCCTCAACATTGGGAGGGTGTTTTGAGGTAGCCCCTCAAAGCACCTTGTCCCCATGTTGATGGGGAGAAGGGCCTCATCCCCACAACCCTTGCCTGGTGGTTGTGGGGGTCTGTGGGCGGGGGGCTTATCGGAATCTGGAAGCCCCCTTTAACAAGGGGACCCCCAGATCCCGCCCCCGCCTGTGTGAATTGGTAATGGGGTACAAATGTACCCCTTCCATTTCACAAAAAAAGTGACAAAAAGGTTAAAAAATAACAAGAGACGGTTTTTGACAAGTGCTTTATTAATTTCTTCTTCTTTCATTTTTTCCTTCGGTGTTGTTCTTGTTCCTCCATCTTCTTCTTCTCCATCATCTTCTTCATCTTCTTCTTCCTGCGCTCTTCTCGTCCCGGATCTTGCTCCAAGCTTCTTCTCCGGTCCGTCCAAACCATCCGCCTCTGTGGGAGTCTTCAGCCATGTGACGCTTCGATTCTTCTGACACTTCTTAAAAAACGGAGGGCGGGGCCACACGGTGACTTCCCTATGGCTTTCCCCGTGTTGTCAGAGGGGGTCAGGGTCACCCGTTTACGTTAACGGGTGACCCCGCCCCCTCTGACATCATGGGAAAAGGTTGCGTGCTCGGATAAGGGTCTGATATGGATTTTTGGGGGCACCCACCCCTTTTTTTTTTACATTTTGGTGCTGGGTTCCCCTTAAAATCCATACCAGATCTGAAGGGTCTGGTGTTAATTTTGAGGGGAACCCCCATGCCATTTTTTTTATTTTGGAGTGGGGTTCCCCTTAATATTCATACCAGACCTGAAGGGCCTGGTATTAAATTTAGGGGGGACCCTCACGCATTTTTTTTTTAAATTTTGGTTTGGGGTTCCCCTGTGGAGAAATCCCCATGCCGTTTTTATCAATGAACTTTTATGTGTATTGCGGACCGACAATTCATTGTAGCTGCGAGTAGTTGTAAATTACTTTTTTTCCTTTCGAAATTTCATTTTGCTGTCAGACTGTTCTAAACACGGGAAACATGCGCCCCTTTACAGGCATACTATAGACACCCCCCAGGTACGAAATTTAAAGGAATATTACACTTTTTTGTTTCACTTTAAGCATTATTAAAATCACTGCTCCCGAAAAAACTGCAGTTTTAAAACTTTTTTTTGCATTGATACATGTCCCCTGGGGCAGGACCCGGGTCCCCAAACACTTTTTATGACAATACCATGCATATAAGCCTTTAAAATTAGCATAGACTTTTAAAGGGTGTTCTGCGGCTTTCGAATTTACAGCGAACACCCAAAATTGTTCGCTGTTCGGCGAACTGGCGAACAGCCAATGTTCGAGTCGAACATAAAGCTCATCCCTGCTGTCAAGATTTTTGATTGCTTGGAACACCTGGTTGCCTTGCAACCATAGACATGCTTGCCCAGACCCCAGCATTTTGAGGAGGATGGAACTTTCTCCTTCAGTCCTGCTCTGATTCCTAGTGCTCGACCTCCCAGACTCTGGGGTTCACGGGACACTGGTGTAAGAGGGAAGTGGGGACATTGACGTAAGGAGTAATCTATGGATACTGATGTAAGGGGGGAACACTGTGGACTTTGATGTAAGGGGGACTCTGGGAACCCGGAGGTAAGGGGGAATGCTAGGGACTCGAATATAAGGGGAAATTGTACTAGTGTATAGCCAGCTTAATGTTTAGGCTGGTCATAGATGGATCATATTTTTTTTAATTTAGTTTATTGGCTGAATGAAAAGAAAATGAACAGATTCCTCCATTCACACAAGCAAGATGGATGAAGGATCCCTTCATCCTTCTGCCAGGACATTGTATTCTGACCGCAGGGTTCTCTGCTGCCAGAATACACTGACCAGTGGCGGCAGCCGCTAAAGCTGCTGACAAACAATAGTTTCCCAACATTCCCATTTGGAAGAAGTTGATATAATGATCAACTTCTCTCAAACAGGAACGGCTACTCATGGATCAAAATTTGTCCGGTCCCTGCTAAACCAGCAGAATTTTGATACATATATGGCTAGCTTTAGTCTCACAGCTCATTACAACTATCAGCCCCTTTGCCATCCCTGACAACTATCATTTGTTTTTCTAACTCATCTATCAATGATGCAATGACTGCAGACTAGTAGTCTGGGACAGTGACTTACAATTATTATTGGAAAGTGCTACAAAATAGCAAGAGAATACAGAACAAAAGAGAACTCTTTAACTTTTTTAAGGCACAACACAAATCTATTTTTTACAACCTTAATCGGTTTATTTATACATGGCTTAAAATAGCAAAATCAACATAAAAATCCCCTAAAACATTATTATTATTATTATTATTATTATATTGCTATATTGATATACCGTTATTGTTATATGTTGCATCCACATTCACAAACAAACTTTCCATTTATCACTGTCCAGCTACACAATGTTATATTCATTAAACTGGAGATATACATTGTGTTAGAGCTTGATCTAATGATGGCTCTGCAGTTAGAAGGGGCAGCTTGACTTAGCAGTTTTAGTAGTCAATTAATGCTGTTTCATCAGGAGTATCATTGAAGGTAGAAGCTTATCACACTGTTTCTAAATATGCAATGGCTCTTTGCCAAACAATCCCAAAACCCAGAGCACAGACAAATATCTCCTCAAAGCGGCAGATACAGAGACACCTGGGAAGCAAGGGGCCAATCCCCAGGATGTCTACGCAAGGTGGTTTGTTACATGGTCATATAAAGTACATGCTGGCAGCTTTTTTTCCAATCTGGCAGGGATAACTTCAATTGGTCCTAAGAAACTCTATAGTGCTGGTTCAGGAACAATTGTCTTACTTTTCCCAGAGATGAAGCATCTGCCTATAGGTATGTAGCACACTACCCCCTTGGGAGCTGCTGAATAGTTGTTCATCTGCCAATCACCACTACTGCCATACACATCACCACCCACAGAAACTGCAACAGTCCATCTTATGCCGCGTACACACAAAGGGACTTTTTCCGCCGGACCTAGTCCGGCGGACAATCCGCCGGACTTTCCAGCTGGCTTCGGCGGACTAAAAAGCGAACGGACTTGACCACACACGATCACGCTAAAAGTCCGGCGGTTCACGCGATGACGTACAGCACGTACGACGGGACTATAAAAAGGAAGCTCAAGATCTAAAACGACACCCTTTGGGCACCGTTAACTAATCTCGTGTGTATCTCGTGTTAGTTGACGTTTGGTTAGAGACGATTCGCGCTTCTCAGACTTCTGCTTAATTCGCTCGTTTCTGCCATCCAGTTTGTGCTTGTGAGGTTTGTATCTGTCTTTCAGTGCGTGTGGATCAGTTCCTACCTGTTCTCAGGCCGTTCTGGTCCGCTCGTTCCTGTTCTTCAGGTCGTTCTTCATAGGCCTTGCTGTTCTTCAGTGCGTTCAGTTGAGTTTTTTTGTGTGGAGTGTGGACGTACTCGGGAACGAGTTCGTGCTGTGCTGGGGCTCGGTGTCGGTGCTCGGTGTCCCACATGCTTTTGCTCCGTGAGATCCGTGAGAATAATTCTGATGATTTCAGGAATTATCTCAGGATGACGGACCCCATTTTTCACCGCCTGTTGGCTTCGCTGTCCCCTTTTATCAGCAGGCAGAATACCTGCATGCGGAAAGCCATCACTCCGGAGCAGAGGCTAGTCGCCTAGTTGCGTTACTTGACGACGGGGAGAAGCTTGCAGGACCTCAAGTTCACGACAGGCATCTCCCCCCAGGCTCTGGGGATCATTATTCCAGAGACCTGTTCTGCCATTATTCACGTCCTGCAGGAGGAATACATTAAGGTAAGTTTTCTCATTTCAAATTACATATGTCTTGTATGTTTGCTAATGTAGTGCATCAATTTCATCATTAGCTAATTACCATGATAGGACTATTCTATGAATGTCCCCTATTCATGCCAGCATTTAGAAATTGTATTATTGTTTTTTTTTTTTGGCGGTTCACTTTTAGAAATTGCTTTTGAATTTATTGTTTAGTGGGCCACATGCATATTTTCTTGCACCAACCTCCCCAGCATGGAATCTTGGGGCCATAAACACCCATAGCCTAGTCCCTTTATTAGAACAAAAATGTATCTTAGCAGCTCCATTGTACCACTTTACTCACCCCCCCTTTCACCCCCCTTGCCCCCCTTTTTTTAATAGAGTTCATGTGTACTGTGTGACCTTATAATTAATTCCCCCCCCCCACCTTGTTAAATAGAGTTCATGTGTAGTGTGTGACCTTCTAATTAATTCCCCCCCCCCCCACCTTGTTAAATTGACTTCATGTGTAGTGTGTGACCTTCTAATTAATTCCCACCCCCCACCTTGTTAAATTGACTTCATGTGTAGTGGGTGACCTTCTAATTAATTCCCACCCCCCACCTTGTTAAATTGACTTCATGTGTAGTGGGTGACCTTCTAATTAATTCCCACCCCCACCTTGTTAAATTGACTTCATGTGTAGTGGGTGACCTTCTAATTAATTACTCCCCACCCACATCCCCATTATTATCTTCTCTGGGCCATCAGAGGGGTCATCAATCAGAGAATTGGCCCTTATCTTTCTGATTTTTGTTTTTTTTCAAGGACTACTTAAAAAAATACATATGTTGCTGTAAATTGTTTGTTAATTTCTTGGATTTATTTTGGGGTTTTGGCTTGTATTTACTTATAATTGTATCTTTCCGTTTGACTCCACAGTGTCCTTCCACGCCACAGGAATGGCAGACTGTGGCTTCCCAGTTTGCTGCCCGTTGGGACTTTCCCAACTGCGGAGGGGCGATTGACGGCAAACATGTCAGAATTGTGCCCCCACCCCATTCGGGGTCTTACTATTGGAACTATAAGGGGTTCCATAGTATTGTGTTGATGGCGGTGGTGTCGGCACAATATGACTTCCTTTATGTTGATGTGGGGAAAAACGGCCGGATGTCTGATGGAGGAGTCTTTAACCAGACGGAGTTCTGCCGTCGTCTCCAGACTGGTGGCCTGGAGCTGCCACCAGATGCGGAGAATGTGGAGGGACTCCCCTTTGTTTTTATAGCAGACGAGGCGTTTGGTCTGGGTGAACACCTGATGAGGCCATTTCCCCAAAGATCCCTCACCCCTGAGAGGAGGGTTTTTAATTTTCGGTTGGCCAAAGCAAGAAGGGTGGTTGAAAATGCCTTCGGCATTATGGCCAACCGTTTCCGATTGATGTTGACTTCTCTCCATCTGGCAGAGTACAAAATGAACACAATAATTCTGAGCTGCTGCATAATGCATAATTACCTACGAAAGCATTCTGCCAGCTACATGCTACCCATTGGACCTGAGGCCGGAGTGGAGCCCGAGATGACAGGGCTGGATAATCGCCCTCTTGGCTTGGCCCCCCAATCAGCACAGCAAGTGCGAGACAGATATGTCACTTATTTTAATGGTAGGGGGGCCATTGCAATGGCAGAAGACCCTTAAAAATTAATTTCTTTTTACCAAATAAATACATTGATTTCTGAAAAAAATATTGTGGTTTTCGTATTGTTTGCTTTTCTTTATGGCTGTTTTATAAGTTGTCCTAGTGCACTTATTATAGTGCAAAACGTGTTTTGCCTTTATTAAATAAGCCCCTCTGTCAATGAACCACAACATTTTTTGGTCAAACTGGTAGTATTGAAAAAGAAGAAGCCACACATATTGTTTAATTTGTGCAAACATTTTTTTTTTATTACATTGCACATCCAAACATTTTCCATTTTTTATTTTTTATTTTTTTTTTTGGTTGATTTATTATCCCTTTTTTTGGGGGGGTAATTAAAATTTTTTTAGGGATTTTTTCGGAAATATTTTATATTGTTTTTTTGGATTTATCAAATTTTTTTTTTTTTTTTTTCAAAAAAATAAAACATGGTTTAAAATATTTGAATATTGGAACTTACAAAGTTCAACTGGTTGATGTCACCCATGTACAGTAGAAGCCAAATTTTGAATATGCACAGAAATTGAAATTCCAAATGGGTAGTGTCAACATGTGCTATATTTCATCATGGGGGAATCAATGGACGTGTTTTTGTGTGTGAAACCCCTTCCTCTCACCTACTAGCATTATGATGAAGGGGTTTCAAACACAAAATGCGTACATTGAGATCCCATGATGGCACATAGCACATGTTGACACACCATGTGCATATTCAAAATTTGGCCTCTCAACTTGGTGAAAAATCGCATATCAAAAGGGGAATGAAGGACATGATTGATGCTTTGAACTGTAAAAGGGGTATTAGATTCTCCCCAAAACATCAATCATGTCCTTCATTCCCTGCTGCATGGTGGCCATCTGGTCCTGCATGATTTCCATCTGCTTTTGCATGGTTTCCAGCTGCAGATTCCAGGCCATGATCTGCCCAATAAGCCTGTGGGCACTGTCTGAGGAAAACGGCTCCGCAGCTTGGCCTTCCACAACCAGATCATCACCTAAAAGTTGGGTAGATAAAACCAAAGGAAAAAAAAGGTCAAAAACATGCAGACATGAATTTAGTAGCTCAATCTGTGTTCTCAGACACTCACTTGGTGGGGTGCAGATGTGCTCGACTTCAAGCACCTCTTCTTCCTCCACATCCCCGCGTGGGCTTGGGCTAATTGCCCAATTAGGCTGGTGAGGCCGGGAGGTCCTGGGATGTCCTGAGTGAGGTCTGAGTCTTTTGCCCCCTATGGGAATGGAACACAAAGGTACACTTTTAATCACACTGATATTTGTGTGCCGAAATATGAATATTAAACATTGTTTCAAAGTGGTGTCCAATTATTAGCAGTTTGTTACAAGATCCTACTTGAATACATAATTGAAATCCCTATCTAATCAAACTCCAATACTTAAACCGGCCTTCAACCCTAAAGTTGAACTTCCGCTCATTGGATCCCTGCACCCCTCCGATGTCTTATTTGGAACCTTTAAGGGGGGAGGGGTTGCAGATACCTGTGTAAGGCAGGTATTTGCACACACATCCGGCCCTATACTCCCACAGAAGTATACGCCACATCCCGTCCCACCGTGCTGTCTGCTGGGACACACAGGGGTCCCAGAGCTAGCGCGGACCAGTCCTATTGCATTGCGCAACTGGCGCATGCCCAATAGGGAACCGGGAAGTGAAGCTGCAAAGATTAATTTCCTGATTCCAATATCAAAGATGGTGGCTGCAGCATCCAAGGGACGGTTTGGCCTCGGGTGGTGAGGTCGCTGGACCCTGTGACAGGTGAGTGTACTTATTCTAAAAGTCATCAGCTACAGTATTTGTAGATGCTGACCATTTATTTTGAATTTGTAGCTGGACACCCTGCTTAACAGATGTAGCCCCCCCCCCCCCCCCCCAAACCATCCTCTGGAGTCCCTGTGTGAGTTACCCACAAAACCATTACTACAGTAGTAATACTATGTATCCTGACAATAATAAATAACCTTACAAGTCAAATAACCCACAGCCAGGTAAACTCAACCAACTTTCTAATGACAAACGAAATTTCATAAAATCTTCGCAAGATTCACGTACGAGTTCTAAGAAAATCTTCGCAAGATTCACGTACGAGTTCTAATAAAATCTGCGCAAGATTCACGTACGAGTTCTAATAAAGTCTTCGCAAGATTCACGTACGAGTTCTAATAAAATCTTCGCAAGATTCACGTACGAGTTCTAATAAAATCTTCGCAAGATTCACGTACGAGTTCTAATAAAGTCTTCGCAAGATTCACGTACGAGTTCTAATAAAGTCTTCGCAAGATTCACGTGAATCTTGCGAAGAGTTTATTAGAACTCGTACGTGAATCTTGCGAAGACTTTATTAGAACTCGTACGTGAATCTTGCGAAGAGTTTATTAGAACTCGTACGTAGTTCTAATAAAATCTTCGCAAGATTCACGTACGAGTTCAAAGAAAATCATCGCAAGATTCGAGATATCAAATAGAACCATAGTAGCGCACGTCATTGACTTACTTTTTTTGATCGCTTTTTTAATTCTCCTGTACTGATCGGGCTCCCTGGATTTAATGTCGGACCATCGCTTGCGCAGTTGATCCTTGCCCCTTCGTACGCCGAACTTATGCTCCAGGGTGCTGACAATTGTATTAAGAATCTGGTCCTTCCGTAATCTTCCCTTTGGAGGATGTCCACCATCTCCACCATCTCTTCAAACGCCATATTGGTGGCCTTATATCTGCTGCTGGATGCAGATGTCTGGGGTTCTGGGCTTTCCTCCGCGCTACTTGCTGATAATGTGTCCGCCATCTTCATCTACTTATTCACCCACAATGCAACGAGGGGAAGCGGGGCGGGGAATTCTCGTCACAAGGAACGTCATGGGCGGGCGACGAGGAGGACGCTGGCGGACTTCGACGCGTGCGGAGTGTAGCGTGCGCAGTGTATATAAGGCTATTTGACGGCCACGTGTTTTTCGAACGGAAGTAGCGAGCGCTCTGGACAAAGGTAAGGGTTTCTAGGATAAATCACTGTGGTTTATTGGGTTTTGGGCCTGCATTTTTTACTCATGTGTGGGTGTTGGTGGCTGGGTGTTGGTGGCTGGGTGTGGGTGGTGGGGCTGGGTGTGGGTGGCTGGGGGTGGGTGTTGGTGGCTGGGTGTGGGTGTTGGTGGCTGGGTGTGGGTGTGGTGGCTGGGTGTTGGTGGCTGGGTGTGGGTGTGGTGGTGGCTGGGTGTTGGTGGCTGGGTGTGGGTGTTGGTGGCTGGGTGTGGGTGTTGGTGGTGTGGTGTTGGTGTGGGTGTGTGGTGGTGGGTGGGTGTTGGTGGCTGGGTGTGGGTGTTGGTGGCTGGGTGTGGGTGTTGGTGGCTGGGTGTTGGTGGCTGGGTGTGGGTGTTGGTGGCTGGGTGTTGGTGGCTGGGTGTGGGTGTTGGTGGCTGGGTGTGGGGGTGTTGGTGGCTGGGTGTTGGTGGCTGGGTGTGGGTGTGGTGGTGGCTGGGTGTGGGTGTTGGTGGCTGGGTGTTGGTGGCTGGGTGTGGGTGTTGGTGGCTGGGTGTGGGTGTGTTGTGTCATTTTTTAGAATAAAAACTGAATGTGCGTTTTTAGTAACATTTGGGTTTTTTGTCTTTTGTATTGCCATTACTAACAAAAACAGAAACATGTCAACATCCAGTCAAAATCCTTTTAAGGATCAGGCTTTTATGTCACAATTTATCACGCTATACAGAAAAAATACAAACCTGTGGGAGGTCAAAAACCCCTTATATGGAAATAGGGATGTCCGGAAGGTAACACTGGGGCCACTTTTGGATTTTGTGCAGACTCGAGTCCCCAACGCAGACATCAAGTTTATTGAAGCCCGAATTTCAAGTTTGAGGCACATGTACAAGCGGGAGCGCAACAAGATTGCGGAGTCACTCAGATCAGGAGCAGCAGCAGAGGATGTTTATGTACCCAAGCTGTGGTACTACAACCAACTGTGTTTTCTAGGTGACCAGATGGAACCCAGGCAATCACTGTCCACTCTTCCCTCCACCCTTCCCTCCACCCTTCCCTCCACTCTTCCCTCCACCCCAGCTGAGGCTTCTATGGAAGTAGAAGACCCCTCCACCTTGGAGCTAGCTGATGCACCCAGCTGGAGCCAGGTATCTATTCTTTTGCCTAAATAGTGATTGGGTGAATATTAATGATGTAAATGTAAAGATTTGAATTGCTTACAAATGTATGTTTTAATCATAAATTCTATTATGCGGAACCACCTCCACTCCCACTTTATAACAGGCCGCTATGTCTTTTCACGGCTTACCGATTACCCGCTTCTTGTAGCTTGTCATTCATTGTCTAGGGGTTCCCCAGGTTAGTAACCATCAATTGCGGAGACCCATACTCCAACCACCTTTCATTTGGACAGATTTTGGATGATTATTTAACAACGTTTAAACATTACACAGTGTCTCGGTTGTAAATTGAGGGCATGGGTGAAAAAGCTCAGGCACTTCTGAACTGCTGGCAGCCCAAGAAAGGTTATTAAGAAAGGCCAGAGAGTAGCCCCTCACAACTGGACACTTCACTGTTGGATATACCCTTGTCCGCAGATGTAGCAAACAACAAGTGACTTGGAAAAGTGTCCGCCACACACTATGTTGTAAGGAAAGGGTGTTTTTTTGCAACAGTTCCGAGGTTACGTTTAGCTTTCAGCCGTTGCAGCAAAACAGTAGGGCATGGCAATTCACTAGTGTCCATACATCTCAGCTCCTAACAAGCAGCCAGCCCCACTGCCCTCCTCCGAAGAGCCCCCTCCCCCGTGTTCGCCGGTACGAGTCGCTATGCCTCTCCAATCCTGAGAGGACACGGGGACACTTCAGAATCCTCCTTCAATTGCTGTGCCTCAAACTAGCCAGTTCTGAGGCTCGGGAATGGATGGATCCCCACCACAGACAACAAGGGCCTCTGGGGCTGGTCAGGGTGACTCGGCTTCCAGGGCCAGCAGACACTCCTGGGCCCAGGAACACTTGTGGGGTTGTTGCGGACCAGAACCAGGAATCTAAAGTGAAGCTCAAGCCTGAACACATGACCTCAGCATCTCAAATCCCGCTTCCCAAAATACACAGTGGGGCCAGACGCTCCCACTGATTGTGTCCGAGCAAATGTAACCTCATAATGTGTACAACCAGACTGTGTTGTGAGCCTGTCACAGGTGCCTCACCTCACCTAGGACCAGACAGAACTCCAGCACAGGCCAGACAAACTGATGTCAACGTAAAAATGTCAAACAATTAACACCCTGACTTCAGAATTCTGAACAAACCAAATATTAAAATAGCGCCCACTTCTAAAAAGTGTTGGTGCTACATATTTATACATATAACTATACAGTAGTGGGCAAAAATGCCTTAAAAAAAGATTGGTGAACCGCTTGGAAAATGCTGGGGTCCAAATGATAGCCTTTTTGATATATGGACACATTTATTTGCACGGTAAGAAATTTACAATTGTCTGATTGAGGAGGCCAGAACCAAAAAAACATGTGTTTGATTTTTTTTTTTCTTTTGACACAGGATGAGCTGACCCAGGAGGATGCCGGGACAAGTGGTATGGAGGAGGAGGCCATGACCAGCCAGAGCCAGGAGGTGGCTGGGCCCAGCACGAGCCAGACTGTAAGAAGTCTAGCTCCTCCCCTGCGCATAGCCACAAGAAGGCCCAGGAGGATGACCATCGTTGAGGAGGAATCACTCGCCCTCATTCGGGAGGCGAGTGAGGTTCTCCGAAGACCCCCCAATCTGGAAGAGGCCTATGCCACCTACTTGGCCAGCAGGTTGCAGCAAATGGAGAAGGGCCAACGGCAGCTGTGTGAGGGCCTATTTTATGCAGCTCTTCAGGGAGGTTTGAGGGGTGAACTGACTGCATCCACCCGCCTGACAGATGCAGGCCCGACAGCAACTCCTCCTCCTCCTCCTCCTCCTCCTACCACAAGTCCGCCACCAGAGGTCCAGCCTCCAAGGAAGCGTGCAGGGAAGACTGCAGGGAAGCGTGGTGGGAAGGCTGCAAGGAAGAGTCGGAAGTGATTGCCTGGCTTCAGTCTGGTCTGACAGAAGACGCAGGCTGTTGTAGTGCCACAGCTTGGGGACATAGATGTCATCTGCTGCTGTTCCTGGTCTGTGTGATTCCTGGACAATCTTGTTGTGCTCCCTATTGTATCGAATATGCCCAATCTTGATTTTTGGGTTCACAAACTTGATGTCTGCCGTGGGGGCAAAAAGCCTTCACAAAATCTCAAAGTGGCTCCAGTGTTGCCTTCCTATTTTGTTTACCCTTGTTTTAACCAGAATAAATGGTAATTGAATTTAAACCAAATAATGCTATATGTGTTTGAAATTGAAAAACCTAGTTTATTTAGGAGTAGGCAGGTACATGTCTAAATAATATGGAGGTTATTTACAAAACGCACATTCATTTGACAATACAAGTGTAAAGTGCAACTTCAATTGCACTGCAAGTGCAGTCGCTGGAAATGTGAGGGTAAGATCTGAATTAAGGGCAAGCTCTGCTGATTCCCCAATTTAATCATGTGTAATCCAAAATACTTTTTCAAACCAAAAAAAAAAAAATAAAAATATATATATATATATATATATATATATATATATATATATATATATATATATATATATATATATATATATATATATATATACACACATATATACATATATATATATATACACACAAATATATCTATATATATATATATATATATATATATATATGTGTGTGTGTATATAATGAGATATATCTAGATCGAGATCTAGATATATCTCGCTCTATATATATATAAGTTCACTAAATAATGAGGAAGAAAAACGTTCGGGAGGACTCTGCGTGAATATATAAGCAACAAGGCAAAAACATTCTTCAAGCACGATAACATACAAATTCCGCTGTAATAAAATATCAAAGAATCAGCAGCGTGACGATTGTGCTAGCTTCAATATGAAGGCTAGTTTTACCAGACCGAGCGATTCCGTGACATACTTGCTACTGAGCTACTGAGCTGAGCATGTGGATAATTTTAAAACAAAACTTAAAACTTTAGTCCGCCGGACTTTTTGGAAAAAAGTCAGTCGAAGGCCCACACACGAGGGGATTATCCGGTGGACTTAGTCCAGCGGACAATCCCGCGGGATAATCCCTTCATGTGTACGCGACATTAGGATTTTTTTTTTTTTTTTTTCCCACAAAAAAGTTTTATTGAAGGATAAAACAGGTGTACATACAACATAATGAACAGGTACAAGAAAGGAGCATCCATGATGGTAACATACATTGGAGGTACATATAAAGAACAGAGATGTGGCTATACTACCAGTCATGGAGAGAGGGAACACAGGGTCCGCTAAACAAAAGTAACCCTTAGTGAGGATAAACTTAACATTGCATGAACTACTAACAATCGTATGTCATTAAGAAGAGACAATATACTTGAAAACAGGTTTAATCGACAGTAGTTGTTGACCATGGGGACCACTTTCAACAGGTCCGACCACAGTCTCGGCGGGCACATGAACCTTGTACGTAGGGTATAATAGAACGTAGATGCCTCTACTGGGGGTATGAGGTATATTTGTTGGATAGTGTGCTAAGAATTAGGGGAGGTGAATGCGGGAAGTGGGGAAGAAGAAGAAAAAGGGAGGATTGGGTAGAGGAGGGGGGGGAGTTAGGGGGGAGGAGAGGTTGGGGAGCCCTACGGGAGAGTGGAGGAGGAGGAAAGGAGGAAGGGGGGTGAGAGGGTAAGAGACCTCTTCTCTCTCCCCCGGTCCCACGCCACGGCACCAATTATGACAGGATCTTTCACAAGCGGTTCATGGATAAAAATATCACTGAGGGAAGTGGGATCTATATCCTTCTGTAGATTTAAAGTGTGTCCAGCAGGCCCAAGTGTAGGAAAACTTCTGTAAGCGGTCTTGTGAGGTATATATCAGCTCTTCCATCTCCTCTATCTTAGCAATTCTCGACAACCATTCTCTGATGGTTGGGGTATCGGTTGATCGCCAATGAGCAGGGATGCATAGTCTAGCAGCATTAACCATATGCATGGCCAGTGATTTGTTGTAGGATTGATTAGGTAGAGTTGTGTGATGGAGGAGATACTGAGCAGCATTAAAGTCTAGAGTGTAGGTGGTGACCTGTGCTATTATGGAGTGTACTTCCTTCCAAAACGGTTGGAGTGCGGAACACTCCCACCAAATGTGGATCATGGATCCTTCTCCTCCTTTGCACCTCCAACATAAGTTTGGAATTAAGGGAGAGAATTTGTGTAAGCGGGAGGGGGTCCTGTACCATTTTGTGATTACTTTGTAACCGTTTTCTTGGATTGCTACGTTTAATGTTCCTTTGTGTGCACGTGAGCATATGGTTTCCCAGTCATCGTCTGTGAACGTCAGATTTAGGTCTTTTCCCCAAGAGAGTCTTGAGGAGTCTGGCTGTGTGGGCCGGGTCTCGTCCTGTAGCAAGGAATAGATTAAGGATATTAGGTGTCTTTGTGGTGCTTTTTGGGAGTGAAGAGCCTCGAATGGGGTGAGTTGTCTTGTCCAAAAGTTATTTTGGTTCTTGGAGGTTAAGAAATGTCGCAGTTGTCTGCAGGTCCAAAAGGGAAAATCTTTTGTGCGTGACATGGATTTGAGGTTGTCATACGATCTCAGTCGTCCTTTATGGAAGAATTGATGTGCTAAGACATCACCATGTGGCCATTCCTGTGTCAAGAATGTATCCGACTCCCCTGGGGGGAAGTCTGGGTTCCCCCTCAAGGGTGTCAGTGGACTTAAGTGGGCCGTTATGTGATGAGAGGCAACTGCTTTCTCGAAAGCTGTCAACGAGGGGTAGATGAGCGGGTGGGACTTGATGGGTGAGGCCCAGTATTTCGGTGAGAGCCAAGGGAGAGTATGTAGTGGGTATTGTGAAAAGGAGCTTTCCAAGGTGACCCAGGTTTTCCCCTCTCTATGGGCTTTCCAGTCCATCAGTCTAGTCAGGTGGCAGGCCAGGTAATAGATGTGGAGGTCAGGTAGGGCAATTCCGCCTTTGGACTTGGGGCATGTCAGGCGGGAGTATTTGATGCGTGGGGCACTATTTTTCCAGATGAATGTTGTGCATGTCTTCTTGTAAGATGCAAAGAAAGAGGGGGGTAAGTGGATCGGAATCGTCTGCAGGAGGTAAAGAATACGTGAAAGGACTATCATTTTTATCAGGGCCGAGCGTCCAAACCATGACACATTAAGATTGGCCCAATTCTTCAAATCTGTCTGGATTCTTGATAGGATTGTTAGAAAGTTATGGTTGTATAGATCTGATATTTTCTTGGTGATTTGAATACCGAGGTAGGTAATGGATTCTCTTTTCCACTGGAAGGGGAAAGATTCTTGGCAGTGAAGTACTTCTTGTGGGGGCAGGGAGATGTTTAAGGCGTGGGATTTGGAGTGGTTGATTTTGAGATTTGATAGGTGGCCAAACCTTTTAATGTCACTCAAGAGGTTTGGCAACATTAGGATTTTTTATACTTGATTTTATTGGCATAAACTTTAACTGGAATGGGAAGAGGATTTCTTGAGATGCTCTCTTGCTGCATATTGATTCTCCCCTTGATTATGGCGATAAAGAGTCACTCTGAATAACTCCTTATATACAGACTTTGGTAGATTTGTCCCTGGGAATACATAGGCTGGGTGATATAGAGTCACTCTGAATAACTCTTCACCCGTAGGCCTTTTCCTTTAGAATGTTTCTGCATCCCTGGGCTGCTGCTCTACCTCCGGCTGTTCACTGCCACTTCCATTTGTACAGCACCCCCAAGTTAAACAAAAGGCATCCTCCCGATCAACAGTCCATGTTCCATTCACAGAAAGTCGATCACCCAGTATTCTCCTTCCGATTTATTCCTGTTTCCTCTGGATGGCTCCTCCATCCCTCCTCTCCACGTGGCGCGTTCCCCTCCCACAGGGGGGCGCCCAGGCTACACCAGCTACTCCATGCTGTCTTTCTCTCCAGCCCCTCTTGGAAGCATGCGACCCCAGCCTATATGGGAGCCTTCCCCTTGCCAATGCAAATAAACGATTGGCCAGAATTCCCAACATGAGCTGCCTGCCACTCAGGTCTCAAGTCCTGCCCCCCTTCCAGAACAATTCCACTGAAATCAGGAGAGGTATCCTTTGAACCAGAGCACAGGTGGTCACACCCCCCACTACACTGACACTCCCAATCCCCAGATCAAAACATCCAGGCTTGCCTGAAGTCACAGACCTGGCTAAATTTGCCTGAAACTTGATCCTGTCACTAACAATACTTCCAAAATCACCTACCTTTGGGTAGTGACCGCTACACGTAAATATCAACTTACTGCTCCTAAAATACCAGTGCCCACACCAGTGCCCTGTAACTTCCCCTGCCCTTTCACGCCAAAGTAACACAGTCACCAGGCACCTTGGATCATCACACATCTGTGGATAAGCATGTTTCTCCAAGCAAATGTATCTATCTATACATTCACATATGTATCTGTCTATCGAGACCCTTACCAAGTGAAAGCCTGTCTAGCACAAGGTATGTGAGTGAGAATTATATAAGGGGACACCTGGTCATTGCCTTGGAAGTGGAATCAGCAGCCGTTAAGTGTTTCTGTGAAGGTAGATGTCGCATTCTCTGGTTAATAATTTGACCATCATATAGTTCCAATGAGTTTATTTAGTACTCACAGTGGAGGCTAGCACTAGTTGATTTTTTGGGGCACATTTGTAAGGATCATGTTGTGAAGAACTGAGTACCGTTTATGATTGCACAATAAATGACTTTGGGACTTTCTCTTGCATGACATGCATGAAAGACACGACTTTAATGTTTTGCACGCTTGAGATTTTTTTAATATGAAACATAAGGCCGTGGATTTTTTGCACATAGATTTTTTTGCATACAACTTTTTTGTGCATAGATGTTTGCACATTGTGGCACATATATATTGCACGAGGCAATTTATTGCATATGAATTGCATATGGTATTATAGTTTTTATTTATTTATTGTAAATTTTGTACTTGATTTTTTCACAGATTGTGACACATGTAATTAGTTGATATTAGGGTAGGGTGAGAGAGCGCACTGTTAGACCTGTAGATGGGGTAGCGCTGTCCGTTTTATACTATTATGATTTGATTACACATAAAACTTAGGATAGCAGCTCTCCTGATAAGTATTTACCAATTTGTTATACCGTAACAGATTTGTGGTGCAGTTCTATTAGAGTTCCCTCAACAAATATGTGTACTTTTTTTAATCATAAAAGGCAGCCGTATCATAGGTTACATTTTCATACATGGCTTTAGTTATGACCTACTTGCTATACCCCATACACACGGTCAGAAATTCAGACGGAAAAAGTCTGATCGGAATATGTTGTCGGAAAATCCGATCGTGTTTGGGCTCTAGTGGACTTTTTCTTTTGGAATTTCCGACGGAAAAGGTTTGAGAGCTGGATCTAAAATTTTCCGACAACAAAATCCGATCTGACTTTTTCAAATCGTGTGTACAGAATTCCGACGCACAAAGTGCCACGCATGCTCAAATAAATTTGGAAACGAAAGCTATTGGCCTCTTCGTAGTCCCGTTGTATGTTTTGTACGTCACCTCGTTTCGAACGATCGGATTTTCCGACAACTTTGTGCGACCATGTGTATGCAAGACAAGTTTCGGCCAAAATCCGTTGGGAAAAAATCCGACAGATTTTGTCGTCAGAATGTCCGACCATGTGTATGGGGCATAACACTTTCCAAATGAAAAACTCTACCCCCCTGCAATTAAAAATTATGCATTCCAAGGTCTGAGTATGGCAGTTAACCAGTGGTTGTACAAGGCAGCCTGTTCTGATTTTATACCAGGACCTTTTGACCTTTTCATTTTTGACATCGAAAACATTGGTCTTTTTCCTGAGATATAAAAGAGACAAAACCAATTTAGTTTGACTTATTTGTTACTAACCAAATTACTGTGTACACCTATTCATAAATTACTGCAGGCAGTTGAGGATGCTACCAGAGTTGCAGGACAGAACCCTAGCCAAATACAAAGTGATGGAGCATGACAGAGAGTGCAGGATATTATCTCTTCTGTTTGGTAGGGCTGTGTGAGAATGATGTGATACATTGAAACTAATAATGAGACTGATGTTTTTACCAATAAAAAAGTGAAAACAAGACACTTTAATCTTGTAAAACGAGAGCATGAAGCAGTCGTATCATCAGACAGGACTGGTTTGCACAGTTTGTGGAAGTAATTCATTTTTTTTTTTTTCTTTATAAAGATTGAGATGATGACATCTTAGTGACATCCTTGGCAGAAACAAAATGGTTGCAGTGAATTGTAGTACAGATAGTCCTTCAGTTTGGTTATTTCATACTAAGTATGAATCATCTGATGATGCTTTATTTACCAAAAATATTTTGTCTTGAAAAGCTACAGTATTTCATTTCAAAATCACAAGAAGACCACATTTGGCTGTAAATTGTATTCAAATGAATCAAAAGCAAAATTTAAACACATCCAAAAATTAAACACACTATAAGATAATCCTCAAAAAGGCAAATGATAACTTCTTTCTATCAAATAAAATGTTACTTGTTAACTGGAAGGTATTTGTTTCCACAGCAAGAAATACAGCCAGCGTTAGCATTTTGTAATTAAAGGTGCCCCGAGCAAGAATGTTCACGACCGCATAATACCATAATCTTTACAAATCCTTTAGCTTTCCTGACAAGACATCAATAAGTCAAAGGCAAAGACACAGGGAAATAATGGAACCAAAGGCACTCAGGATGCAATAAAAAAGAGGATTAGATCTACATTACTTTCATTACATTATATTGTATTTTTATTATTAGGTCCACTGTTATCATTTAATCTTAGAGCTAGTGTGCCTGATAGAGTGGAACAAAAACAAATGGAAATTATTTTCTACCCTAAAGAATTCTAGATGAATAAGATTATCTTTGCATTTATTTAAATGAAAAAAACTGTGTAACTTGTGATTTCCTATGAACTGCCATGGGCTGTCAGTTGTTCCTATAGCAATACCTCCTCTTGTAAACTGATTGCAGACCCTGTGCTTTGCCCTAAAGGTAATTAGCCTTGCTTACTTTTTACTTTTCTATTAAAAATTGTATTTGAATGATACATTTTCCAGTAACACACTTCATTTTCAAGGGTACACAAAGTTTTTTATATTTTCTTTTCTTTAACATTGTCTCTGAATAGAGCAGAGGCCATAGTAGAAAGTCATAATGTAAAAGTCTGTATCTGCTGGGCTCTTATACTTAGGTCAAAAATTATATTGTATTGTAGAAAAAGTACAGTATAGTACAGTACAGATATTCGATTTAAATAATCCATAGAAACCAGATATTTTATATTTTCCATATATATATATATATATTATATATATATTATATATATATATATTTATATATATATATATATATTATTATTATTATTATTATTATTATACAGGATTTATATAGCGCAGACAGTTTACGCAGCGCTTTACAACATTAGGGCAGACAGTACAATTACAATACAATTCAATACAGGGTGGAATCAGAGAGCCCTGCTCGTTAGAGCTTACAATCTAGGAGGGAGGGTCAAGTTATACAAAAGGGTAATAGCTGTGGAGGATGAGCTAATGGAGAAAATGGTGCAGTTGTTAGATGGAGGCAGGATAGCTTCTCTAAAGAGGAAAGTTTTCAGGAATCTAAAATGCATATATTTGGAGACAGTCTGACAGATTGGGGTAGCGAATTCCAGAGGATGGGCGAGGCTCGGGAGAAGTCCTGGAGGTGAATATGGGAGGAGATGATGAGGGAGCTAGAGAGCAGGAGTTCTTGGGAGGAACAAAGAGGGCGATTAGGTTGGTATTTTGAGACTAGGCTAGTGATGTAACTGGGGGCAGAGTTGTGGATGGCTTTGTAACTTATTGTTAGTATTTTGAATTTAATTTGTTGGGTGAGTGGCAGCCAATAGAGGGATTGGCAGAGAGGGGTAGCAGACACTGACCGGTTTGTAAGGTGGTAGAGCCTGGCAGCAGCATTCATGATGGACGGAAGGGTGAATAGTCTATTTAAAGGTAAGCCAATGAGGAGGGAGTTGCAGTAGTCAAGGCAAGAGATAACCAGGGAGTAAATCAGGAGCTTTGTGGTTTCATTGGTTAGAAAGGGACGTAGTGTAGAGATGTTGCAGAGGTTGAGACCGCAAGCTTTGCAAAATGATTGGATGTGGGGCCGAAAGGAGAGTTCAAAGTCCAGGATAACACCCAGCACGCTGACATGTGTGGATGTGTGCAGTGGCGGCCCGTCCATAGTGGGCGCCCGGGTGCCCCCCCCCCCCCCCCCCCCAGGCAGTCCAAAAAAAAAAAAAAATTTAAATAAATATATATATATTAATACATGTATATATATATATATATATATATATATATTATATTTTTAAATGTCCTTATGTGCACTGTGTCCCGGCACCAGGCTCCGGGCGCAGTGCAGTATGTGAAGCACCACGTCTATGCAATCACGAAAATGAAAACGAGGTGCTTCATTTGCACCAAAAAAACTCCCTCTGTGGCGCGGTCGAGTGCGCCACAGCTCCGGCGCAATGGGGGAGTGCATAGATTCATTGAGCAGAGCTACCGACATCACTCAAGGAAGTGACGTTGGCACTCCTCTGCTCAGTTCAGCGTCAGATCTGCAGGTAAGCAGAAGCTCCTGCTGATGATGCATATACTTTTCTATTCTTGGTGGTTAGATGACAGCAGCCCTCACCAACCCCTCCCGATAAACTTAATGTATTGTTTTCTTTGTTTGAACACGGCAGCACACCCCCCTCCCCCTGCTTATCAACTTCAGTTTTTTTTTTTTTCTTAGCTTGGACGGCAGAACCCCCCCCCCCTCCCCCTGCTTATAAACTTCAGGTTTCTTTTTTCTTAGCTTGGACGGCAGAACCCCCCCCCCCCTCCCCCTGCTTTTAAACTTCAGGTTTCTTTTTTCTTAGCTTGGACGACAGAACTCCCCCTGCTTATCAACTTCATGTTTCTTCAAGAGGTGATCTTCCTTCCAGGACTGTAGAGCCAGGGGAGCTGGGTGCCTGTAAAAAAAGGGTACCCACTCCTCCCCCAAAAAAATTACATTCCATATGTGGCTTGTCAGGGGGTCACCAACACTTAAAGTGGAAGTTCCATTATTGGGTGGAACTCCGCTTTAAATCATAATGACAACAGAAACTACCCAAATTACCCTGATCAAAAGTTTACATACCCCCAGTTCTTAATACTGTGTATTGCCCCCTTTAACCTCAATGACAGCTTGAAGTCTTTTGTGGTATTTGTAGATGAGGCTATTTATCTTCTGAGATGGTAAAGCTGCCCATTCCTCTAGGCAAAAAGCCTCTAGTTCCTGTAAATTCTTGGTCTGGCTTGCATGAACTGCACGTTTGAGATCTCCCCAGAGTGGCTCAATGATATTGAGGTCAGGAGACTGAGATGGCCACTTCAGAACCTTCACTTTATTCTGCTGTAGCCAATGACAGGTCGACTTAGCCTTGTGTTTTGGATCATTGTCATGTTGGAATGTACAAGTACGTCCCATGAGCAGCTTCCTGGCTGATGAATGCAAATGTTCCTCCAGTATTTTTTGATAACATACTGCATTCATCTTGCCAACAATTTTGACCAAATTTCCTGTGCCTTTGTAGCTCACACATCCCCCAAACATCAGTGATCCACCTCCGTACCTTTCATCAAAGGCCTTGTTGACTCCTCTTCAAATATAGCGTTCATGGTTGTGGCCAAAAAGCTACATTTGGGTCTCATCACTCCAAATAACTTTGTGCTAGAAGGTTTGAGGCTTGTCTCTGTGCTGTTTGGCGTATTGTAAGTGGGAAACTTTGTAGCATTTGCATAGTAATGGCTTTCTTCTGGCGACTTGACCATGCAGCCCATCTTTCTTCAAGTGCCTCCTTGTTGTGCATCTTGAAACAGCCACACCACATGTTTTTAGAGAGCCCTGTATTCCACCTGAAGTTTTTTGTGGGTTTTACTTTGCATCCTGAACAATTTTCCTGGCAGTTGTGGCTGACATTTTAGTTGGTCTACCTGACCGTGGTTTGGTTTCAACAGAATCCCCTATTTTCCACTTCTTGATTAGAGTTTGAACACTGCTGATTAGGGATGAGCCGAACACCCCCCTGTTCGGTTCGCACCAGAACCTGCAAAGAGACCTAAAGTTCGTGTGAACTTTAGAACCCTATTAAAGTCTATGGGACTGGAACATTCAAAATCAAAAGTGCTAATTTTAAAGGCTTATATGCAAGTTATTGTCATAAAAAGTGTTTAGGGATGTCACGGTTATGCAGTAATCTTCCCCTGTTTGCTTACCTCTCCTCATGTGTTCAGACTACTCTCACCTGGTGGTTTTTATAACCTCTCCTCTAAGCATGGCTCCACCCCAGGCCCTATCAGGGAAACCTATATTAACTTGTGCACTGCAAGCCAGTGGTGCTGATCAACCATTGTGTATCCATGGTGTGTTCGGCTTCCTGGTTCCTGCGTGCCGTGTGCTCTATGTTTGTCTCTGTTACCGACCTGGCGTGTTCTCAACGATTCCTGTCTGCTTGTGACCTGACAGGGGACCTGGGTCCTGCCCCAGGGGACATGTATCAATGCAAAAAAAAAAACTTTTAAAAATGGCAGTTTTTTCAGGAGCAGTGATTTTAATAACTGCTTAAAGTGAAACAATAAAAGTGTAATATTCCGTTAAATTTCGTACCTGGGGTGTGTGTATAGTATGCCTGTAAACTGGCGCATGTTTTCCATGCTTAAAACTGTCCCTGCACAAAGTGTAATTTCTGCAGGAAAAAAAGTATTTTAAAAACACTCGTGGCTATAATGAATTGTCGGCTCCCGTAATACAGAGAACAGTCATTGAAATTCATTGATAAAAAAAAAATATGCGTGGGGTTCCCCCTAAATTCAATTACCAGGCCCTTCAGGTCTGGTATGGATATTAAGGGGAACTCCACGCCAAAAAAAAAAAAAAAAATGGCGTGGAGTTCCCCCCAAAAATCCATACCAGACCCTTTATCAGAGCACGCAACCTGGCAGGCTGCAGGAAAAGAGGGGGGGACGAGAGAGCCCCCCCCTCCTGAACCATACCAGGCCACATGCCCTCAACATTGGGAGGATGCTTTGGGGGTTTGTGACCCCTCAAAGCACCATGTCCCCATGTTGATGGGGGACAAGGGCCTCATCCCCACAACCCTGGCCGGTGGTTGTGGGGGTCAGCGGGCGGGGGGCTTATCAGAATCTGGAAGCCCCCTTTAACAAGGGGACCCCCAGATCCTGCCCCCCTGTTTGTAATGGTAAGGGGGTACAAAAGTACCCCTACCATTTCACAAAGAAAGTGTAAAAAATTGTTAAAAAACACACAGACACCGTTGGGAAAAGTCCTTAATAAAAAAAATAAAAAAAAAGATTCCAGCGGTGGTAATCCACTCTTGCTATCCAGCGATGGCTGATCTCTTCTCCGGGGTCCAGCGATGGGTGATCTCTCCCGATGGTCCAGCGCAGCGCATCCTGTCTCCAAGGAGACACTGCGGGAATCCCGGCCTGACAGGTCTTAGCTGAGGAGGACCGGGCCACCCGTCACCTGAACCCACCCCACTCTGACGCAAGAAGGAAGCCAGGCTTCCCCAGTGACGTGCGGGTGACCTCAGAGGAGGGCGGGGTCCCCTGTACATCACTGGGGATGCCCGGATTTTTCCTTGCGTCAGAGGGGGCGGGGTCACCCGTACATCACTGGGGAAGCCTGGGTTTCCCCTTGCGTCAGAGGGGGTGGGGTCAGGTGACGGGTGTCCCGTCCTCCTCAAGTAAAACCTGGGATTCCCGCAGTGTCTCCATGGAGACAGGATGCGCTGCGCTGGACATCATCGGAAGAGATCACCCATCGCTGGACCCCGGAGAAGAGATCAGCCATCGCTGGATAGCAAGAGTGGATTACCACCACTGGAATCTTTTTTTTTTTTTTTTATTTTTAATAAAGGACTTTTCCCAACGGTGTCAGTGTGTTTTTTAACAATTTTTTACACTTTCTTTGTGAAATGGTAGGGGTACTTTTGTACCCCCTTACCATTACAAACAAGGGGGGCGGGATCTGGGGGTCCCCTTGTTAAAGGGGGCTTCCAGATTCTGATAAGCCCCCCACCCGCAGACCCCCACAACCACCGGCCAGGGTTGTGGGGATGAGGCCCTTGTCCCCATCAACATGGGGACATGGTGCTTTGAGGGGTCATCCTCCCAATGTTGAGGGCATGTGGCCTGGTACGGTTCAGGAGGGGGGGGCTGCTCTCTCGCCCCCCCCTCTTTTCCTGCAGCCTGCCAGGTTGCGTGCTCGGATAAAGGGTCTGGTATGCATTTTTGGGGGTAACTCCACGCCATTTTTTTTTTTTTAATTTGGCGTGGAGTTCCCCTTAAAATCCATACCAGACCTGAAGTGTCTGGTGTGAATATTTGGGGGGAACCCCACGTCATTTCTTTTTTATTTGACCCGGGGTTCCCCTTAATATCCATACCAGACCTGAAGGGCCTGGTAATTAAATTTGGGGGGAACCCCACGCATATTTTTTTTTTTTTTTTTTTTTTATCAATGACTTTCAATGACTGTTCTCTGTATTACGGGAGCCGACAATTCATTATAGCCGCGAGTGCTTTTAAATGACTTTTTTTCCTGCAAAAATTACACTTTGTGCAGGGACAGTTCTAAGCATGGGAAACATGCGCCCCTTTACAGGCATACTATACACACCCCCCAGGTACGAAATTTAAAGGAATATTACACTTTTTTGTTTCGCTTTAAGGATTATTAAAATCACTGCTCCCGTTTTTAAAACTTTTTTTTGCATTGATACATATCCCCTGGGGCAGGACCCAGGTCCCCAAAACACTTTTTATGACAATAACTTGCATATAAGCCTTTAAAATTAGCACTTTAGATTTCTCCCTTAGACTTTTACAGGGTGTTCACGGCTTTTCGAATTTGCCGCAAACACCCCAAATTGTTTGTTGTTTGGTGAACAGGCAATGTTCGAGTCGAACATGAGTTCGACTCGAACTCGAAGCTCATCCCTACTGCTGATTGGCATTCTCAATTACTTGGATATCTTGTAATATCTCTTTCCTGTTTTATACAGTTTAACTACCTTTTCCTGCAGATCCTTTGATAATTATTTTGCTTTCCCCATGACTCAGAATCCAGAAACAGTGCAGCACTGGATGAATGATGCAAGGGTCTGTCAGGAGTCCAGAAACTCATTGACCTTTTATACACACACACACATGCACACTAATTACAAGCACAGATCACAGATGAGGATGGTTACCTTTAATAGTCATTCAAACCCCTTTGTGTCAACTTGTATGCATGTTATCAGGCCAAAATCACCAAGGTATGTAAACTTTTGATCAGGGTCATTTGGATAGTTTCTGTTGCCTTTATGATTTAAAAAGAGTAAACATATTTGATTGATAATAAATAGCTTCAGCCAAATGTTTTTGTGTTATCATTCATATTCTCTGAAAAATGGCCAAGAAATCATAAATTCTACCAGGGTATGTAAACTTATGAGCACACTGTATAGTGTGTATACCCCTCACATTTTTGTAATATTTTATTATATCTTTTTATGTGACAACACTGAAGAAATTACACTTTGCTATAATGTAAAGTAGTGAGTGAACAGCTTGTATAACAGTGTAAATGTGCTGTCCCCTCAAAATAACTCAACACACAGCCATTAATGTCTAATGCTGGCAACAAAAGTGAGTACACCCCTGAGTGATTGGGCCAAAAGTGTCAATATTTTGTGTGGCCACCACTATTTTCCAGCACTGCCTTAATCCTCTTGGGCATGGAGTTCATCAGAGCTTCAGAGGTTGCCACTGGAGTCCTCTTCCACTCCTCCATGACAACATCACAGAGCTGGTGGATGTTAGAGGCCTTGCGCTCCTCCACCTTCCATTTAAGGATGCCCCACAGATGCTCAATAGAGTTTAGTTCCGGAGTCATGCTTGACCAGTCCATCACCTGTACCCTCAGCTTCTTTAGCAAGGCAGTAGTCATCTTGGAGGTGTGTTTGGGGTTGCTATCATGTTAGAATACTGCCCTGCAGCCCAGTCTCCGAAGGGAGGGGATCATGCTCTGCTTTAGTATGTCACAATACATGTTGGCATTCATGGTTCCCTCAACGAACTGTAGCTCCCCAGTGCAGGCAGCACTCATGCAGCCCCAGACCATGACACTCCCACCACCATGCTTGACTGTAGGCAAGTCACACTTGTCTTTGTACTTCTCACTTGGTTGCCGGCGACACGCGCTTGACACTATCTGAACCAAATAGGTTTATCTTGGTCTCATCAGACCACAGGACATGGTTCCAGTAATCCATGCACTTAGTCTGCTTGTCTTCAGCAAACTGTTTGCAGGCTTTCTTGTGCATCATCTTTAGAAGAGGCTTCCTTCTGGAAAGAAAACCATGCAGACCAATTTGATGCAGTGTGCAACATATGTCCTGAGCACTGACCCCCCCACCCCTTCAACCTCTGCAGCAATGCTGGCAGCACTCATACATCTATTTCCCAAAGACAACTGTCCTGAGCACTGACCCCCCCACCCCTTCACCTCTGCAGCAATGCTGGCAGCACTCATACATCTATTTCCCAAAGACAACCTCTGGATATGACGCTGAGCATGTGCACTCAACTTCTTTGGTTGACCATGGTGAGGCCTGTTCCTGGCAATCATCTTATAGCCTAGCCCATTTTTATGTAGAGCAACAATTATTTTTTTCAGATCCTCAGAGAGTTCTTGCCATGAGAGGCCACGTTGAACTTCCCGTGACCAGTATGAGAGAGTGAGAGCAATAACACCACATTTAACATACCTGCTAACCATTCACACCTGAGACATTGTAACACTAATGAGTCACATGACACAGGGGAGAGAAAAGAGCTAATTAGGCCCAATTTGGACATTTTCACTTAGGGGTGTACTCACTTTTGTTGCCAGCAGTTTAGACATTAATGGCTGTGTGTTGAGTTATTTTGAGGGGACAGCAAATTTACACTTTTATACAAGCTGTACACTCACTACTTTACATTGTAGCACAGTGTAATTTCTCCAGTGTTGTCACATGAAAAGATATCATAAAATATTTACAAAAATGTGAGGGGTGTACTCACTTTTGTGAGATACTGTGTGTGTGTGTGTGTATATAGCTCTGCTTCTGAACTGTGAATGCTCTGGCGGTTCCGTGCAGCCTCTCTGACTTCTGGGAAAGGATTGAGGTCCTCCTGACCCCTATGCAGGGGCCTCCTGTCTCTCAGTTGGAGCCCTGAACTGTTGTCAGGTCCTAGGTTATAAGGGCTGTGAACACCTGCCCATTCAACCTGCTGGTGTCTGGCAAAAGCCCAATACTTGGTTGAAGATTCCTTCCCTTCCAAAGTACTTGGGAATCTCCGAGCTCCAGACCATGATTTGGGATTTACAAAACCCAGAGACAGATTAAAAAACACCTTAATTCACTCAGAACTGACACTATTGAGCCCTACATTCTGGATATGTGCAAACCCTGTGTCACTTTCATAGTAGTAGGGCCTCACAGTGCTACAGTATATATCATTTATTGGACCTTTTCATACATTTTTTGGCTGGAGTTCTGCTTTAATATCCAGAAACAGTATAACATATTAATAATTTGTTCTAATGTAAATTCTCACTCACATTCACATTCAAGCAAGCAAATTCATTATAAACAAAAATTTCCCATATCATTTCAATATCATTTTTTTTGTCATTATGAAACTGACTGATTTCTTTTCTCAATATTTTCTTTCTACTATATAGCAGTAGTTAAAATTGATGTACTTTATTGCAGTGAGATGCAGACTTTATTCCCCTCACAGTGTTTAAAGGTGTAAATACTTTTATTATGTGGTGTCTTCTCGCATAGGGCAAGGCAAGCATGTTGTTTGTTGGCACTTTTGTAATGAAAGTTAATGGGATTTATGATATAATTAAACAGTAAGGCTGCACAGCAAAATGAATGGCAAAACAAAATAGTGCATTCTAAAAATGATAAAATATAAAATGAAGATTATTACACAAACATATAAACACACAGACAACAGAACTTCAAGACAGTAACCAACACTATATTAACTATGTAGAGTAACATGAAAGTTACCCATTTTTATTTCAATTTTTGCATTTAATTCTGCTACAGAAGTTTTAATCTTTTTTTTTCCTTTTTTTTTATAAAATAATAAAATGGAAAATGGCAGTGCAGAAGTTTAGAATGAAAACATACCGTGATGATCATAATATGAATCATATGTGAAATAACCAAAAAAATTGTTTGATTGCAAGGAATTAGTGCAATTACTGCAAAAAGTAATTTTGATGGGTACAATTTCTTTTAAGTCTAAGAAACTGTCTCTTAGGAACTGACTTAAGCCAAGCAGAATGATGGCAGCTCTTAACATCAATGAAACTATTACGATCTGTTTCCTTAATAAAGGTGTATGTCACTATATTATTATTCTGTACGTTGATTTTTAAAACCTAAAAAATGAATTTCCGTCCTGCTAAATTAATACCACAATCATTATTATTTATATGTTCAATAAACTCATTAAGTCAGTCAGAGTCACCATCCCAAAGGAGAGCGATGCCATCTATATACCTTTTCCAAAGCACCAACTCTCGTCTACGTCCTGGGGGTTAAGCAGCTTTTATGAACCCTTGGTAGGTAGTAAATGACTGGCACACAAGGGGCTACTGGTACAAGGAAAGCCTTCTCCTTCTTAGTTAGCATACTAATTCCTTCTTAAACCTAGTAGGAGGATTGATATCGAGGGTTAGACAAGTATCCCTATCCAACAATAACCTATTCATCTCAGTGTTATAGGCCTCATGATAGGATAACAATGCCCCCTTTATTGGGTGGGGGGGTGAACCACAATATCATTCATTTTTTTCAGAGTCCCAAGACCCTTTTGGAATTTGAAATACTCTCCCTTTTTTAACTATACATTTTTAGGAACCAAATCCCTAAATACTGAGACTGATGATGTTACATTTCCAGGCGTTAGGCAGAGTTACTAAACTCATTCTGTGGATTATTTTAACGTCTTGAGTTGTAAATGAGGTGTCTCTTTATATTCCATTAATGTACATATTGTATTTGTTTACATCTATAAATACCTCAAATGTATTTAAAGGACGAGGGGTGTAAATTTCAGGCCGTGATTTAGCGCATATTTTTCATTGTCTGAAAGGGCAGTTGTGCTTAGATTAAAAAAGCCTGAATCCACTACACCACCTTTTTTTTTGATCGGATTCACCTCCCCCTCTAGAGCCTCTTTTTGTTCTATTGACCTTTTATACTTTATCCTTCCTTGAGAAAAAAGCACTAGATCTTACCTGATTCACATTTTGTTGAGATTAGTAATTTCTCCCCTGCCACCCCTGACTAAATTTGGGAGTGCTAGGGGGAAACTCCCTACAGGGTCCCCAATGATTATACTGCTGAAGGTAGATTCTCTATAGTGATGGTTAGTAATATACCCATAATCCTCATCAAAATAGTCATCTCCCTCCATGGCTAATGGCTCATATCTATTGTATACATCCACAGGCTACCCACAGGGTATGAAGGCATGCCCCTGCTGCCCTCTATCCCTTCCTCTTATGGGCAAACAACTTTGATTAGAAGGATGAAAAAGCCCTGAGGCGATTCAGTTCGCATAGGTTGCGCTATATAAGTCATTCATTCATTCATTCATTCATTCATTCATGAGAAGAATTTGTTTGAGTGTGATTACTAGGGGGCCTAGAAGGGTTACTCCCCACCAGTTGAAAAGATTGGGGAGTACCATAAGGTTGGTGGATCAAATTACCAGCAGTCCCTGCCTGACTGTCTAAGGCATTAGCAGTATTAGGGGCTGTCCTGTCCTGAGCAGCCTTTTCTTTACATTGCTTTTTTAAAACCTTATTACTTTTGTAGTTCTCCATATGTCTGATATATTTCTTTCTCATTTTGATTCTTTGTTCAAACTTCTCCTTTTTAAGGTGTTTTTTAAGATTATCAGACTTTTTATATTGCTCCTGTTCCTTATATGGAACCAATCTCGCTTTAAGTAAACCTATTACTTCATCTAGTTTCAGAAGTTTCAGTTTTTTCTTAGTAACAAGGAAATTAAAGTGGAGGGCCATCCTAAAAAAAAAAAAACTGCATTAAAATGTTCCTAAAAATTTGGAAGGAAAAACTTACCAGAAATGTCTGTTGCTAGGCAGATCATCCTAATCTGCTTCTTCCTATTCTGCCGTGATCTTCAGTCTTCTCCTCCTCGTCTTCTAGTGAATGGGGCGCGGTGTGTTATGGGAACCGTGTGTGTCCTACAACACAGAGCTCCCCATTCACAATGCGCTGCGCGACTCACGCATGCGCAGTAGGAAACGGGCAGTGAAGCCGCAAGGCTCCACTGCCTGTTTCCCTTAGTTGGAATGGCGGCGCCGGGATCCAAGAGCCGAGGGACGGTCGGTCTTGGGGGGGGGCGACATTGCGGGCACCCAGGACAGGTAAGTCTGCTTATTAAAAGTCAGCAGCTACAGTGTTTGTAGCTGCTGACTTTTATTTTTTTTTTCCCGGATGGCCCTCCCCTTTAAGTAAAGCCAAACCAGCTTTGTAAAAAAATACTGAAAAAGTTCTAGTGTATCAGTTTCATCACTTTGGGGATAAAGTCTTAGGCATCATTTTGTCAGATATATATTTCTCTAAAAAGGCAACATCCCAATTAGTATTAAAGTAGATTTTTTAACCTCATAAATGTACCACCCACATCATTAGGTTCCTCAGAGTCCCCAAAAATAAGTACACAAATTTTTACATAAAGTGAATATAAAGAGAAATCTAATTTCCAACCCCTCTAGACTTGAAAAGAATCTGCAGAATGAGCTTAGAAACTCTTCTCTGTGTATTGCGTCTCTCTCTTTAATCTGCCTGGAAATGTAGCTTCATCAGTCTCAGTATTTAGGGACTTGGTTCTTAAAAATGTAGAGAATATGAAAATTAAAAAGGGGAGAGTGGATTTAAAATCCCAAAAGGGTCTTACAACTCTGAAAAAAGGTAATGATATTGTGGTGCACCCCGCCAATAAAGGTGAAGGCATTGTTATCCTAGATCATGAGGCCTATAATACTGAGATGAATAGATCATTGTCGGGTAGGGATACTTATCTACCTCTCGATAGCAATCCTACTGCTAAGTTTAAAGCCCCATACACACGGTCGGACAATCCGCGGACCAGGTCCGTCGGACCATGTCCGTCATACTTTGTCCGATGTTGGTTTTGCGTACACACGGTCGGACAAAGTTGTCGGAAAATCCGATCATTCTGAACGTGGTGACGTTTGTTGCCTACGACGGGACTACGTAGAGGCTAGTAGCCAATAGCTTTGGTTTTGTAATGTGATCTGAGCATGCGTAGCACTTTGTCCGGTCGGACAACCGTACACACGATCGGATTTGGTGTGATCGGACCGTGTTGACGGCAAAGATTTCCAGCAGGAGATAAGACTTTGTCCGTCGGTCAAACCGACGAACACTGTCCGATGGTGCATACACATGGTCTGATTTTTCAACAACCTTGTCCGATCGGACAGAATCCATGAAAAAGTCCGACCGTGTGTATGGGGCTTTAGAAGGAATTACTTGCAATTGTAGAGGATGGATATCATAAGAGTATACTAACTAAGAAGGAAGAGGCTTTCCTTGTACTGGTAGCCCCTCACGTACCTGTCATTTACTACCTACTAAGGGTCCATAAAAGCCTGCTTAACCCCCCCATGGAAGGTAAATTATAAGTGGCAATGATTCCATTACTTCCAGGGTGGGTAAGTACATTGATACCTTTTTACAACCTTTGGTGGTGCAAACTCCATTTCTAAATGTTACCACACAAGTAATCAAGGTTTTAAAAACTGTAAAATGGGAGAATGACTACATCCTAGCCACTGCAGATGTGGCATCCTTACATACTATCATTTCCCATCAACATGGATGAGAAGCGGTTGAGTATTACCTACAAAAAGATGTCACATTGCAAGGGTCACAACGTGAATTTGTTCTTTCCTTTCTGGATTTTGCTATGGGGCATAATTATTTTTGGTTTGGTGGGGATTTTTGCGCAAAATAGGGATGTGGCCATGGGGGCCAAATCTGCACCAGGCATGGCCAATCTCTTTATGGCCAGGTGGGAGAAGGATGTAATATTCAAGAGACCTAGACGAGAGTTGGTGCTTTGAAAAAGATATATAGATGTCTTCCTCCTTCTTTGGGATGGTGACTTTGACTGACTTAATGAGTTTATTGAACTTCCAAACAATAATCATTGTAGTATCTATTTACAACATAAAGCAAGCAGGATGGAAGTTCATTTTTTTTTTTTAAATGCAATTTTTTTTTAGAAAAGTACACTTTAATGAATTTAAAAAAACAAAACAGTAATGTTAGCCTAATTTTATGTATAATGTGAAAGATGATGTTATGCCGAGCAAAGATATATCTAACATGTCATGCTTTAAAATTGCACATGCTCCTGAAATGGCGACAACATACTGTACATAAAAATCTCCATAGGCGATGCTTTCAAAAAGTTTGCAGGCTACCTGTTTAGAGTTACAAAGAAGGTCTTGACGTGGCGATACCTTACATGTGTTGTTTGAACACTGTTTACAAATTTGGGTGCGACTTATGTATGCATTCGCTTCTGTGCACGAGCACAGTGGGGTGGGGCACTTTTTTTTTTTTTTTTTACACTGTTCCATTTTTTTTTTGGATCACTTTTATGTAAACATCCCTGTGACAGCAATAGGCACGTGACAGGTACTCTTTATGGAGGTATCTGGGGTAAGACCCTAAAACCCTCCTCTGCACTTGAAAGCATTCAAAACACCAAGATCTGCATTTTTAAATACTTTAAATTTTTAAAGTACTGTGGCGCCGTTGGTTCCCGAGTAAACTGGAAGTGATGTCATGACGTCGCTTCTGGGTTACCATAGCTGAGACCCAATCAAAACGATTCTCGCTTGGGTCTCCCGGGGGGGGTAGATAGCCAGGAGGTCCCGCCCACTGCTTGTAATAACCGCTATGTGGCTGCTTAGCCGCAACGGTTGTTAGCCTCATCGGTTGTTAGTACAAGAGAGCCGACCATCGGCTCTAAAAAAACGATACCAGTGTGATGTCTGCAGCTGCATCACTCCAATACAACCACTTGAAGCCAAATAACTTACAGGTATGTGATTTGGCGGCAAGTGGTTAATGTTAAGAGCTGCCATGATTATGCTTGGCTTAAGTCAATTCTTAAGAATCGGTTTCTTAGACTTAAAATAAATTGTACCCATCAAAATGACTTTTTGCAGGAGAGAGAACAGTTTCTGGATAAGGGTTATGACCCTATAGATTTGGACCAGGCATTACTGGAGGTAGAGGGTAGGAATAGATAGGATATGTTACTACCCAAACAGGTTGTTAAGGGTGATTCTTCCTTTAATTATAATTGTTTTACCTCTTACGCTACCCAACATTTTACTATTTAAAAAAAAATCTTCATAAACATTGGGATATACTGAGAAATTATAAAATTTGTGGGCCCCCTGTTGACTGAGGGGACCTTTTTTAGGGGAGTTCCACTTCTGAGGTTGCATGTGGCCCCAAATGTTTTAGAACACTTAAAAAAACTATATATTTTCAAGAAATATTATCCACGCAGGAAATGTACAGTTTGTAGGGTCAATGTTTTGAAAAATATAAAATGCACTTTAATTCTAAATGTACTTCTAAGTCATATGATGTGAACTCTTTTATCACTTGTTCTAAAAAAAATGTGGTTTACTTGATCCAATGTCCATGCTGCCTTCACTACAGCATGTATGCTCCAATCTAGGCTCAATGAACACATTGCAAACATACAGAATACAAAATGTATTAAAAAAAAAACATAAAAATCCAGAACGGACTGTGTATGACCATTGACTATTTGGGGGAGTCATGTCAGGCGGGAGATATCAAAATTGTAAACCTGGTGGATTTACACATTGAAGACATATGTTCCCTATGGTCTCAACATTGAATGGGATGTAAATGCTTTTATTAATAACAGTTGATCTAATCAGATTGATCTGATTTGGGGATATGAACCAGCTTTTTTAAGACACCTATTTTTATTTGATTAGATGTAACTTATGTATTATGTTTTTGTTTTAAACTTTGCATGTGCTATATGTAATCGAACCACAAGAATGCACTGTGGGGTTGATTCACTAAAACTGGAGACTAGGGATGGGCCCGGTGCTCGATGCGAACCCATGTTCGCATCGAGCACCGGGTGTTCGCTCGCTCGGCGAGCCCAGAACTATTTTGGCCGCTCGCATCACATTCGTGTGATGCGAGCGGCCCCGCAATGCATTGCGGCCGGTGCGGCCGGCGCAGTGCATTGCTGGCTGATGATTGGCCAAGCATGCACTGTGACCCCGCATGCTTGGCCAATCACAGCGCCAGAAACTCGGAGAGCCATAATTGGCTACAGGCAGGACGACTGTAGCCAATTACAGCTCAGGGGATTTAGTACACGCCCCCTCATTTAAAAGGCCGCCACGCCGTCGGCGCCGGTCACATGAGTTCCGGCTTTAGGAGAGAGCAGGCTGATTCTGTGTCACTCTTTGCTAGATTCATTTAGAAAGATTTGCTCTACTTTGCTAAACCATTGCTACCTGTCATTGATCGTCCATTGCTGCTGCTGGTTAGTGTGTTTTTAGCTGCTGCTGGGGGTTAGTCTGGTGCATGTCTTACTGTTAGTACAGTATTTCAGTAGTACCAACCGCAGTGCTGTTAGTACAGCACTGCACCCCAAAAGCACCCATAGGACTTGTAGTGTGTTAGTGGCAAGCACTGGCAGCAAACAGAGCTCCTATATTTTCTTCCCAGAAGCACCCATAGGACTTGTAGTGTGTTAGTGGCAGGCACTGGCAGCAAACAGAGCTCCTATATTTTCTTCCCAGAAGCACCCATAAGACTTGTAGTGTGTTAGTGGCAGGCACTGGCAGCAAACAGAGCTCCTATATTTTCTTCCCAGAAGCACCCATAGGACTTGTAGTGTGTTAGTGGCAGGCACTGGCAGCAAACAGAGCTCCTATATTTTCTTCCCAGAAGCACCCATAGGACTTGTAGTGTGTTAGTGGCAGGCACTGGCAGCAAACAGAGCTCCTATATTTTCTTCCCAGAAGCACCTATAGGACTTGTAGTGTGTTAGTCCCATCACACAGAGCTCCTATATTTTGTTCCCAGAAGCACCTATAGGACTTGTAGTGTGTTAGTCCCATCACACAGAGCTCCTATATTTTGTTCCCAGAAGCACCTATAGGACTTGTAGTGTGTTAGTCCCATCACACAGAGCTATATTTTCTTCCCAGAAGCACCTATAGGACTTGTAGTGTGTTAGTCCCATCACACAGAGCTCCTATATTTTGTTCCCAGAAGCACCGAAAGGACTTGTAGTGTGTTAGTCCCATCACACAGAGCTATATTTTCTTCCCAGAAGCACCTATAGGACTTGTAGTGTGTTAGTCCCATCACACAGAGCTATATTTTCTTCCCAGAAGCACGTATAGGACTTGTAGTGTGTTAGTCCTATCACACAGAGCCATATTTTCTTCCCAGAAGCACCTATAGGACTTGTAGTGTGTTAGTCCCATTACACAGAGCTCCTATATTTTGTTCCCAGAAGCACCTATAGGACTTGTAGTGTGTTAGTCCCATCACACAGAGCTATATTTTCTTCCCAGAAGCACCTATAGGACTTGTAGTGTGTTAGTCCCATCACACAGAGCTCCTATATTTTGTTCCCAGAAGCACCTATAGGACTTGTAGTGTGTTGGTCCCATCACACAGAGCTATATTTTCTTCCCAGAAGCACCTATAGGACTTGTAGTGTGTTAGTCCCATCACACAGAGCTCCTATATTTTGTTCCCAGAAGCACCTATAGGACTTGTAGTGTGTTAGTCCCATCACACAGAGCTATATTTTCTTCCCAGAAGCACCTATAGGACTTGTAGTGTGTTAGTCCCATCACACAGAGCTCCTATACTTTGTTCCCAGAAGCACCTATAGGACTTGTAGTGTGTTAGTCCCATCACACAGAGCTATATTTTCTTCCCAGAAGCACCTATAGGACTTGTAGTGTGTTAGTCCCATCACACAGAGCTCCTATATTTTGTTCCCAGAAGCACCTATAGGACTTGTAGTGTGTTAGTCCCATCACACAGAGCTATATTTTCTTCCCAGAAGCACCTATAGGACTTGTAGTGTGTTAGTCCCATCACACAGAGCTCCTATATTTTGTTCCAAGAAGCACCTATAGGACTTGTAGTGTGTTAGTCCCATCACCCAGAGCTATATTTTCTTCCCAGAAGCACCTATAGGACTTGTAGTGTGTTAGTCCCATCACACAGAGCTCCTATATTTTGTTCCCAGAAGCACCTATAGGACTTGTAGTGTGTTAGTCCCATCACACAGAGCTATATTTTCTTCCCAGAAGCACCTATAGGACTTGTAGTGTGTTAGTCCCATCACACAGAGCTCCTATATTTTGTTCCCAGAAGCACCTATAGGACTTGTAGTGTGTTAGTCCCATCACACAGAGCTATATTTTCTTCCCAGAAGCACCTATAGGACTTGTAGTGTGTTAGTCCCATCACACAGAGCTCCTATATTTTGTTCCCAGAAGCACCTATAGGACTTGTAGTGTTAGTCCCATCACACAGAGCTATATTTTCTTCCCAGAAGCACCTATAGGACTTGTAGTGTGTTAGTCCCATCACACAGAGCTCCTATATTTTGTTCCCAGAAGCACCTATAGGACTTGTAGTGTGTTAGTCCCATCAAACAGAGCTATATTTTCTTCCCAGAAGCACCTATAGGACTTGTAGTGTGTTAGTCCCATCACACAGAGCTCCTATATTTTCTTCCCAGAAGCACCCATAGGACTTGTAGTCTGTTAGTCCCATCACACAGAGTTCCTATATTTTCTTTGCAGAAGCACCCATATGACTTGTAGTGTTAGTCCCATCACACAGAGCTCCTATATTTTCTTTGCAGAAGCACCCATAGGACTTCTAGTGTGTTAGTGGCATCACACAGAGCTCCTATATTTTGTTCCCAGAAGCACCTATAGGACTTGTAGTGTGTTAGTCCCATCAAACAGAGCTATATTTTCTTCCCAGAAGCACCTATTGGACTTGTAGTGTTATAGAAGGATATGGAAAAGCTCAGGGGGGTACCTCGTCCTAAATTTAGATATAGAAAACGAAGAAGGGGGGTTTTTAGCCAACCTATTGGACTATCACGGTACCTGAACGGATGTATGTCTCAATACCAAAGATTAATACTAAATAGTTTTATTAACACGTAGTATACAAAAAAACATATCATATATAAAAACAGTGAGGATCATTGCGGTCCAAAGGTATACATATACATATAGCTTATTGATAAATCAGAATGTTTAGACAAAACTCGCTGATTCAGTGCTGGTTGACGCGTTTCGCTTAAAGCTTCTTCAGAACCAGAGCATAGCGGTTTACATATCTGTTGTACATATCAAGAAGACAAGGGGGTTATTCATGAGTGGATTGGTAGATATTATGTGTTATGTCTTGCTGGTATAGATACATCGACGACGTTTTCTTGGTATGGGAGTCGAGTGTGGAGAACCTGAGGAAATTTATGAGAGCACTCTCCATTAATGATTTCAACCTTAGGTTCACGATGGAATTTAGTCCGGAGACATTACCATTCTTGGATCTTACTATACAAAAACAAATAGATGGAACAATTTCTACATCCCTTTATAGAAAGAAAACGGCAGGAAATACCATCCTCCATGCAAGCAGCTCACATCCCCAAGCATTAATCAGAAGCATCCCCTATTCCCAGTATTTACGTTTGAGGAGAAATTGCTCAACAGAGGAAACCTTCAGACTAGAGGCCAATCTATTGAAAACACGGCTACAGGTACGGGGCTATAGCAATACCATACTAAAAAAAGGCATTTAAAAAGGCCCTGGACAGGGTAGAGCTGATCTGCTTTTCGGGGATAAACGCAATAGAAAGCAAGTAAATACCACTCGTGTTATAACTACATATTCAAGCAATCATGAGGAAATAAGAAATATAATTGGGAAACATTGGCACCTCCTAACAGGGGATAGGATTGTAGGGAAATATATTGGGGCGAAGCCCCAAATTACCTATAAGAAATGCCAATCTTTGAAAGATAAATTGGTACATACCCACTTTCAAGGGCACTCGGAACACGAACTGGACACCCCAGGAATGTTTAAATGTCATGATTGTGACTACTGTGACTGGGTGTTGGAGGGTTCATCCTACATACTCCCCAATGGAGAAACACACACCATTAAATTTTCAGCTAATTGTCAAACAAAAGGAATAGTCTATATAGCTTTTTGTAAATGTGGAGCATTCTATGTAGGCAAAACGTTCAGAAATTTCTGGAGGAGAATTTATGATCACATTTATTATATACGGAAAAATTTATTATACACACCAATAGGGCGCCATGTAGCCTTGTACCATAAGAATGATACTTCTATGGTCTGCTTTACGGCCCTGGAACATGTGATGGAGGACCCCAGAGGAGGCAACATAGACAAAAAATTATTGCAGCGCAAAGCCAGATGGATCTTTAAGCTAAATGCTTTAAGGGCCCCTGGCTTGAATGACTCCCTTAGCTTTCGACCTTTCCTATAACTACCACCAATATCTCTTCCCTTTCCCTATGTCTCCCATTATATACTAAATTCTGGCCTTTCCTCTTTCCCCTCCTCTATTCTAGGGATGGATTGGTTCAAATCAGGGGCCCTTCGGCCATAATGACTGATGAAATCCTCCTATTTTTCCCATAAATAGGACATACCCACTTACCCTTGTAGGGAATTTTTCTCTCCCCCCACCCTTGACAACTGACTTGGAGGGTTTCATCAGTATAGTATGGTCTACTTGTCTGTGGACCCTCTATAATGAAGCAAACATTTTGAGGTATTATTATCTTTCTCTTTTTTTTTAAAAAAAACAATGTATAAATTGGGCTTTTCTTGATATGTACATTTGTTGTTAATGTATACAATATGCAATGCTATATGTATCTGATCTCTATGTTATTCATTTATAGAGGACTTGGGAGGATTACCTTGAGTAGAATATGCTGTTTTGGTTACCTTATCGGGAATCTATATGGAACTCTAACCTTGCAGATTGGTATAATTATTCCAGCAAACACCTGGGCTATTGAGCCATTTTTGATCTGGCTTGGATTTCAACAGGCAATATGGAAGGTAATGTTACCCAACCATAGCTGCCTCGGTGGAGGCGTTGCGGTGGTGGCGTCGGAGGAGGCTCACCCCCTATTTTCCACCTGGACATGGGCTGCATTTGTCAAAGAGAAACTGTTGTCTCTTTACCTCCACATTTATTTATTTTTTACTTTTATTATTTTGTCCTTTGATTTCCACATCTATTTTAATTTTATTTTTATTTCTTTTGATTTTTATAATTTTCATTTATAATTTTTTTTTGTTTGTTTTTTTTTTATTTTTTTTTTATTTATTTATTTTTATATTTATTTATATTTATCTTTATTTATTTTATTTTTATTTTATTTCTTTCTTTTATTTATACTTATTTCTAATATTTGTTTTTCTTCACACTTTTCTTATAATTTTACAAATATTTGTGTTTTTCATTGTATTTCTCCTATCTCAGTCATTAACTCTAACGAATTCCATCTCCTGATGGAGGATCTATCTTATATCTGACCTTTTTTCCATTCCTAGAATTCATTCATAGCTCACTATCTTGCTCAGAATGGGAATTACTCCCGTTTCACTACTGCGCATGCGCGCACTACCCATCGCGCATGCGCGTACTTTCGTTTTCGGCTGCGGGGGACGGGCCGCTCCATATGCGTACCCCATCCCCTCAGCCTGACTTGACGCATGCGCCCAGCGGTATCAGCACTAGTGCACCTTCGAATCCTCCTTGGCGGCCCCTCCAGCTGATCGCATTATCTTTTAATTGGCCCTATGGGGCGGCTTGCTCCCTCCCATCTCCAGTTCTGGCGCCAAAGCAGACTATTTAACCAGCACTCCATCAGATGGTTGTCTGAGATGGAGTGCTGGGAAGCTGCTTTCACCATACCCTGTTCAGGTACATTTTCTCTTAAATGCTTGTTGCCACTTATGCTGTCCCTATTGTTCCAGGTGCTATCTTTGGGATTAACTAGCCCTTAGCATACACCAAATTTTGACATGAGCTTTATCATTAGCTCTGCTCTATCTCCTATTTTTTCTTTTTTTTTTTTTTTTTTTTTTTTAAAAAGGGCCTGCAACTAAGGGATCCAGCCATTGGAGTTTGACCCTGCAGAGCTGGTGATCCTTCCCAGCTGGGGTGTCCCCCTCCTTTACAAGTGGCTACCAGGTATGCTTTTTCTACACAATACCATACTCCGTAGTAATCCAATATATGTCTCTAGATATTGCATACTGGAGATAGGATATATATATATATATATATATATATTTCTCCCCCTGTTTATTTTCAGCTTATTTACGTGATGCTGGACCTGGTATGGTGCTTATGCCATTCCTTGAAATCACTACCCCCCAAAGAAGACCCATGAGTAGGGCCTAATTGGATCCCTAAGGTATATGCAGGGGGCCTCTGGAATTGGAAGCTAACGTTTCTCTATCTATCTCTTATATTATCATTATTAATTACAGGACATTGGCACCACAGATCTGTCCGCACAATACCATTCTGTTATTGGCCGACTCGGCACACCCAAGTTCCATTATTACTATCCTCTCTTCCTTCAACTTTTTATGTGAGTATTCCGTTTAGATATACATACATACATACTTGTATATACTACTTTATATGGGATTGGTTACCTATTAACCTCATCCTAGAATCTTCAGTGATTCATTTATTCTTCCGTTTGTGTTTTTTTTTTTTTCTTCTTTCTCTTTCTCATTTGCAGCCTATGCCTTGTTTGCTGGCTCTAGATCCCAAACTCGGCGAGTTCTCGACGGCTTCCCCGAGAGACTCACTTTTAGACAACCTACCGGGTACTACTGACATATACCAGTTCCTACCTTTCCAACAAGAATTGCAAGGTAGGCAATTTTTCCTTAATGATCTTTAAACATACACGTCCATTGGAACCATTCATATTTATATTGATATTAATATTATATATATTGATCTTAACACATAATATCTACCAATCCACTCATGAATAACCCCCTTGTCTTCTTGATATGTACAACAGATATATAAACCGCTATGCTCTGGTTCTGAAGAAGCTTTAAGCGAAACGCGTCAACCAGCACTGAATCAGCGAGTTTTGTCTAAACATTCTGATTTATCAATAAGCTATATGTATATGTATACCTTTGGACCGCAATGATCCTCACTGTTTTTATATATGATATGTTTTTTTTGTATACTACGTGTTAATAAAACTATTTAGAATTAATCTTTGGTATTGAGACATACATCCGTTCAGGTACCGTGATAGTCCAATAGGTTGGCTAAAAACCCCCCTTCTTCGTTTTCTATACCTGGACTTGTAGTGTGTTAGTCCCATCACACAGAGCTCCTATATTTTCTTCCCAGAAGCACCCATAGGACTTGTAGTGTGTTAGTCCCATCACACAGAGTTCCTATATTTTCTTTGCAGAAGCACCCATAGGATTTGTAGTGTGTTAGTCCCATCACACAGAGCTCCTATATTTTCTTTGCAGAAGCACCCATAGGACTTCTAGTGTGTTAGTGGCATCACACAGAGCTCCTATATTTTCTTCCCAGAAGCACCCATAGGACTTGTAGTGTGTTAGTCCCATCACACAGAGCTCCTATATTTTGTTCCCAGAAGCACCTATAGGACTTGTAGTGTGTTAGTCCCATCAAACAGAGCTATATTTTCTTCCCAGAAGCACCTATAGGACTTGTAGTGTGTTAGTCCCATCACACAGAGCTCCTATATTTTCTTCCCAGAAGCACCCATAGGACTTGTAGTGTGTTAGTCCCATCACACAGAGCTCCTATATTTTCTTCTCAGCAGCACCCACAGGACTTCTAGTGTGTTAGTGGCATCACACAGAGCTCCTATATTTTCTTTGCAGAAGCACCCATAGAACTTCTAGTGTGTTAGTGGCATCACACAGATCTCCTATATTTTCTTCTCAGCAGCACCCACAGGACTTCTAGTGTGTTAGTGGCATCACACAGAGCTCCTATATTTTCTTTGCAGAAGCACCCATAGGACTTCTAGTGTGTTAGTGGCATCACAAAGAGCTCCTATATTTTCTTCTCAGCAGCACCCACAGGACTTCTAGTGTGTTAGTGGCATCACACAGAGCTCCTATATTTTCTTTGCAGAAGCACCCATAGGACTTCTAGTGTGTTAGTGGCATCACACAGAGCTCCTATATTTTCTTCTCAGCAGCACCCACAGGACTTCTAGTGTGTTAGTGGCATCACACAGAGCTCCTATATTTTCTTCTCAGCAGCACCCACAGGACTTCTAGTGTGTTAGTGGCATCACACAGAGCTCCTATATTTTCTTTGCAGAAGCACCCATAGGACTTCTAGTGTGTTAGTGGCATCACACAGAGCTCCTATATTTTCTTTGCAGAAGCACCCATAGGACTTCTAGTGTGTTAGTGGCATCACAAAGAGCTCCTATATTTTCTTCTCAGCAGCACCCACAGGACTTCTAATGTGTTAGTGGCATCACACAGAGCTCCTATATTTTCTTTGCAGAAGCACCCATAGGACTTCTAGTGTGTTAGTGGCATCACACAGAGCTCCTATATTTTCTTTGCAGAAGCACCTATAGGACTTCTAGTGTGTTAGTGGCATCACACAGAGCTCCTATATTTTCTTCTCAGCAGCACCCACAGGACTTCTAGTGTGTTAGTGGCATCACACAGAGCTCCTATATTTTCTTTGCAGAAGCACCCATAGGACTTCTAGTGTGTTAGTGGCATCACACAGAGCTCCTATATTTTCTTTGCAGAAGCACCCATAGGACTTCTAGTGTGTTAGTGGCATCACACAGAGCTCCTATATTTTCTTTGCAGAAGCACCCATAGGACTTCTAGTGTGTTAGTGGCATCACACAGAGCTCCTATATTTTCTTTGCAGAAGCACCCATAGGACTTCTAGTGTGTTAGTGGCATCACACAGAGCTCCTATATTTTCTTTGCAGAAGCACCTATAGGACTTCTAGTGTGTTAGTGGCATCACACAGAGCTCCTATATTTTCTTCTCAGCAGCACCCACAGGACTTCTAGTGTGTTAGTGGAATCACACAGAGCTCCTATATTTTCTTCTCAGCAGCACCCACAGGACTACCGACTACAATGGCTGGAAGACCGCCAAGGGGAGGCAGAGCGTGCAGAGCCAAGAACACAGGGCAGGCAGGCTCTGTTTCTAGTGGACGTGGCCGTGGCCGTGGACGTGGTCGTGCATCGTCATCAGCACGTGGCCATGGGACACGCGCGTCTTTGTTTTCGGCAGCTGGACATGTGGAGCCGCATCATGTTGAAGGCTTGGTAGAATTGATGACCAAGCCCTCCTCATCCTCCTCATCCTCTCTCACCCAGGCTCAGGGTACTGGCAGAGCAGCTGCCAACGCGTACTCAATGGCATCATCAGCCACCCCTTCCCTAGACCCACCATGTCCTCCTGAGGAGTCCCCCGAACTCTTTGAGCACAGTGTTGGGTACATGCTCCAGGAGGATGCCCAACGATTCGAAGGCTCGGATGATGATACCCAGCTTGAGAAAGTCAGTAGTGTGCGCGCAGAGAGAGGGGATGCTGAAGGACAGCAATCTGGCAGTACTGTTCCACCAGCTGCAGCTTACTGCCAGGTTTGTTCTAGTGGTGAAGAGGGAGGGGATGATGAGGTCACTGACGCCACGTGGGTGCCTGGAGGGAGAGAGGAGGAGGAGGAGGAGGATGATGCGGCGTCACATGTCCAACGAGGCAGGATGCCCCCTGGAGGTCAGCTAGAGGCCAGCACAGCAACTGTACAACACCGCAGAGCTCCGCCTGTGCAGGGCGCTGCCTCTGCACGTTATCAGAAAAGTTCTTTGGTGTGGGCCTTTTTTGAGACGAGTGCATCAGATCGCACCACTGCTATTTGCAATATTTGTCTCAAGCGTATCTCGCGTGGCCAAAACATCAGCCGCTTGGGCACCACAAGCATGAGCAGACATATGTCGACCTGCCATGCAGCTCGTTGGCAGGCACACATAAAAGACCCACACCAAAGAACTAAGCGGACCTCTCCTTGCTCCTCATCAGCTAGGATCTCCATCCCCACTACATCTTCAGTCCTCTCTGAAAGCTGCTGTGAGAGGACTGAAGGTGTAGAATTAGGTGTGTCACAACCAAGTACTTGCAGTACACCGACGTCCGATAGTAGCAGGCAAATTTCCCTGCCCCAGCTGCTGGACCGTCGAAAGAAGTACACTCCCAGCCATCCACATGCCCAGCGGTTGAATGCTAGCTTGGCTAAATTGCTAGCACTTCAACTGCTGCCTTTTCAGTTGGTAGACTCGGCCCCCTTCCGTGAGTTTGTTCAATGTGCGGTTCCTCAGTGGCAGGTTCCCAAACGCCACTTTTTCTCACGGAAGGCGATTCCGTCTCTCTACCGGCATGTGGAAGGCAATGTCCATGCCTCGCTGGACAGGGCGGTCAGCGGTAAGGTGCATATTACCGCTGACTCATGGTCCAGCAGGCATGGACAGGGACGTTACCTTTCTTTCACGGCCCATTGGGTCACTCTATTGGCAGCTGGGAGGGATGCAGGACAAGGTGCAGTAGTGTTGGAGGTTGTTCCGCCACCACGCCTCCAAAACGCTACTACTGCTACTGGTTGTGACACACCTCTCTCCTCCACCCCCTCCTCTTCTTCTTCCTCCAGTGCTCTGTCCTCGGAACCAGCAGTGCTCCGTAGGCGTACAAGGGGCTACGCAAGTGCGCCGGCAAAAAGATGCCATGCCGTGCTTGCGCTGGTGTGTTTGGGGGACAGGAGCCACACTGGGCCAGAGGTTCTGGCAGCTCTGCAGGGGCAGGCCGAGAGGTGGTTGACGCCACGTCAGCTTAAGCCAGGAATGGTCGTTTCTGACAATGGCACCAACCTCCTCTCCGCCCTGCGACAGGGGCAGCTCACCCATGTGCCCTGTATGGCTCACGTCCTCAACCTGGTGGTGCAGCGGTTCTTGGGCAGGTTCCCAGGCTTACAGGATGTCCTGAGGCAGGCCAGGAAAGTCTGTGTGCATTTCCGCCGATCTTATAATGCCAGTGCTCGGCTGACTGAGCTGCAAAAGGAGCTGAACCTGCCCAAGAACCGCCTAATATGTGACATGCCCACCAGGTGGAACTCAACGTTGGCCATGCTGCAGAGACTGCACACGCAGCAGAGGGCCATCAATGAGTACCTTTGCGACTACGGCACCAGGACAGGGTCAGGGGAGCTTGGTTTTTTTTCCCCACGTCAGTGGAGCATGATCAGGGATGCATGCACTGTCCTCTCACCATTTGAGGAGGCCACGAGGATGGTGAGCAGTGACAGTGCATGCATCAGTGACACTGTACCTCTTGTCCACCTGTTGGAGCATACGCTGCGTGGGATAATGGACAGGGCACTTGAGGCAGAACAGAGGCAGGAAGAGGAGGACTTCCTTGCCTCTCAAGGCCCCCTTTATCCGGACAGTGTTCCTTCTGTCCCCACCCATCACACAGGAAGAGGATGAGGAGGAGGAGGAGGAGGATTGTGTGAGCATGGAGGTGGAGCCTGGCACTCAGCATCAGCAGCAGTCTTTTAGGGATGATGTACAGTCCCAACAAACCAGTGGACTTGTACGTGGCTGGGAGGAGGTGGCTGGCGATCATGTCATCCTCAGTGACCCAGAAGACTCCGGACCGAATGCCTCAGCTAACCTACGCTGCATGGCCTCCCTGATCCTGCAAAGCCTGCGGAAGGATCCTCGTGTTCTTCGGATCAAGGAGAGGGACCATTACTGGCTGGCCACTCTCCTTGATCCACGGTACAAGGGTAAGGTTGCGGACCTTATCTTGCCGTCGCAGAGGGAGCAGAGGATGAGACATCTCAGGGAGGCCTTGCAGAAAGGTCTGTGCAACGCGTTCCCAGAAACTGGGAGGTTACAAACTCCTGGTCCTGGACGACGAGTTGCTGAGGCTTCGGTCAGTAGCAGAAGGAGCGGTGGGGAAGGTGGACGTCTGACCGATGCGTTCGGACAATTTTTTAGTCCGCAGCCCCAAGGTATGATCGGTTCCAGCAACCATCGCCAGCGTCTGATATACATGGTGCAGGAATACCTTGGGGCAAGGTCAGACTTGGACACCTTTCCCACCGAAAATCCTCTGGCTTACTGGGTCCTGAGGATGGATCACTGGCCAGAGCTTGCACAGTATGCAATTGAGCTACTGGCCTGTCCTGCCTCCAGCGTTCTTTCCGAACGCACATTCAGTGCTGCTGGAGGATTTGTCACCGATCATAGGGTGCGCCTGTCCACCGACTCGGTTGATCGACTGACCTTCATCAAAATGAATCAGTCTTGGATCACCACCAGCTACCAGGCACCTGAAGCGGATATAACGGAATCATTTATAATGTCACATCCCTTCAAGACTGCCTATGCTGATGCTGAGTGACTGTCCTGTTATGTTCACTGACTATCCTCTTCCTCCTCCTCAATGATCCATGCCACCACACCAGTGCCTAAGGCACAATCTTTCAGCCCCTGTATAACAGGGGGGTGTAATTACAATTTTTTTAAAAAATGCTTCGCAACACGTGTGACTGCTGTGCTCCAAGTACAGTATCTGTGAGGGGTTGCAGTGTTGTGGCACCAGCACCAGTGCCTAAGGCACAATTTTTCAGCCCCTTTTTAACAGGGGCGTGTAATTACAATTTTTTTTTTAAAATGCTTCGCAACACGTGTGACTGCTGTGCTCCAAGTACAGTATCTGTGAGGGGTTGCAGTGTTGTGGCACCAGCACCAGTGCCTAAGGCACAATTTTTCAGCCCCTGTTTAACAGGGGCGTGTAATTACAATTTTTAGGCAATGCTTTGCAACAGGTCTCATTGCTGTGCTAAGAGTACAGTATCTGTGAGGGGTTGCAGTGTTGTGGCACCAGCACCAATGTCTAAGGCACAATTTTTCAGCCCCTGTTTAACAGGGGAGTGTAATTACAAATCTTGATCTAATAGTTCACAGCAGGGCCCATTCCTGCGCCCACCAAGAGTAACTATGAGGGCCTACAGTCTTGTGGCAACACCGTCCACCACCACCGCCAAAGGCCCAATTTTTCTGCCCTGTTCATCAGGTGCTTGCAAATACAAATCTTGATCTAATAACTCACAGCAGGGCCCATTCCTGCGCCCACCAAGAGTAACTGTGAGAGCTTACAGTCTTGTGGCAACACCGTCCACCACCACCGCCAAAGGCCCAATTTTTCTGCCCTGTTCATCAGGTGCTTGCAATTACAAATCTTGCTCTAATAACTAACAGCAGGGCCCATTCCTGCGCCCACCAAGAGTAACTGTGAGAGCTTACAGTCTTGTGGCAACACCTTCCACCACCACCACCACCGCCAAAGGCCCAATTTTTCTGCCCGGTTCAACAGGTGCATGCAAGTACAAATCTTGATCTATTAACTCACAGCAGGGCCCATTCCTGTGCCCACCAGTCTTGTGGCTACACCAACATCTAATAGGGCAAATTTCTGCAGAGTATATACGCCAGGCCCCTACTTTTAAACATCCAACTTACAAACGACTCCTACTTGCAAATGGAAAGAGAAAACAGGAAGTGAGAGGAAATCTACCCCTAGGAAGGGAAATTCTATCCTGTTAGATTTAATTTGGGAAAAAGGTATCTCCTCTCTACTGATACTTTATCACCAATCCTTGTTTCAATTAAAACCCCACTTTTCCAAAAACATTTGTCATTGGGACGGAAAGTGAGGTGACATGTTCTGAACAGATGTGCAAAGACAGCAAATGTTACAGGGTGATAACCCCTCCCTATGTTCTCCAAAAAGCTTAAAAATAGATTTTTTTGGGATGGAGCTACACTTCATAATGTACCTGTTCAGATTCTACTTAAGAACAAACCTACAGTCCGTGTCTTGTTTGCACCACCTATAATATACTGCTGTTCAGAGTATATAGGGTTGTAGGTATAGGGTTTTATTTTGGGTACGGGGTCCCCCTTAATATCCATACAAGACCCAAAGGGGCTGGGGTGGGGGGGGGGGGGGTGATGGGGTAGCCATGCCATTTTTCTCAAGGATTTTCAGCCATATGGCGGCCAGGACAAGACATGACATTAAAGCCGCAAGTGGTTTTAAATGGCTTCTTTTTTTCCTTTACAAATGTCATTTTGTGCAAGGACAGTTCTAAACACGGGAAACACATGCCACTTCACAGGCATACTTTAGACACCCCCCAGGTACCATATTTAAAGGAAAATTTCACTTTTTTTTTTTTCACTTTATGCATCATTAAAATGACTGCTCCCGAAAAAACGTTAGTTTTTAAAAGTTCTTTTTGCATTGATATATGTCCCCTGAGGCAGGACCCGGGTCCCCAAACCTGTTTTATGACATTAACATGCATATTGGCCGTTGTAATTAGCACTTTTGATTTCGAACGTTCGCGTCCATTATAATGTATAGGGTTCGAAAATTCGCGCAAACTTTTGGTCTGTTCGAAGGTTCTGGTTCGAACCGAACCCGGGGGTGTTCGGCTCATCCCTACTGGAGACTAAAAAATCTGGTGCAGCTGTGCATGCCAATCAGCTTCTAACTTCAGTTTGTTCAATAAAGCTTTTCCAAAAAAAAAATGGAAGCTGATTGTTTATTATGCAGAGCTGAACCAGATTTTGCACTCTCCGGTTTTAGTAATTCAAGCCCTGTCCGTTAAGTTGCACGATTGTTATGAGTTACAACTATGAAGTGACATACAGTATATGCTAGTGCTAGTTGGTAATAATTCACCAAATACTTTGAAAGTTAACATTCGTATAATTTTGATTTTTACTTTTTTTTGATACTGATTGGCTGAGTATTTCTGAGAATTTTCGCTGCACCTCTGTTGGTTCTGTTTTTTTGTTGTTTCTGGCCTCCTTCCTTTCAGAAGGTATAAATAGTGTAATGTTCATCGCTGGTCACTTCCCTGAAGATGTCTTTTGATGACCAAACACGTAGGGTGTCGCTTTGGCAGGTGACATCATCTCATACCAGAACATACCTTGGTCATCTTGTTGGTTTGAAACATAATTTTTACAAGACATGCATGTGAGAACATTACGTTTCAATAAACAGTCATATTTGAATTTTACTACACTATTAAATTTTCTCTTACTCTGATCTTTGTCTTGTGGAGGATTTTTACTATTTGGGTGAAATGATTCTGGTGTTGTAGAGGTTGATATGAAGGGTGTGATTTGGTGGATCCCCTGGAAGTCCAACCATTGCCAGTAGGCATCTGATTCTGCTGTTTGACCACTATTTATTTGATGGTCATACTATTTGGTAAGAGGCTGTACATGATAAATGTGGAGGATTTCTCTGGTTTCTCTTGTAGCGCCCCTTTTTTAGGCTAATTTTTGTTTTGTCATCTTTGGCCACCTTTGACTCATTTAAGATCAAGTGTTTGCACATTTCAGATTAACTTTGGTGTGAATGTTTGCTATTTTATATACAGTATGTCACAAAAGTGAGAACACCCCCCACATTTTTGTAAATATTTTATTATATCTTTTCATGTGACAACACTGAAGAAATTACGCTTTGCTACAATGTAAAGTAGTGAGTGTACAGCTTGTATAACAGTGCAAATTTGCTGTACCCTCAAAATAACTCAAAACACAGCCATTATTGTCTAAACTGCGGGCAACAAAAGTAAATGAAAATGTCCAGATTGGGCCCAATTAGCCATTTTCCCTCCCCGATGTCATGGGACTCGTTAGTGTTACAAGGCCTCAGGTGTTAATGGGGAGCAGGTGTGTTAAATTTGGTGTTATCGCTATCTCACTCTCTCATACTGGTCACTGGAAGTTCAACATAGCACCTCATGGCAAATAACTCTCTGAGGGAAATTATATCAGAAGAAGAGGATCAGCAAATAATAAAAAACGGGAAAAATACAATAGGAATATGGAGGACTATAAATCTCAGTATGTTTTTAAATGGCAGGAAAATTTTTGAGATACAGATATAGGCACTGTTCCCACTGGTGATCCTAATAGACCAATCCTGCAGGAAAGATTAAGTGATTATCCAACTTCACATGCAACCACCTCAAGTGCTCAAGTGCTCATCCTATGTGAATCTCACTCACCAAATGGTTATGCCCCACATATAAATGCTTTGCATAAATCACTCAGAATGCACCACTCCTTCTGAAGAGTCTTCCCATACACTGGTATGAATGATTATCCAGTAGGCAATAAAAAACATTATGGCGCAGCATTTCATCTGCTGATTTTTTAAATAAAATCAGTGAGTGAATAAAATGCTGTATCAGGGTGCAGCTGCATGGCAATCTGTATTGACACTACACATTATTCTGGAGGTGTTGCTGAAGATGTGTGGGACAGCCATTTGCAATGCTAATTAATCAGCTGGAATAAATTATATGGTAACACATGGTGTACCACTAGAACAATATATTGGCATATAAATTATGTGCAAAATATATCATACAATGCAATAATTAAACCAAATTGCTTAATTAAAGTGCAAAAGTGCAAAAAGTGATAACTGCAACTAATTAGATGGTGAATAAAGTTCATCTATGGTGTGTAGCGGCCATAACCTCTAGGGGCGACCTTGAATTTTCTGGGCTTGCCAATTACCTCCTCGTAGTACGTCGTTCGTTTTCTAGGGGTTCCCAGGGTTAGTACCAAGTAGCTTCAGATACTGACACACAAAAGTCCTTTTGAGGATTTTTTTTCTGCAGGGGTAACATCCAACTTTAACACAGTCACAATTAGGAATAGAGGGCACGTGTGATAAAACTCAGGCACTTTGAACTGCTGACATCAATTGAATGTCTCTCAGATGACCCAGAGAGTAGCCACTAGTAACTGGGTGCTTTACTGCTGGATAAACCTCTAACCATAGATTTAGCAGCCAACATGTGATCCGGAAAATTTGCAAAGTCTCTGCCACAGACTAGATTGTAACTGAAGACAAGTAGGAATCTTTCCCACAGTACCAGTTCAGCCTTCATGGCGATACTGTGAGAAGTGTGGATTCTCTAGTGTCCATACAACTCAGCTCCCAGGCTCTCACCGAGCAGCCAGCTTCTTGGCCCTCCTACGAATAGTCCTCCCCTGGTCACTTGTACGAGTTGCCGTGTCCCTCTAATACCGAGAGCACACCTTTGAATCCTCCTTCAGTTACTGGGCATCGAACTAGCCAGTTCCGAGGCTGGGGAACGGGCGAATCCCCACCCCAGACCATGAGGGCCTCTGGGGCTGGTTAGGGTGACCGTGCTTACGGGACGGCAGACACTCCTGGGTCCAGGACCCCTCACGGAGTTGGTCCGAACCAGAACCAGGAATCACCACAGCAACCGAACCCTGACCATGTGACTTCCGCATCTTAAATACCCCTTCCCAGACTACAGCGGGGCCAGACGCGCCCACTGATTGGCTCCGAGAAAGATTGGTACCTAACACGTCCAACCAAGCTTGGTTCTCAGCCTGTCACAGGTGCCTCTCTGCACCTATGACCAGTCAGAACTCCAGTACAGCCCAGCCAAACTGATGCCAAAGTTAAAAAACTGTACAATTACCCCCAGGACTCTGTTATAGTTCTGGAACACTAAATTTACATATATAGTGCACACTTTAGTAAAGTGTCGGCACTACAGGTGTATTAATGCCACAATATGCTAGAACAGTCAACTCAGGGAGGAGGGATCCGAGATGTGGTCCAATACAAGGGAGAAGGTGTATTTAAAAAACCCAAAAAGCCACAATTGGATCACCCGGGATAGTGTGTCCATTTTGGCTTACTGAAATTTTGGCTTACTGAAAAGTATGTCCATTATACTTGGTCGGGGCTCCTTTTGCATGAATTACTGCATCAATGCAACGTGGCATAGAGGCCATCCGCCTGTGGCACTGCTGAGGTGTTATGGAAGCCCAGGTTGCTTTGATAGCGGCCTTAAGCTCGTCTGCATTGTTGAGTCTGGTGTCTATCATCTTCTTCTTGACAATACCCCACAGATTCTCTATGGGGTTTAGGTCAGACAAGTTTGCTGGCCAATCAAGCACAGTGATTCCTTGATCATTAAACCACGTATTGGTAATGTTGGCAGTGTGGGCAGATGCCAAGTCCTGCTGGAAAATGAAATCAGCATTTCCATAAAGCTGGTCAGCAGAATGAGACATGAAGTGCTCTAGAATTTCCTGGTAGAGGGCTGCGCTGACTTTGGACTTGATAAAACACAGTGGACCAACACCAGCAGATGACATGGCTCCCGAAATCATCACTGACTGGGAAAACTATACACTGGACCTCATAAAACTTGGTTTCTTTGCCTCTCTACTCTTTCTCCAGACACTGGGACCTTTATTTCCAAATTAAATGCAAAATGTATTTTCATTCGAAAAGAGGACTTTGGACCACTGAGCAACAGTCCAGTGCTTTTTCTCCTTAGCTCAGGTAAGACACTTCTGATGTTGTCTCTGGTTCAGGAGTGGCTTGACACAAGGAATGCGACAGTTGTAGCTCATGTCCTGGATACGTTTGTGTGTGGTAACTCTTAAAGCACTGACACCAGCCATAGTCAACTCCTTGTGATTCTAACCCAAATTCTTAAACAGCCTTTGCTTCCTCTCAAGGCTGCGGTTATCCCTGTTGCTTGTTCACCTTTTATTACCACACTTTTTTCCTTCCACTTAACTTTCCATTAATATGCTTTAATACAGCACTCTGTGAACAGCCAGCTTCTTTAGCAATCACCTAAAGTGAATTACCCTCCTTGTGGAGGGTGTTAACCACTTTCAGACCGGACCATTTTGCTGGCCAAAGACCAGACCACTTTTTGCGATTCGGCACTGCGTCGCTTTAACTGACAATTGCGCGGTCATGCGACGTGGCTCCCAAACAAAATTGACGTCCTTTTTTTCCCACAAATAGAGATTTCTTTCAGTGGTATTTGATCACCCCTGTGGCTTTTATTTTTTGCGCTATAAACAAAAAAAGAGCGACAATTTTGAAGAAAACGCATTATTTTTTTTTACGTTTTGTTATAATAAATATCCCCCAAAAATGTATAAAAAAAAAAAAAATTTCCTCAGTTTAGGCCGATACATATTCTACATATTTTTGGTAAAAAAAATCACAATAAGTGATTATTGATTGGTTTGCGCAAAAGTTATAGCATTTACAATATAGGGGATAGTTTTATGGCATTTTTATTAATATTTCTTTTTTTTACTAGTAATGGCGGCGATCAGTGATTTTTTTATTGTGACTGCGACATTATGGCGGACACATCAGACATTTTTGACACATTTTTGGGACCTCAGTGCTATACAAATGCACTGATTCCTGTGTAAATGACACTGGCAGTGTAGGGGTTAACCACTAGGTGGCAGTGTAGGGGTTAAGTGTGTCCTAGGGTCTTGTTGCTAACTGTGGGGGGCATGGCTGTGTTTTACACATCACTGATCTCTGCTCCAATCACAGGGAGCAGAGATCAGTGACACTGTTGCTAGGCAGAACAGGGAGATGCTTGTTTACTTTAGCATCTCCCCGTTCTTCCTCCCAGTAAGACGATCGTGGGTATCCCTGCAGCAATCGAGTCCGCGGGACCTACGATCGCACTTACGGAGGCCCCGACCAGCGTGCACGCTGTAAATTTAAAGGGACGTGCCTGTCCGTGCCATTCTGCTGATGTACATCTGTGTGCGCCGGTCGGGAAGTGGTTAATGACTGTCTTCTGGACAACTGTCAAGCCAGTAGCTTCCCCTTGATTGTGTAACCTACTGAACCAGACTGAGAGACCATTTAAAGGCTCTGGAAACCTTTACAGGTGTTTTAAGTTAAATAGCTGATTAGAGTGTGACACCATGGGTCTACAATATTGAACTTTTTCACAATATTATAATTTTCTGAGATGCTGAATTTTGGGTTTTCACTAGCTGTAATCCATAATCATCCAAATTAAAAGAAAGGAATGCTGAAAATATATAACTCTGTGTGTAAGGAATCTATATAATACTGTATATGAGTTTCACTTTTTGAAATTATTTACTGAAATAAATAAACTTTTTGATGATATTCAAATTTTTTGAGATGCACCTGTAGTCACAATATATTGTACAAATATACATGATGCATATGAATACAAAAATGCTTTACAGTACAAAATTTGTTTTTTATAAAATATCATGTCACGCCAGTTCTACAGCTAAAAAAAATTGTTTGTTAATGCATTTCATGAATTTTTTACAAATTACAATGTGATGTATCCTTAAAGTGACACTAAAAGTTTTTTTTTTAAATAACAAATGTCATACTTACCTCCACTGTGCAGCTCGTTTTGCACAGAGTGGCCCCGATCCTCAACTTCTGGGGTCCCTCGCGGCTCTCTCGGCTCCTCCCCACAGCAGATAACCCCCTGGGAGGAGCGCTATCTCGGTTGGTTACCTTGCGGGCGCTCCCGAGTCCAGCATTCAGCGTCCATAGAGGCTGAATGCAGGACTCGGCCACGCCCCCCGGCGCTCGTGTCATTGGATTTGATTGACAGCAGCTCTAAATCTATGCATTAAGGTGAAAAAACACAAACCTTTACAACCCCTTTAATCAAAGTCCCATTGGGTTGTTTTTGATTTTTTTTTGTTTGTAATATGCTATTGTGGCAAAAATAATATAAATTATCTTTTCAAAATATTTTACCTAGTCTCAAACTTTAACCACTTCCATACCGGGCCATAGTAAAATTACGCTGGCAGGAACACTCTGTCTATCCGGGAGGGCGTTATATGATGTCCGCCCACTCTCGCTGCTCTCACACGCAGAGCGGCGATCAGAGATGAGGCATGTCCATCGGGACACAGCCCATCCCCGATCAGCATAAAGAGCCAATAAAAATGTCTCTTTACCACGTCAGCCAGAGCCCAGAGTACCTGAGTACTTATGTTCAGATCATCAGAGTACCAGAGTACCTTTCTCCAGCCCAGAGTACCCGAGTACCTATTTCCAGCCCATAGTACCTGAGTACCTCTCTCCAGTTCAGATTATCTGAGTACCTATCTCCAGCCTGTCAGAGTAGCCAAGTACCTATCTGCAGCCCAGTACCCAAGTACCTGTCTCAAGCTCATCAGCGTACCCGAGTACCTGTCTCCAGCCCAGAGTACCCAAGTACCTATCTCCAGTCCAAATTACCTGAGTACCTATCTCCAGCCCATCAGAGTACCCGAGTACCTATCTGTAGCCCAGTACCTGGTCGCCGCACAGACTCCTGGGAACAATCAGAAAAGATCCCAGGAGACAGTGTGGATCGAGGAAGTGACAAAATAGCCGCACAATCACCGCCCATATCCGCAATCCCCAGATTAAGGAACCAAATAAACAAAGAAGAAAAACAAAGGTACATTTTAAATAAAAAAAAAAATAATGTTCCGTTTTTAAATTAGAACAGCGATGTAATCACTATGAGATATTGTCTTTAAATCAGGTGGAGCTCCACTTTAAGCACAAATGCTAAATCACTAATTTTCCAGTATGCACCCCTATTAAAAATGTATCTCATCACTTTAGAAAATATGACCTATGATTTTTTAACTCATGCTAATTGTCTTTTTTAAATGATGCTTTGTTATCAGTTTTATTTGTCAAATGTTTCAGCTTTTCAACCCTTTCAGTGTGAAAGTGTTGTCCATTTTAAATCTCTAAAATTCCTATTTAACTGCAGGAAATTCTAGGTTCACTGTTCTTTGTTATATTGAATAGCATTTTCTGTGTGGTCCTTTGAATATAGCTTTGCTTTGTTTCTGAGGGATTGACCCTTATTTTACTCTGTTAAAATAGAGAGTGCCCCTAACTGATGTGCTTTAAAAGGACAGGAGAATGGAGAGTACATGTCAAGCCCTTGGTTACAAAGAAAAACCAGGATCAGTATGGAGCATAGAAGAGGCTTTTCTGGTTGACAAAGAAAATAACAGGCAGGTATCATATGATGTCTACTCTTGGGTAGGACATTTAAAAGATCAAAATGGTCAACAGGTTGGCGTTAAATAGCGGTCCTTATGCCGTGAAGCATTTAGACTAAATGGTTTATTTATCTGAATTTTATTTGATGTGACTGTACTTTTTTTTTTTAGGCAGATAATGCTGAAAAGAGAAAAGTGATCATGTTTCCATCATTAGTTTTTAAATGGGCACTTCTTTATGGACTCCATATGAAAATAGTATTTACAATTTCAGACTGTGCCATGTTTCCTACAATTACATTGACTAATTTATCATTTATGGGTGCTTTATTATAAGATTTCTTTTTCTTATATTTTATTTTTTCTGTTAAACCTTTTAGGGAATTTTATTTAATATCATTAGCAATGTGATTTTCAGCTTCAGTCTTTGCTAATTTCATTTTCTTTTTGCAGCTTTAATTATATTCTTTGTATCTCTTTATTGCATTTTCAATACCCTTTAACCTTTCTAAATATTTGAGTGATCTCTGTGTATGCCTTGCCATAACAAAATCTTTCCAAATCAGTCTTAACTTTATTTTTCCCCCCCAGAAGTACATACATGCGGAAAAATATTTAACATATAAAAAAATTGAGTGTTTGTGTTTTTAATTAACAGTATACATTCCCAACCTAGGAGCCTAGACCAGATCAGTTAGTGATGCCATTCCATGTAATATGTATATCTCATGGGATAACTTCTTAATATTATCTCAATTCATCATTCACTTGCAATTTGCTTTTTCTTTCACACATAAGTACAAGAAAAACAAATAATATTGCTCTTAAAGGTTACCATTCATCTTAAAGAGGAACTGCAATCTGCTCACATAATCTTAAAGAGGAACTGCAGTCTGATCACATCATTTGTAATAAAAAGATCTTTGCCATTCTGAAGCTTACCTCCAACCACTTTGCATATTATTTTATATACACTGTGATTCTGTACTTGCCAAATATGCTGCAGAAATCTCCCTCCACTGATTCTGGCTGCATCCGTTTTAATGGTGGGCAGCTGAAGCTTCCTGGATTTACCCAGACACACAGAGGCACACCCCCAGCTCTGCAGCTCTCATTGGTCCTCTTATGACTCACCACCTCCCTACCTGGAAAACTCTCATGAAAGTGAAAGAGGGAGCTGTGCATGATGTCATAAGCCTAGGATTTTTTCCAGACAAGAAACAGGAAGTGGGCTGTATAAGGTATTTACTGGCAGGATTTAATAGATGGAAAGATGAAAAAATTACTGAAGTTCTGCTTTAAGCAAACACTTCTTAAAATTAATTTTAATATGTATTATGTTCTGTCTAGCTGAAGGCACTATACACAGGTTGAAAAGTGAAAAGGTTGAAACATGTTTACATTCTGTTAAAAAATATAATCAACTTTTGTTCATGCTAGGTCCCAGTTCTTGGCGGGGTATATCATTAATTACAAATGTGCAGTTAATTAATATGCACAAGTTATTTTTTATTGTCCTTTAAACATTATTTTAAAATATACCCTTTTCTTAAAATTAGTTTGAACTGTATTATTCCTGAATACCAGTGGTGTATTCCATATAGTGTCTATGTTCCTTCACAATCCAATCTTTGGCTGAAGAATGAGGGGGCTCCCACTGGCAAAAAGTTTTAAAGAAGAAGTCTGATGAAAATGTTTAAACTTTTATTAATCTGCTCAGGGGACCAAGTACATATTGCACTTGGTCCTGTTTAAATTCATTAAAATACTGCCCTGCAGAGCTGAATTATTTTTTAATGGACAGTCAGCACTGTTGGGGACTTTATGATAGATCTGCCGGTGCACACAACCTATGTTTGCATATAACCCAGCAATACTGATTGTTCATTCATAATAAGAAGAAGTACAGTCAGCTTAGAGAAGGACAGGGACTCGGTTCTTGTTGTACCTCCTCCCACAGAAAAGCTCATAAACTTGGCTTTAGACAGGGGGTGGAGCTAGAGGCAGCATTACAATAAGTAAAGAGGTGTTTCTATTCTGTCATTTGATTTATTCACCTATCAGTATATGCTAAAGTATATGCACATGGTCTCCTGGGGGATTAAATAAAAGTTTTAACATTTTTGTGGGCGTTCTCGTTTAAGAGGGGTGAGCTCTAGGGGAAGCATGCCAGTGGTTTTTGCTTACACTAACTGTAATGTAATCCAAAAATAATTACCAAATGTGCTAAATAGAGTAGTGTTCATTATTATTTTTCAATGCTACACCATTACTTTTATTGTTATGTTTTCTACAATCCATACTTTAGCAAAAAGTTTGAATATCACTGTTTAATCATGACATTAGTCTGTAATTAGTGAAGACTTGTATGTCCTTGTTTGCTTTAGGTATGGCAGTAATGAGTGCCTCCAGGAAAGAGGTTAGATACAGAGGTAAGAATCTAGCCTTGTCTCTTTACAAAGTTGGCATGTTGCTGCTCTGTGTATAATTGTTAAGTTAAAGCGGTTCTGCACTGTGTGTTGTTTTTTTTTTTTTTTGAATGTAATGCATAGGATTAGGAGGTAAATTGGGGGACTCACGTGTTCCATGTTCTTAATTCATTGCTGGCGTTTTTCGTCCTATAAAATATTTTTTAAAAATTTATTCTTGCTGGGTGCCATCTTGCCTGTGGGCATGTGAAACCCCACAGGCACTTCAGATGGCCCAGCATGCACCGCCGTTACTGCACCGAGCTCGTGCGTGCGCAGTAACGGCAAAGTGCAGCTCACGTTCCACGAAATCTCGCGAGATTTCGGTACATCTGCCGACATCTCGTGAGATTTCGGAAGATGTGCCGACATCTCGCGAGATTTCGGAAGATGTCCGCACTGACTCCTGGGATCAATGACACCAGATCCCAGTAGACAGTGCGGCGTGACGACGATCGACGCAGAGACCCCGCCCACCGCCGAAGGGACAGAGGAAAGGATGTCAGCGATTACAAGGTAAGTGGAAAAAAAAAAAACACATTTCATTTAGTACTCTTTGCCTGATTTGGAAGGCAAAGAGATTTACTAAATGAAATGTGTGCAGAACCGCTTTAAGGCTTTTATTGTGGAGGTAAATTATATAAATTTTATTAAATAGAATAGTATGTAAAACTGCAGTTTAAGTTTACCCTGTGGATTTTCAATGCCAAGAATTTGTGTAGCAGACTTAGCTACCTTAAAAGACCTTAAAAAACATCCTGCTTGTATCTCCATGTTCACTGTTGTTTTTTTTCAAGGGAAATAGGTCACATTTTGCTCTGGATTCAAGAGCATTCTGAAGTTCTCGGCAAGCATGCAGTAATGCCCCTGCAAATTTAGTAGTCATTGTTTGTTTATATTTCGCCTCCAGTGTTGATACTCTACTGCTCATTTTTTTAGGTGTTGATTCCTAATTTTTTTTTTTATTCACAGGCCTATACTAATACATTTGGCAAAGATCATGTCTGAGTTGGAAGAAGTGAAAGAGATTCAAGCATGATCAGATATAGACTGTGCGCCAGTTTCGGGATCATGTAATATAGGGAGGTCATTTTGAGTGTGGTGCTGAATAATAAGAGTAGCGAAAATGAAAAAAATCCAGACGGTGGCACTCCTCAGATCCAAGAGCCATTTTTATTTCATGTAATCATCCATAAAGCAGAAAAATCACAGTGGGGGGGGAAGACATGGTTGATACATTTCCCACCATGCTTAGCCCTTACTCATAATCTGTTAACTTAATTAATGTGTGGTAAAACCTCTCTACAAAGCAAAAGGGACAAACTAGAAAAGCAACCAAACTAATTAATATACAATAATATTGTAAAAATTAGACACTCCTCTAGAGTATCACATAGAAAATAGAAACAAACATACAGTATATATTGTTAAATTAGGACAGTAAAGCATAGTACGAAAATTGTAATTAAAAACATATATCAATATAACCAAAATTCTAGAACATGCACAACATGACTCAGGATGCTGTTTGTCAGCATGTTCCAATATTTTCTACAGTGTATAGCTTACAGTTCAGAAAGATTAAAGCGGTTGTAAAGTCAAAAATGTGACTTTTACCTACAGGTAAGCCTATAATGAGGCTTACCTGTAGCTAAAAAAAATATCTCCCCGTGCAATGCGCCGCAGCGTGCAATGCGCAGTGACTGCAGCGGCGCATGCGCACGGGGGATTCTCGGCTGAAAGGCCAGAAGAATCCGAACCCTGCCGGGAAGAAGTCTCCCATGCGCATGCACGGGAGTGACGACATTGCGGCTCCAGCCACTCACAGCGCTGGAGTCGTAATACCCGGAAGACACGATGAGTGGGGTGGGCGGATGACAGGTCCGTGTACACTCCGTATATGCAGATCGGACACGGCCCACTCTACTCTCCGATCCGCCCAGATAGAAGGGGACAGATCCCCTTCTGTTTTTTTTTCTTTTAGCTGATCGGATTGAATGTAGGCAGGTGTAAACGGACACAAGTCTGTTTACATTTGCAGCTCCATAGAAGTGAATGGAGGGTCTGATTGATTGGGTCGGACCGATCATGTGAAAGGGGCCTAAGGCTGCTTTCACACTGATATGCTGTGGTTTACCCAGAGCAGTGCACCTCTGGCTTTCCTATGGGTTAGATGCACTTTGCCATAGAATTCCATTATATAATGCAGGTGTGGTGTGCTTTCTGAAAGAGCACCAAACCCGTAGGTAATAACAGAGGTCTATGGCTCAGTGCAGTTTGAAAGCACTACTTTTTAACCACCGCAGAACAGATATGCCCATATATACACTGTGATTATAGTATTAAACATACCTTTAATAACAGTGTTCATTTCGGGTATCACCAGCTGTTGCTGTTCCAGGCAGAGTGCATTTGGTATCACTCCACCTGTGACAGAAGGTGGCGCTATACAGGAAGCATTGTCTTATGTGGCTCTGTTACACAGCCACTTGCTTCCTCTACTGCCGGCTTCATTCACAACACTGATGCTCTGGGATGCCGGGTCGGGAACCTGTGATCTGGGGTTGCCAACCAGCCTCCCAGAGCAGGAGGTCGCGGGCCACATCAGAGGGCTCCGCGGGCCACATATGGCCCCCGGGCCACTGGTTGGGCACCCCTGATGTATATGATCTAGCGAAAAATAATTTCACAAAACATTTTAATGGGTCACATGGAGGCAATCCCTCAGCCATGCAAATACAGGGTATTGAAATGATTTTGGTCCCAAGAAGAGGGGGAGACATTTTTAAACTCCTATGCAAGAGGGAGGTCTTCTTGATATTTTAGGATATTTTAGCTGAAGACAAGGATCCCATCAGTGCTCCTGCTTCTTCTTGCTGGAGACCACCATTTTGCTGAAGCCCAGATCCCATGAACAGCAGTAACTCATAAAACGATACTAAACCCATTAATTTAATTGTTTCAAAAAACAATAACATTCCTGGAATGCAGGGATTGTTAACTGTCACATTTCCTTGTGTCCTCAACCAAACTGTCAAACTATCAAATTGCTGGTGTTATAACGGATCACATGTGCAGCACCATGGCAGTTGCAGTTAAAACAGAAGCTGCTTCCTTGGCTGTAAAGGATAGGAGGGTTTAATTCTGTTTTAAGGCTGTCAGTAGATCGGCCTCTACAAATTCGTCAGTGTCTAAAAATAGAGAGCAACTGAGCATGTGCGGAACAAGGTGAGACAGTGTATTGCTGTTTTTTAAACAGTATAGGCACTTATTTTTAATGTTTTATGTAGCTATACCTGCAAAAGGGGCCAGCCTGAAGTGATCTAGCAGGACTTAATTTTCTGTGTAATGCTTCAATTTAAGTTTTCAGAAAAAAAAAATGGAAGCTTTTCGGTTTCTATGAAGAGCTGCACTCTCCAATTTTAGTAAATCAACCCCATAAACTCCTCCATGCCACCTCAAGGTCTGCGTGCATGGATGGGAACCACACACCCATTGTGTCTTTCTACTAGGATAAAACCCATTAGTGTAGTACACACTTTTTTCACCATTTACATTTTTTTAATAAAAAAGGAATGGAAAAAAATGGTACTAGTATAAGTATAAATCCTGTGTAAAAAGCACAACTTCACACTGGTCCATCAGTCTCTCAGCTCCTCTGGAAACAGGAAGGCGAGGCCGGGTTCCACATCAGCTAGGTTCTTTGTGGTAACATGGATGAGTCAGCCTCACACAGGTCCTTCAGTCTCTCTACATTTGGTTTTAGAAAGAGGTGGCCCCCACACATGTGGTGTCTCTTCTGGAGCCACATGTATTCCACTGCTGGCTGACTTCCAGTCCTCCTATGCTCTCCAAGCCTTCCATTGACATCTACAGGAACCTAGCTATTGTGGAACACAGCCTGGCCTTCCTGTGTCCGGAGGAGCTGAGAGATTGACGGACCTGGGTGAGGTTGACTCATCCATGTTGCCACAAGAAACCTAGCTGCTGTGGAACCTAGCCAGGCCTTCCTGTTTATTTAGAGGAGCTGAGAGACTGATGGACCAGAGTGAGGTTGACTCATTCATGTTACCACAGAGGCTGACATTTGTGTGTTTACACTTACATGCCAGTTATCGCCATGTATATCGTGTAAGTTGCAAATTGTCTACTTTAATAAATGTAATTAATAACCACTATTATCAGATGCACCCTCTGCTGTCCATATCTGTTTCTCTAGAGAATCTTCAGTTTCTTAAGAGGTGCTGCTCTAAAGTATATTGGAACTACGCATAAGCCATTCCATAAGAATTTGCAGAAAACATATCATAAATATTTTTAACCACTTGCTTACTGGGCATTTAAACCCCCCTTCTATCCAGACCAATTTTGAGCTTTCAGCGCTGTCGCACTTTGAATGACAATTGCACGGTCATACAACACTGTACCCAAATTACATTTTTATAATTTTTCCCCCAAATAGAGCTTTCTTTTGGTGGTATTCGATCACCTCTGCGATTTAAATTTTTTGTTAAATTTTTTTTAAAAGACCGAATTAAAAAAAAAAAAATGTTTTTTTTAAATTTTGTTATAAAAAATTGAAATGGGTAATTTTTGTCCGTCATTGATGTACACTAATGAGGCGGCAGTGATGGGCACTGATAGGTGGCAGTGATGGGCACTGATGGGTGGTAGTGATGGACACTGATGGGTTACACTGATAGACAGCACTTTTAGGTGGCACTGATTATCGGCACTGGTGGGCATTGATAGGTGGCACTTGTGGGCATTGACAGGTGGCACTTGTGGGCATTGACAGGTGGCACTTGTGGGCATTTACAGGTGGCATACATGAGGCATAATTGCTCTGACTTTTCAGGACCGATGTCCCTTTAAGATGAGCCGGTAATCAGCTTTTTTTTTTTTTCTCCTCCGCTGTCAGCATGACAAAAACGATCACCAAGCTTTTGTTTTCATCATGTGGTCAGCTGTCATTGGCTAACAGCAGATCACATGATAAGGGGCCTTACTCGGATTGCTGATCACCCCAGTCCTATGACGGCCTCCCAGGAATTGAGATCCGCGCTGTGGCTGTCATTCAGCCATAGCGCGAATGTCGGATACCCCTTAATGTTATTTTGTGTATAAAATTAACAATAATAAAATCTACTTTTGTTTAAATTTTGTATAAAATGTTGGCGGTACTTTTTTAATATACGTAACCTTGCTGCTGAGTTTTGTATTACATCTGTTTTTCTGTTTTAAAGTTAGGAGAACAAGGGAAAAAAAACTCCAGATAAGCAATTTTATTAAGTTATTTGTCTTTTTGAATCCAGGAAGTAATAACAGTAAGTGAAAGGTCCAGGTTACTTCTAATATGCAATTCAGGTACTCATATATAATTAATGGATAGTATAGTGTGGAACTTTTCAATGTATTGTAATATTTGCTTTTTAAATCTGTCTATCTTAGGTAATATCATACTGAAAATCACAAGAATAAACTAGCATGAAAATACAATACCTTATAAACAATATTTAACACTCATATTGCACTTTTGTGCCATCTAAAAAAAATTGCCTTGTTTGACTCTTCTGTGGTGTTAATGCAGAGTAGAATTCTACAGCGTGCAAACATATTTAATAATATTATATGCTTACATATATACGTAAATATATATTTACCTTGAAGGGCAATAGTGAAATTTTTCAATTGCTGCAGGGAACAGGGAACAATAGAGGACCCAGCTGAGCTGAGGACAGATTCAGGTGCAGTAGGTACATGAAGACTTGCTCATGACTCCAAAGCTGGATACTGCACACCAACCAACTACTGACCACCTTCCTTCCCAGTCCAAAGTCAGGTGTTTGTGGTGAAGTCCACTCTCTGATGACATCATGGATATCAGTTCAGGACTGACACCCTGCTCATTCTCTCAGCGAGCCGATGAGAGACTGAGCTGGTGGCCCCCGCCCTCTCCACAGCTCCAAAGAGCGAGGAGGGAGCAGAGAGCTGTGAAACTGTCAGACCTGAGTGGCCAGCGATGTTCAATCACCCGGTTCTCAGTGCAGAGGTTTTCGGGGGACAGATGCAGCATCGAACCGATGCTGCATCCACCGAGGTAAGTATGACTACCAAAAAAAATGAAACCCATACTTGTCTTTTAACCACTTCCATACCGGGCCAGTTTTTGTACTCCTCTCCTACATTTAAAAATCATAATTTCTTTGCTAGAAAATTATTCAGAACCCCCAAACATTGTATATGTTTTTAGCAGAGACCCTAAGGAATAAAATGGCGGTTGTTGCAACTTTTTTTATGTCACAGGGTATTTGCCCAGCAATTTTTCATGAATTATTATGAATTACACTAAAGTTAGCCCATGTAAAATGTGAAAGATGATGTTATGGTGAGTAAATAGATACCTAACATGTCATGCTTTAAAGTTGAGCACACTCGTGGAATAACACCAAACTTCGGTACTTAAAAATCTCTATTGGTAAAGATTTAAAAATGTTTACAGGTTACCTGTTAAGAGTTACAGAGGAGGTCTTGGGCGAGAATTGTTGCTCTCACTGTAACGTGTGTGGTGATACCTCACATGTGTGGTTTGAATGCTGTTTACATATGTGTACATATGCATTCGCTTCTGCGTGTGAGCATGCGGGGACAGGGACGATTTAAAAAAAATTGTATTGTTTATTTTATTTGAATTTTTTTCATTTTTACACTTTTATCACTTGTAATAGAAATAGGGCATGACAGGTCCTATTTACAGAGAGATGTGGGGTCTTTGCCATGCTCCAGACTTACCATTCTCCCAAGGCAGCTGGCCACCCTGGGAAGAATCAACTTGTTTGGGCCATTTCCCAATAATTCTGGTGGCCTAGTCTACGTGCTGATGTAACTGCCTTTGTGTGCTCCAGAGTAAGACTCCACGACACCTTCCAGTGGGCCTCCTACAACCCATACCCAATGGAGAGAGGCCCTGGACCCACCTGTCTATGGATTTCATTGTGGAGTTACCCAGCTCCCAAGGAAACACTGTTATCCTTATGGTGGTTGACCGGTTCTCAAAGATGTGTCATTGTATTCCACTTACCAGGAACTGGCTTCCATTTTTGCTCGGGAGATCTTACGCTTACATGGGCTACCCAAGGTGATTGTCTCAGACAGGGGTAGTCAGTTTGTGTCCCGGTTCTAGCGAGCCTTTTGTGCACAGTTGGGAATTCAGCTTGCTTTCTCCTCTGCGTATCACCCGCAGTCTAATGGGGCCGTAGAACAAGCCAATCAGTCCTTGGAGCAATTCCTACTTTGCTATATTTCTGACCATCATAACAACTGGTCAGACCTATTACCGTGGGCAGAGTTTTCTCACAACAGTGCCTTAAATTCTGCTTCCCGATTGTCCCTGTTTATGGCGAATTATGGTTTCCAACCTTCCATGTTGCCTGACTCGTTTGTTCCACAGAGTATTCCTGCGTTAGAGGAGCATCTCCGTGGTCTTCGTTCCACTTGGGCACAAGCCCAGGAGGCTTTGCAGACTCCTGCCTGTGCCTTCCTACCAGGTTGGGGACAGGGTCTGGCTGTCATCTTGCAACCTCCGAACTTCATGTTCCCTCACTGAAGTTCGCACCTCGGTTTATTGGGCCTTTCCGTATTCTTTGCAGGATTAATCTTACGCATTAGACCTTCCTTCTAATATGCGTATTTCTAATGTATTTCATGTCTCCTTATTAAAACCTTTGGTCTGCAACCGCTTTACCACCTCGGTGCCACATCCTCACCCTGTACAGGTTGAGAACCATGAGGAGTATGAAGCACAGTCCATTGTTGACTCCCGTAGGTTCCGTGGGCGCATACAGTACCTGGTGCATTAAAAAGGGTACAGTCCGCAGGAACTCTCTTGGGTCTCATGCTCAGACGTACATGTCCCTGTCCTCCTCTGTGATTTCCATAGACATTTTCCCTTCAAGCCTGGTGGTCCTCCGAGGGGGAGGGGTCGTTGAGGAGGGGGTACTGTCAGGGCTGTGATATTGCCTTCCTTATCTGAGCTGGCTGCTCAACTGTCGGCTAAATGCCAGCTCCCATCTCTCTCCACAGTTACCCAGCTCTTGATGATCCTGCTTGTCAGTCATGCCTACTTAAGCCGTCCAGTCCAGAGGAGCTCTGCCTTCGCCTTGGTCACATCACAAGAAAGTTTCTCCTGTGTTCCTGTTTAAAGACTGGCTTTGCTGACATCCCTTCTGGCTACAGATCCCGCTTGCTGTTCCACTACTTTAATCCCTGACTCGGCTTCCGGTTACTGTACTTTGGCTATGTTTTGACTACGTTTGTTCTTTTTACTTTTATTATTAAATAAGTGTGATTTAACTGTATTTCTGTCTCGATCTGATTTCATGGTTTCTGACAAAAAGATATCTGAATGGTGCCTGCAGCTGCACCCATCATCCAGATATCTCCACCCAAAGACTAGGACGACATTTTATGTGCAGCGGGCAGAAAGTGGTATACAGATATTTGGAATTAAAAAAAAAAAAACATATGGCACAATGGAGGAGTGTAATACACAACCAAATGTACCCCTTTTATACCAAGGGAAAAAGGTTGATAAGGATAAGCAAAAATAGCAAATAGTAAAATAATATACTGTATGTAAAAGAGGAGGGAATGGATAACTGTCCCCAAACAGTTAAAGACTTCTACCTGTTTTAACACAGTCTCAGCAGGCGGGGTTGAGATTTCCCTGCTCTCATCAGCCGGGAGGTGGGGAGAAGAAGAGCAGAGAGTCATCTGAAGGCATGTGATCACTGGGAGATACTGTTAAAACAGGTAGAAATTGCTTTTTTTAAATAAAGCACAGGCACTAGGATACAGCTTTTTATCTGACAGAGGGCATGAAAACAAGGTCAGATAGTTTTGTAGCTGTGGGGAGAGGAGCAGAGCAGAACTAATGAGAGCTGACAGGCAGGGAGGGGAGGGAGAGCTGCAGATAGGAGCGTATGACAGAGGCACGTACTCTGACCATGGTGTCAGGGCTCAGCAGCCCTGATATATCGTGGTCAGTGTACAGATATTGTGATCAGTGTACAGAGGGGAGGGTAGAAACTCAAAGGATCAGCCAGGTATTTCAGGTGATAGAGAGGGCCAAATGACACAGCACAAACACTGTGCTGTATAACATGCTTTAAGGCAGTGGTTCTCAACTCCTGTCCTCAGGACCCACTAACAGGTCAGATTTTATATATTACCTTGGGGAGATGCAGACTAGAATACTGCAATCACTGAGCAGCAAATTATATCACCTGTGATGTATTTCTTATCTTGCAAACCTGGCCTGTTAGTGGGTCCTGAGGACAGGAGTTTAGAACCACTGCTTTAAAGGAAACATGATTTTTTTTTTTCGGTTAATAAATGCTTAAAAGTCCAACTGTTCCATGGAAAGTCCTCAAGTGTCCATATATGCAGTCAATATGTACTTGAAAAGGCAGCTCCACCAGAGACGGGAATATATCTCTAGGAGACAACCAAAAACACACCCGGGGGTGGGGGGGGTCACCACGGTGTGCAGGATTACCTTAAATACAACAACCAATGGAACATTCACTTTAAGTAGTGGGCAGTGCACTTAAGGGAACTGATTAATGGCAGGGACCAGTCCACCTGGCGGGTCAATTCTCAGCTGCAGCCTGCAGTAGAGCCAGAACCAGGAAGCTGCTGTACTGACGATCCTGGAAGTCAGCAAAAACACTGTGGAGCACAGAACCAGAAGTGAAATCACATGGGAGGGCCTGTAATCATGGTAAAGCATTTTAAAGCTCTCAGGGCTCTTTTTAAAATCAATCATCAGGTATGAGCTTTATAAAGGGGAGTAGAACCACTGGGCTCAGTGAACCTCTGTAGCCAATCAGAACTTGGCAATCAGAGCTGAAGGGAGGGCGGAAGCTCATAAGCAGACTAGTGCATCAAATGTGCAACCTGTCAGATTCCCTGAGTCCAGGTGACAGATGCACCCCGTTGGGGTCTGGAGTGCACCGCAGGGTAGTGGACCCTATGGCTGACTGCTGCGGATGGAGCTCTAGGATATACAGGAGAGCAGGTACTCTGTAGTACCTACACGGATGACACTGGGAGCTAGAACATGAGATTTCCCAGGGTGCGGAATCTAAAAGCCAGCGGGTGTTCACCAGAAGCCCCTAGTGGTGGGGATGGATTTAGATACAGTTTGGCTCTAGGTAGCGACCCCTAGGGCCTCCCAGATCACGCTCATGGTAGACTACAAGGAGGTAGAGTGGAAGCAGCAGATTGCGACAACAAAGGAGAGTCCCACGGACTCGATCGCAGCGGGGATACCCGCGATTGTCTCACGGGAAGGCTGAACGGGGAGATGCTGAAGTAAACAGCAATTCTGCCTAGCAACTAGTGACACTGATCTCTGCTCCCTGTGATTGGAGCAGAGATCGGTGTTCACTAAAACACAGCCACGCCCCCCCCACAGTTAGTAACATGTTCCTAGGAACAATTAACCCCTACACTGCCACCCCCTGGTTAACCCCTTCACTGCCAGTGTCATTTACACAGGAATCAGTGCATTTAAATAGCACTGATTGCTGTATAAATGCCAATGGTCCCAAAAATGTGTCAAAAATGTCCGATGTGTCCACCATAATGTTGCAGTCACAATAAAAATCGCTGATCGCCATCATTACTAGTAAAAAAAAAAATTATTAATAAAAATGCTATAAAACTATTCCCTATTTTGTAAATGCTATAACATTTGCGCAAACCAATCAATAATCGCTTATTGCGATTTTTTTACCAAAAATATGTATGTAAAAATATGTAGAAGAATACGTATCAGCCTAAACTGAGGAAAAAATATGTTTTTCTATATCTTTTTGGGGGATATTTATTATAGCAAAAAGTAAAAAATAATGTGTTTTTTTAAAAATTGTCGCTCTTTTTTTGTTTATAGCGCAAAAAATAAAAACTGCAGGGGCGATCAAATACCACCAAAAGAAAGCTCTATTTGTGGGAAAAAAAGGACATCAATTTTGTTTGGGAGCCACGTCGCATAACTGCGAAATTGTCAGTTAAAGCGATGCAGTGTTGAATCGCAAAAAGTGGCCTGGTCTTAAGCCAGCAAAATGGTCCAGTCTGAAAGTGGTTAAGCAGCCAGGTGAGAGTGGCTGGCCTCCTAAGCAGAACACATGGAGAGGTAAGCTGACAAACAAACATTACTGCATACCGATGACACAACTTCTACCCTGATGAACTACAAAGCTCAATGGACCAGCGGGTACCTAACCATTTTACAGATTTACAACAAAATAACACCATAATATTTACAGAGCACTAAATTAAAACATATATAAGTAAAACGTTATTAGTTATATCCAAGGATATATTAAAGAGGATTTATGTAAAAATAACTTGGTTAAGTCTAATGCCGCGTACACACGATCTGACTTTCCGACAACAAAACTTGAATTTTGTTTGAAGGGTGTTGGGTCCAACTTGCATACACACGGTCACACAAATATTGGCCAATAATTACGAACGTAGTGACATACAAGACGTACGGCGAGCTGATAAAAAGGAAGTTCAATAGTCGTGCACTACCCTTTGGGCTCCTTCTGATAATCTCGTGTTTATTTTGTGTTAGCAGGAGTTTGGTGAGTGACGATTCGTGCTTTTCAGCCTCGTGCTTTTCAGGTTGTGCTTGTCGGTTTGTATCTGTTTTTCAGTGCGTGCTTGTCAGGTCATTTCTGTTTTTCAGTGCGTTCTATTTATAGTTCGCTTCTGATTTTCAGTGCATGCTTGTCCGGCCGTTTCTGATTTTCGGGTCATGCTTGTCAGGTCCTTTCTGATTTTCAGTGCATTCTGTCAGTTCGTTCTGAGCAGCCGTTCGTTTACTAGCCATGTTGCGTTCTTGTCGGAGAGATCATGCTGTTTTTGGGCTTGGTGTTATTGCTTTGACCCAAGTCCAGTCCATGAACAGGGGGAGGAGGAGTTCTTGGACCAAAAATCGGTTGCTTCGTGACCAATTCTGTCATATGCCTTTGCTGCGGGAGCTCTAGGAGAATAATCCTGATAATTGCAGGAATTATCTCCGGATGACGGACCCCGTCTATTGGCTTTGCTGTCCCCTTATATTATGAAGCAGGACACCTGCAAGCGGCAAGCCATCTCTCCCGAGCAAAGGCTCGTCACCACCTTGCGGTACTTGGCGACGGGGAGAAGTCTCCAGGACCTGAAGTTCACGACTGGGATCTCCCCCCAGGCTCTGGGATCCATTATTCCAGAGACCTGTTCTGCCATAATGAAAGTCCTGCAGAAGGACTATATTAGGGTAAGTTTTATCCTTTAACATCACATTCTATGTATTTAATGTTTGCTAATGTATTGTATTAATTTCTTAATTCCATAATTACCATGATTGTAATATGCTGTGAATGTCCTCTTTGTCCTCATGCATGCTGTAAGATTTTAATGCTCCTTTTTTCCCCTCATGCATATTTGCCTTTACTAACCTCCCCAGCATGCCATCCTAGGCCCATACACACCTAGCCTTCTAACTTAACTACTTCCCACCGGACACTGTGTATATACGTCCGGAAGGGAGCCGTCTACTTCTGAGCCGTCTACTTCTGATAGTTACATCCCCAGTTATAAGTGGGTGTGCACACTTATACAACCACATTATTATTATTTTTATTTTTTTTACTTACCTACTCTAAAAGATTTCAGTTTGTTTTTCAATTGAATGTACCGTTTATAGGTCACATTAAAGGTGGGAAAAGTTCTGAAATGATTTATCTTTGTCTCATTATTTTACATAACAGAAACCTGACATTTTAACAGGGATGTGTATACTTTTTATATCCACTGTATATACAGTATCTCACAAAAGTGAGTACAACCCTCACATTTTTGTAAAAATCTTATTATATCTTTTCATGTGACAACACTGAAAAAATTACACTTTGCTACAATGTAAATTAGTGAGTGTACAGCTTGTATAACAGTGTAAATTTTCTGTCCCCTCAAAATAACTCAACACACAGCCATTATTGTCTAAACCGCTGGCAACAAAAGTGAGTACACCCCTAAGTTAAAATGTCCAAATTGGGCCCAAAGTGTCAATATTTTGTGTGGCCACCATTATTTTCAAGCACTACCTTAACCCTTAACCCTACCTTAACCCTCTTGGGCTTGGAGTTCACCAGAGCTTCACAGGTTGCCACTGGAGTCCTCTTCCACTCCTCCATGATGATATCACGGAGCTGGTGGATGTTAGAGACCTTGCGCTCCACCCTCTGCTTGAGGATTCCCCACAGATGCTCAATACGATTTAGGTCTGGAGACATGCTTGGTCAGTCCATCACCTTTACCCTCAGCTTCTTTAGCAAAGCAGTGGTCCTCTTGGAGGTGTGTTTGGGGTCGTTATTATGTTGGAATACTGCCCTGCAGCCCAGTCTCCGAAGGGAGGGGATCATGCTCTACTTCAGTATGTCACAGTACATTTTGGCATTTTCAGGGTTTGCTCAATGAACTGTAGCTCCCCAGTGCTGGCAGCACCTCATGCAGCCCCAGACCATGACACTCCCACCCCCATGCTTGACTGTAGGCAAGACACACTTGTCTTTGCATTTCTCACCTGGTTGCCACCACACAAGCTTGACACCATCTGAACCGAATACGTTTATCTTGTTCTCATCAGACCACAGGATATGGTTCTAGTAATCCCTGTCCTTAGTCTGCTTGTCTTCAGTAAACTGTTTGCAGGCTCTCTTGTACATCATCTTTAGAAGAGGCTTCCTTCTGGGACAACAGCCATGCAGACCAATTGGATGCAGTGTGCGGCATATGGTCTAAACACTGACAGGCTGACCCCCCCACCCCTTCAACCTCTGCAGTGAAATATGTCTAATTCGCAAAGAAACTCTGGATATGACGCCGAGCATAAGCACTCAACTTCTTTGGTCGACCATGGTGAGGCCTGTTCTGAGTAAGTTCTGCCTGTCCTGTTAAACCGCTGTATGGTCTTGGCCACTGTGCTGCAGCTCAGTTTCAGGGTCTTGGCAATCTTCTTATAGCCTAAGCCATCTTTATGTAGAGCAACAATTCGTTTTTTCAGATCCTCAGAGAGTTCTTTGCCATGAGGTGCCATGTTGAACTTCCAGTAACCAGTATGAGAGAGTGAGAGTGATAACACCAAATTTAAAACACCTGCTCCCAATTCACACCTGAGATCTTGTAACACTAACAAGTCACATGACATCTGGGAGGGAAAATGGCTAATTGGGCCCAATTTGGACATTCTCACTTAGGGGTCTACTCACTTTTGTTGCCAGCGGTTTAGACATGTCTGACTTCCATCGGCCTAGTTTCTTGATTACGTGGTCTGGTACTCCATGTTAGGAGGCAGGAAATTTTAACCAAATCCCCTGCATTAACTGACATTGTAGGTTTTCTGATATGCCACTAATACCAACTTCTTAAATTTGTCACCTTGGACAGTTTGGGCTTGGCACATACAGTATACGGGCTTTGAAGTAGTTGGTACTAATGTTCCCTAATATTAATGGCTTTTCTATGAGTTAAGTTACCTGTTCCCTGGCTGATGTTTATTTTTGTACACAATGCTGGTGTTGTATTATTGAAACACAAACTATTTTAATTAGAATCTTAAATCTATATGCTACAATATTTCATGGTTTCAAAACTGCTGAACAGATTTTATTTGAAAAATGAAAGGTTTCTTACGAACTTGGCTAAATGTTATTATTGATCAATATGGCTAGCTTTGAGGATGATCAATAATAAAGCAATGATCATGAGCTTGAGTTAATTAAATATAGATCTTCATAAGAAACATGCAGATCAAAGGCATCATCATTAGCTAGATGTTTACTTAATTATGTTTAATATAATGAGTGTTCAGAAACATAAATTGAAAGGATGTTCAGTATTTTGTACATAATAAGATGCACATGCTATGAGCAATTTCTCTCATTGCTTTGTGTGTTTTATTGTAATTGAGAAAGTAACGCTTCAGCTGTTGTTTGTTATGTAGTGGACAGTTAACCTTTTGCTAGCAATCACAGCTATTTATTTCTCCTTGCAGAAGGAAACAGTATGCTTAAAGAACAAGTCATTTATTTTAAATGGTCTTAACATACTTTTTTTTTTTTAACAACTTGTAAAAATATGCAACTTATTTTGGGGAAGGTTTTCTTTTCTATAAAAATCTGTACTGCATGTGAATACATTTAAACGTTTAGGAACCTTTTCTGTGTACCATTCATAAAAATAATATGTTTTGAGTGCACCCATCCATTTCCTCCATCCCAAAACAGATTTTCTTTAATTGATTTACTAAAGGAGTAGAGAACATTTATTTAGTTCAGTAACTAAAGCAAAGCTGTGTTCACGTCAATCATCCAATTAAGTGTTGGCAAAAATCCTGTGGATTTCCCTTGTGCTTGGTTAGATATTCAAAGTGAACGCAGCTTTATTTCCTGAGCTAATAGGACATACACTTTACAAAGTAAGCATTGTCTACACCTATTTTGAGAAACAGAGAAAATGGATGGATGAAATCACCAACTCATTCAAATGTTCATATGTACAATACATATAAAAAAAATGATTATGTAATTTCAAATGATATACAGTAGCTACTTACAGTAGTTGCTAATTTAGTAAATCAACCCTGACATGTCTGTATATGTGCACATATCATTGTCTTTATTTCTCCTATAAGGTTTCAGCCTCCTCTGTTAAATGCAGTAATTCATCAAATCCAAGCAAATTTTTGTTTAGTATAGTCAGCCATGGTTGCTGTGGATTATTGCACTTTTGCATATTACCCTTTGCATTAATAATTTAGCCCAGCATTCTTGTTATGACAATATGTTTAGTTGCAAGAAAGAAAGAAATAATAAAAGAAAATTAAGGTAGATTAAAAGTTCACATTCCTTGCCTAAGATGAGCTCCATGCAAATGCATTTATGGTAGATGTTTTACCTGCAAATAGATTTGTATCAGTGTTCCACTCAGTTCTGAGATTTAGGCCTCCTTCACAAGGGGTGTATGGATCCGTACCCTAAATAAGGGGCATGTTTACCCACATGGAGATGCACAGGTGTTCTGTGTATTCCCAAGCAGGCAGTCCCATTCCTGTCAAGTGGAACACAGGGGCTGCCACTTCTCCCAATGTGATATTGTTTTAGGTGCATGTGAATAGCTCCAAATGCACCCTGCCTGTGCAACTACTGTGTCCCAATTTACAGCAATAAGAACTGCCTGCATTGAGATTCTCTGAACACTCATGCATCCCCATGTGGGCAAACATGGCCCTCACACGGGGTACAGATTTATATGCCACGTGTGAACAAGGACCTACACAGATTAGCCAGAGAATGCAGCCACCTTGATGAACATACTTTTCTCTACTGCCCTTAAGCAACATAGATAGGTCACATTCTTATTTCCTGCTTCTGGCTGGTCTGCTCTTTCCTCCTGTGCTCATGATTTTTGTTAGCAGACCTATATGCTATGCCTTCCTGTTCCAGTCTGAGTGCTGCTGTTCAGGGTATTCTATGAGGCTGGAATCAGGTTATATTTAATTACCATATATACTTGAGTATAAGTCAAGTTTTTTAGCATTTTTTTGTGCTGAGAATGCCCCCCTAGGCTTATACTTGAGTCAAGCATTTTTCTGCTGCAGAAAAGGACATTTTCCGAACCGACTTTAGAGCCCCGTATCTCGGGCCACTTGGTGCTAGGAACTCCAAATTTGGTGTGCAGTAGAACTAGCACTACAACATATCCAAAACTGGGGTTCCTAGCACCAAGTGGCCCCGAGATATGGGGCCCCAAAGTCAGTTCGGAAAATGTCATTCTCTGCTGCAGAAAAGTGCTTGACATTTTCCGAACCGACTTTGGGGCCTGGTATCTTGGGGCCACTTGGTGCTAGGAACCCCAGCTTTTGATATAGTTGGTTGTTGTGCTAGTTCCACTGGGTTTGCACACCAAATTTGGGGTTCCTAGCTCTAAGTGGCCCTGAGATATGGGGCCCCAAAGTTGGTCAACTGTGCCCATCTGCAGCAATTTCATTTTGTGACCCTTTGGCTGCAGCTAGGGGGCATCTAGGAACCCTTAACTACCGAGTTTGAAGTTCGGGGGACCTGTGGCTGCAAATGGGCAAAGTGAGACATGCAAATGGACACAGTGAGGCTGCAAATGGGCATTGTTGACCGTCTTTCCCACTTACAGTAGCTGCGCATTTCTCACCCTAGGCTTATATTCGAGTCAATACATTTTCCCATTTTTTTGTGGTAAAATTAGGTGCCTCGACTATATTCAGGTCGGCATATACTCTTGTATATACGGTACTTACACTAGCCACATTCAAAAACAGATTTAGGAATTTTCTTAGACATAAATTCTGTACCTGCATACATTTTGTGGAGTTTTCTCCTCTATCTACCTGGAGTCCAATTTACTGAGCAACTCTGAAACATTACAAAAATCATATTACTTTAGAGAAGGAAGTTGTGAAAATGATGGAAGAATTTCTTTTTGTGAGGTGAAAAAAGTTTCTATGGTCAGTAGTTCCCCTCCCAGGGCCCCAATATGAAGAGAGGGAAAATCTTATTGCAATTTGCTGCCAGCATTTGCTACAATAAATTCTGAAAATCTGTGTCAGGCAACAATCATTTTTTTCATTAGAGGCAATGATTGTCTTTAGCATAAATACAGCTTTTTTTTCTCTCCAGGTGACTTCCATCACACATGGACCACCAAGGAGTGGAACACATGTATACATGTTTCATACAGAATTTTTGGGGTCAATTCACTAAGTTCAATACCACATGAACTGTAGTGCAATGTTACAAATTATTTACATTCCTGAGCTAAGGGCATAACATTTCCCCACTGACACATTTTCTCTTAAATTTTCAACTCATTGTTATTTTGTGCATTCCTAAAATATTGACTGCCTACGCCATGAATGAAATAAAGAATGTGTATTTTTTTAATGAATTTACTTTATCATTTTATATATATGTTTTGAAGAATTGAATTATGAGACTATGAAAACATTCTTATGCCTCGTACACACGTAGGGACTTTTGCCGGCGGACCTAGTCCAGCGGACAATCCCGCGGGACTTTCCAGCTAGGTCCGCTGGACTTTCCGAGGGTGTGGACTTGCCCACACACGCACGGACTTCTCCAGCGGATAATCCGCCGGCCAAAAGTCCGCGGGACTTTTGAAAATGAACGGACTTGCCCACACACGGAGCAGTCCGTTCATTTCGAACGTAACTTCAGGTTACGTAGCTAGCGTAGGCAGTAAATGCCGCCGCGCTAGCTCCGCAAGCTGGCATGGATTTAAAGGGAATCCCCACGCCGAAAAAACGGCGTGGGGGTTCCCCCCAAATCCAAGTCAGACCCTCATCCGAGCACGCAGCCTGGCAGGCCAGGAAAGGGGTGGGGACGAACGAGCGCCCCCCCCCCTCCTGAGCCGTACCAGGCCGCGTGCCCTCAACATGGGGGGTGCCCTGGGGAAAGGGGGGCCGTGCGGCCCCCCCACCCCAAAGCACCTTGTCCCCATGTTGATGAGGACAAGGGCCTCTTCCCGACAACCCTGGCCGTTGGTTGTCGGGGTCTGCGGGCGGGGGCTTATCGGAATCTGGGAGCCCCCTTTAATAAGGGGGCCCCCAGATCCCGGCCCCCCACCCTATGTGAATGAGTATGGGGTACGATGTACCCCTACCCATTCACCTAAGGTGTAAAATGTAAAGTACAAAAACACACACACTTTTGAAAAAATATTTTATTGCACTGCTCCGGGGGTCTTCTTCCGTCTTGGGGGTCTTCTCGCCGGACTCCTCCGCTCTCTTCTGCTCTTTTACCTAGCTCTTTCACGAGCGGGGGGAGTCCGGCTACCTTCTTCGTCGTCGCCGCCGTCGTCTGGGGGTCTCGATCCGCCTTCGGGGGTCTTCCGGGGGTCTCTTCTGTTCTTGCGGCGGTCGTCGTCTTCCGCGCCGCCGGCGCCTTCTCCTTCTTCTTGTCCTTCTTCTTGTTCTTCTTCTTCCGATGTTGACCCGTCGCTGTCTCTGCCCGGAATGCCTGTGCCGCTCTGCGCTCGGACTTATATAGGGACATGGGGGACAGGGTCACATGTTCATGTCACATGGTGACCCCGCCCCCTTGCGATGTCACAGTCCCAGCATCCTCCGGGACTGTGACAACACAAGGGGGCGGGGTCACCATGTGACATGTGCATGTGACCCTGTCCCCATTCCCCTATATAAGTCTCAGCGCAGAGCGGCACAGGCATTCCGGGCAGAGAGAGCGTCGGGTCAACATCGGAAGAAGAAGAAGAACAAGAAGAAGGAGGAGAAGGCGCCGGCGGCGCGGAAGACGACGACCGCCGCAAGAACAGAAGAGACCCCCGGAAGACCCCCGAAGGCGGATCGAGACCCCCAGACGACGGCGGCGACGACGAAGAAGGTAGCCGGACTTCCCCCGCTCGGTAAAAGTGCTTGGTAAATGGCGGGGGAGTCCGGCGAGAAGACCCCCAAGACGGAAGAAGACCCCCGAAGGCGGATCGAGACCCCCAGACGGCGGCGACGACGAAGAAGGTAGCCGGACTTCCCCCGCTCGTGAAAGAGCTAGGTAAAAGAGCAGAAGAGAGCGGAGGAGTCCGGCGAGAAGACCCCCAAGACGGAAGAAGACCCCCGGAGCAGTGCAATAAAATATTTTTTCAAAAGTGTGTGTTTTTTGTACTTTACATTTTACACCTTAGGTGAATGGGTAGGGGTACATCGTACCCCATACTCATTCACATAGGGTGGGGGGCCGGGATCTGGGGGCCCCCTTATTAAAGGGGGCTCCCAGATTCCGATAAGCCCCCGCCCGCAGACCCCGACAACCAACGGCCAGGGTTGTCGGGAAGAGGCCCTTGTCCTCATCAACATGGGGACAAGGTGCTTTGGGGGGGGGGGGCCGCACGGCCCCCCTTTCCCCAGGGCACCCCCCATGTTGAGGGCACGCGGCCTGGTACGGCTCAGGAGGGGGGGGGGGCGCTCGTTCGTCCCCACCCCTTTCCTGGCCTGCCAGGCTGCGTGCTCGGATGAGGGTCTGACATGGATTTGGGGGGAACCCCCACGCCGTTTTTTCGGCGTGGGGAGTCCCTTTAAATCCATGCCAGGTCACGGAGCTAGCGCGGCGGCAGTAACTGCCTACGCTAGCTACGTAACCTGAAGTCACGTGCTAAATGAACGGACTTGCCGATGAGCGGCAAGTCCCTTCATTTCAAAAGTCCCGCGGACTTGCCCACTAACGGCGGGATTATCCGATGGACTGCCAAGTCCAGCGGATAATTTGAAAACAAAACTTCAAACTTTAGTCCGCCGTACTTTGGCGCCAAAAAGTCCGCCGGCGCCCACACACGAGGGGATTATCCGCTGGACTTCAGTCCAGAGGATAATCCCGCGGGATTGTCCCTTCGTGTGTACGCGGCATTAGTGTACCTTTATTTACAGAATGATGTTTCTGGTGCAATGTTACAAAGTATCTACATTCCTGAGCTAACATTATTGCTTTCCCACACAGAAACATTGTTTTCTTTTCACTTACTGACAATGCAGAGTTCCCCTGGCTGTTATTTATTTTCTACACTCCTAAAATATTGAGATAAATATATATTTTTCTTATTTAGTGAAGTGACTTTAAGGAAGCTTTGTTGTTATTTGTCGCACATTTTATATTTTTTCCTTTAAATTATTGCATGTGCTAATTTATGAAAATGTGTCATGTGAAATTAATATTGCATGCGTTAAATGTTAGTGAATTCCTTCCATATGTATTGAGTTTGTGGTATGTAACGAAAATGTTATATTTTTCTTTGATAATATGACTTATTTATTATTACCAATATTTCACACAAATATTACATGTGATAACCATTATTGAATTGATCCCTTTTCTGTTGAAGAAGGGTAGAGAGGCATCACAAAAGGCAATTTACCTCACATATATTGGTAAATCTATGTTACAACTAGGGATGAGCCAACGGTTTTGAGTTGAACGTAAGTTCAACTCCAACATTTGGTGTTTGTTCTAAAATTAACCGAACATATGGGGCGTTTGCAGAAAATTTGAGTGCTGCGGAAAGCCCCATAATGCACTTCGAGATTGCAGTGTATTGCTGTATGATGATTGGCCAAAGCATGCTCCTGACCTGCATGCTTTGGTCAATCACAGCGCTCTCTGCTGAGAGAGCCATAATTGGCCAAGGGCATGGTGCCTTTGGCCAATCATGGCTTAGGGGGACTAAGTCCACTCCCCACACTATATAAGACTCCTTACAGAGCGGCCGTGTGTAGTGTGGTCGGCATGGACAGAGACATAGCTTGAGTTAGATTAGGCAGGCAGGTCATTCAGTTAGTGGCAGTGTACTTGATATATATATATATATATATATATATCAGTATATATATATATATAGTATATATATATATATATATATATATATATATATATATATATATATATATATACACTCTGCATTTAGCATTGATTTCATATTCATTCAGTGTTTACTTGATATTCAGTCGGTGCAGGCAGTGTATATATATATATATATATATATACAGTCAGTCTATATATATATATATATTTATATATATATATAATACAGTCTCTATATATATATAATATATAGTGTCTCTATATATGTGTATATATATTTATATATTCTGCATCCAGTGTAGCCTATATCTTCTGTGGTGTACTGTTTCTAATACACTTCAGGTGGTGTAGTAATATATATATATATACAGTCTTGTGTATATATATATATATATATATATATATATATATATATATATATATATATATATATATATATATATATATATATATATATATATATATACAGTATCTCACCTGGGGGTCCTAGTAGATGATAGGCTCAGCAATGCCATGCAATGCCAAGCTGCTGCTAACAAAGCAAACAGAATATCAGCATGCATTAAAAAGGGGATTAATTCCAGAGATAAAACAATAATTCTCCCACTCTACAAGACTCTGGTCTGGCCGCACCTAGAGTATGCTGTCCAGTTCTGGGCACCAGTCCTCAGGAAGGATGTACTAGAAATGGAGCGAGTACAGAGAAGGGAAACAAAGCTAATAAAGGGTCTGGAGGATATTAGTTATAAGGAAAGGTTGCGAGCACTGAATTTATTCTCTGGAGAAGAGACACTTGAGGGGGGATATGATTTCAATATACAAATACCATACTGGTGACCCCACAATAGGTATAAAAAATGTTCGCAGAAGGGAGTTTAACAAGACTTGTGGCCACTCATTAAAATTAGAAGAAAAGAGGTTTAACCTTAAACTACGTAGAGAGTTCTTTACTGTAAGAGCGGCTCCCGCTGCCTCTCTATCCAGGGAGGAGAGAGAGAGAGACAAGAGAAACCCTCCTCTCATGCACAGCGCAGGGTTGAAATCAAACTCAGGTAGGTATAAGGGGGTGCTGGAGGGGGGGCTGCATACTAAAGGTTTTTTTTTTACCTTAAAGGCTAAGTTCACCTTTGTTCCCCTTTTTCTTTTTTTATCTAAGTTCCAGCTCCCCTATGTACCAATATAGCATTAATGTACTTCTTTTTCAAAAATAGAACAGCTTTCCATTTATTCTACACACGCTTACCTTACTCTCTTCATGGCTGTTCAAAAACCCTGCCTTACTTCCTGGACAGACTTTAGGTCATGACACAGGAAGGAGTTGACCAGCTGATCTCATTAGCACACACCCTGCATCACCTACCCTCAGCTGGTCAACTCTTGCCTGTGTCATGACCTAAAGTCTGTCCAGGAAGTAAGGCAGTGTTTTTGAACAGCCACAAAGAGAGTGAGGTAATCGTGTGTAGAATAAATGGAAAGCTGTTTTATTTTTGCAAAAGAAGTACAATATTTCTATATTGGTACATAGGGGAGCTGGAATTTAGAAAAAAAAAAAGCGAACTTAGTCTTTAATGCAGAGATTGCAGGTCAAAAATAACCTTCTATTGTAGTATCACTTTAAGCCAGGGTTTGCAATACATGGATAATGGTTCAAAGTCCATAATGGCTCACCAATTAAAGCAATCAAATAGGTATAGCTAAGAACACACTTTTAAATGTCATCCTTCCATGCAGTGATCATGCAGCATGTTTTAGTGCAGCAAGTTTAGTGCATCTTTTTTTGTGATACAGCACCATGCACATTCGTTCTCTGTAATAGTGTGTGAATTTCATTACCAGCAGGTGTCTGCTTCTGATAAAAGTCTTCCTCTTAGTGCCTCCTCACAGTCGCCAGTGAGAAGTTTGCCTGCATAGGAGACCTTCCATTCAATTGCCCTTCTGCCTATTCACAGAAAGCAATGCATTGTGGGAGTGTAATATGATGCGTTCTGTGAATAGTGGAATGAGCAGAAGAGGGTGGGCAGGCAGACAGTGCAACATTTCTCTGAAGCAGGGGCTGCAGTTACCTGCAGGTAACAAATGTATATGGTGCTGCATCCCCCCACAAATATATAACAGATTGCAGCTTTAAGCGTGGATGGGGCATTTAGCCTTTAACGTACATAATAGGGACAATGCCCAAATGTTCCTTTCCCTCATGCCAGGACTACTGTAGGGTGCAGTGTGTGGGGTAATTAATGCCAAGGGTAGAAATACGTGGCCAGGCTTTATTTTCCACATTACACTGCATAAAGCTTATGTAAATATATGCTTGAAAACAATACTGAGCAGAATAATAACCACAGTTGACCTTGTTCAACAAATTAGACCCAGGAGTAAGTTGCAAAGTGCAGAACCCACAGCCATATCCTTATTTTACTGGTTTTATCAAAAAACATTTGTTACTATATATTACTTCACATTTTTGTACATTATTAATTTGTTTGATTAGATATTATTAATATAATTACTTTTAAGCCTGTGAAGATTATATTTGAGATAATTGGAAATACATATCCTAAACTTTATACAGTATATTTTAATGTATTCAGTCAAATGCTTTGACTATTTTTTGCAGTGAATACCACTAAAATATAAAGAAAAGTGCATACAAACACACAAACACTTATAGATAATTGCTTAAGGAAGATATGATAATTGGTTTATTTCAAAATGGCCATTTGATTGCTGAAAGAAAGGATCAATGTTAGCGCCATTCTTTCAATTTATAATGACTATAAGTGAACCTATTCATCCAGTGAGAAGTCAGCGACAGCAACTATATTTGTGCAATTTATTATAGCTTAGAAAAATAATATGTTTAGCACCCCTCACACAGGAAACTTGCTATAGATGAAATGTAGAAACTGCATTTACCAAGAGCTTTAAAAGTCAATTCAGAACTCAGCACTCAAGTCTTCTTTTAAAATCAATAGAGCATCTGAACATCAGTCATTTCTATATCCATTGATTGCTCCAAATTCAGCATAAGTCATACTTCAACAAATGCTATACTTTTTATCCTTTTAAAGGCCTATACAGGCCCTGGCTCCCTGGATGACTTATACAGGAGATTTACTTTTCCGTTTTTTTGAACAATAAATTATATCTTACAGGCCTCCAATGAGCAATTTAAATGACATTCAGAAAATATAAAAAAAAAAACTTTTAACTCTAACATTTTTGGAACGTTCATTTCAATGTTCCAGAAAGAAAACTGAGAAGATCCCAAGTGATATTTAATAGACACAGTTGTTTTTGTGTTTAAGCCCAGGCATGTCATTTTTCATTCATGTTTGGTATGTGTAAGGCTCATGTTGTCATCTTTTAACAATAAGATAATCAAGACAAAGGTATCTAACATTTTATGTAGCACTTATCCCCAAAGGAGCTGTTCGGTATGATGGGTCCTCTGCGCTCTGCCACAACTCTGTGAACCACTTCAATAACTAAAGACAGGAACTTTGAGTTTGAGACAAGAAATGCAACAACTCACAGAGGTGGGGAGCGTGGTGGGAGAATATGCAGCTATAATACAGATCATATTATTTCTGACACAATACAAAAAAAAAAAAAAATGTAACTGCATTTTTACCTGTCTGCGGGAGAATCGCTTTCCATGTGCGGTTAGAATGGGCATTTCACTAGAATTATGCCCCGACCACAAAATCCGTCGGATTTTTTTCCAACGGATTTTGTCCGACACTGGTGTTGCATACACACGGTCGGACAAAGTTGGCGGAAAATCCGATCATTCTGAACGTGGTGACGTTCGTTGCGTACGACGGGACTACGTACAGGCTAGTAGCCAATAGCTTTGGTCTTGTAATGTGATCTGAGCATGCGTGGCACTTTGTCCGTCGGAATTCGCTACACACGATCGGAAAAAGTCTGATAGGAAAAAAAATCTCAAACTTTTTCCGTCGGAAATTCCGATGGAAAAAGTCAGATGGAGCCCACACTCGGTCGGAATTTCCGACAACATGGTCCGATAGGACATTTTCCGTCAGAAAATCTGACCGTGTGTACGGGGCATAAGATGTATAAGTAGAGTGAAATTGGGTAAAGCATTGATGCCATTTCAAAAAGTGAAGACCTACATGATGGTGTGTCTCCTGCAAACAGACCACTGACGGAGCAAATTGTTTCAAGGTAGTAAACATGGCTTGTTTCTTATTAACATTATCAATAACCATCCATATCATCATCAACCATTAGCCATAACATAATGGTTATTATAAGATTCAGGAGTACTGCTATGAATAGGCAGCATAAGTCAGACCACCAAATATTGTGAAAAAATAATAAAAATTAGAAACTCAAGAGTTACCCAGTCCTCAAGTTTAGTTTGCCTCTGCAATGGCACTAAAAGAGAAGCATGTTTTTTTTTTTTTTCCAAATTAATACTTACCTAGGTGGATGCAGCATTTGGTTCTGATAGCTCCCCAAGCAGAGAGCTGCTGACTGTCAATCAGCAGCTCTCCGCTCTGATAATCTGATAGAATTCTAGTGCAGGGTTCCCGGTGCAATCTTCAAGAGAAGCTATGCATCTCAGGCATAGGAGGAAGAAATTCATTGCAGAACTCTGGGAATTGCAGCAGAACAGGGATGTTGCTCGTGTTCAGCCCGCCATTTGACAGCTGCAACAAGGGTATCAAAAACACGAGCATTGCTTTGAAACAACAATGTGTAATTTTGCATTGTAAAGAGTAGTATAGATTTCATGTTGACAAATGTATTTTTTTACATCAAACATTTTGCCTACTGTCTCTGAATCTCAGTGGCAAAATCCAGGAAGATGGATAACTTGGATCCTGCCACTTCTAGTTTCAGACACTACCTAGCTTTCTGCAGGATGATGTCCTGATCTTTATCATTCAACATCTTTGGAAGAAATGGCCTGGGAGGAGCTCCTAAGGGTGGTGGCCTGGAGGTTACCCTATGAGCCCTCTCTACAGAAACTGTTCAAACTGCCAACCCTCAATATATTGGCACACAGAGGGTCTCCCTTCCCTTCAAATGAAATGATGGAACACTGTGATTCTGTTGCTTTCCTTTCACATTGCTTCTGTTACAAAGCAGTTCATAATAAAGAAAAAATTACTTAAAATGCATAAAGAAAAATATTATATGTTGTGTAAACAGAATATACTGATGTCATTGCTTCATATGTTCTTTTAATAGAAAATAAACTGCACAGATTTTATTAATTCCACTACTGTGGCCTGCTAAGGCAAAACTCATCAAACATTAACTCGACTTAAAGCATAACCCCAAAGTAAAGAGCTGTTTGTAGAACACATGCTGAGTATCTCCAGTGATCTCCAAACTATGGCCAACTAGCTGTTGGGGAACTACACATCCCATGAGGTATTGTAAAACTTGGACTAAAAACTAAGACTAGGCATGATGGGAATTGTAGTTCCTGAACAACTGGAGGGCCATAAATTGGAGACCCCTGATCTAGCACATTCCTATACATGGGGAGAGGGGAGTCTGCCATTTCCTGTCCATGGATTTTCATTTATCAGCAGCTTTGCCTGTGGGAGTGGTTTGGGGGTTTAATCCCTCTATTTTATTCTGAATGATATACCTATATCTGGTAAGAAGTGGACAACGCCTTAAAAGGCTTTCTAGAACCCCAATTCGACAAAAAAAGTAAAAAAATATCTAATATGGTTAAGAATATTTTAGAAATAGGTATAACTATAATATACAGTATATGCATTGATAACATTAGAGGAAACTGTTGGATGACATTTACTAAAATAAAACAAAAAATTACTAAAAGATTACTGTAGATGGAAAAAGAAAAAAAGCCCTGTATATGATGCTCTCCAAATCTGATGCAATGCACCAGCACTTCCAGTAGTGAGAAATCTTGCCCATTCCCTCCTACACCTCACACATTCAACTGGCACATAAAACAGCTCATTGGAGTTATAGGTCAATAGGAATGTGGGGGAGGTGGGGGGAAGTGGGTAAGCTTAAACAATTCCCATGGTTTTTCCCATGAAGAGTGGATGGTAACTTTGTTCCTTCAGTACAGATCAGAGCCAACAATTCAGGAGAACAAATGATCATGAAAAAGTCATTTTGATGCATATGTTATTTTCCCCTCTTTTATTACAATATGTAGAAAATAGTATTTTCTCTATTTTGTATGGAATTCTGTAAGAAAAAAATAATAAACTTGGAAGCTTTGGAACAGTTTTTATTTATCTTCTTCTAACCAAAAATATGGAAATGTATTCTATTACTGGTCTAAATTCCTCATGAAATATAATTACAGTTTTGAGCCTCAATAAAAAACAGCCAGAAGTATATAATTAATTTGCTATATGAAAAGTTTCCATGTAGAATTTGTCATGTTTTGTCAACAAGTTATAGATGTTGCTAGAAAGTATGTTAAGAATCCAAATAATTTTTTCCATCTAAAAAAAAAAGTTAATTTACCATCTGTTTTTTTAATTTTTGCATAACTTTTAACAAAATGAAAACATTAGCATACCGTCTTGGTGATTTCCTACAGAGCAGTTGCTGTAAGTTTTCAAAGTGCCTGTAGAATTAGGAATAATTAGGGAATGTCTAATGCCACAGATACACTTAACAAAAAACGAATTTAATCCAAGGATTGTTTAGATTAAAGAATCATACGTTCAAGAAATTGACTGCACTTATTTGTCATTTTGAAATAAGAAAAATAGTTTTCATGGAAAAGGAACAATCTGGTGTGCTGACAGATCAGTGGTGGCTAAGGCTGCTAGGTATAGCTCTGTATGAGACTGACTTACTCCAGGCTGAAGGACTTCAAGGATTTGCACTTTTGGTTTTTAGATTTTTTTTTTTCTTCATCTGTTATCTTTAAGTATATAGTGTTCTAATAAGAACAAGACCAAAATAATACCAGTAGCCTTTTTTTTCTTTTTTTAAAGAAAGCCAGATTATCTTTTCAGTTGGTTACCTTCTATAATTGCAAATGGTCTGAGCCCTTCTGCACCACTCTTATTGGAGGACATACTTTTCCAGCTGCAGGCGAGTTGGCCCTCAATCTCTATGAACCAGCCCAAACCAAATGCACCCATTTGTCAGCATTGTCAAGACTCAGTATTGCCATAGCAAGATTAAAAACTTGCAAGACAAATAGTAAAAGGTTCTCAGCTTTCATTGAATTTTCAGTTACCATTGGAAAGGTGACTCACTGCTACTTGATTTCCCAAACCCTGTTTTCATGAAAGCTATGGCTATTATTTAGCATAGGCTGCTGTTCAACACCCAACACAGAATCTTTCAAAATAACTTCAGGCAATGTTGTAGAGGGAAGTGATGTGGAAGAGGTGGGCAGAGTTCCACTTCAATGGGAAGTTTGCAGGAAATTAAGTCTGCTGGTATAGGGATGCAGATTTATGTAGCCTTAATTCTGATATCCTTCTGATTAATTGCTGGGAGCTCTGATGATTTACTTCTGGCAAATCGGTCAAGCAATTGGCAGACCATTGTTCCTGATTTTTACTGACAGTCTACTGACTGGAATGGTACTAGCTTATTGGAGAAAAGACAATGTATCACCAATATTTAAAACGGGCCCAAAATACATCCCTGTGAATTACAGACCTGTTAGTCTAACATCAATAGTATGTAAACTCTTGGAGGGGATGATAAAGCACTATATACAAAATTTTAGTAATGAGAATGGTATCATTAGCAGTAATCAGCATGGATTCATGAAGAATCGTTCTTTTCAAACCAATCTACTAACCTTCTATGAGGAGGTGAGTAGCCAGCTAGATAAAGAAAGGCCCGTAGACATGGTGTATCTGGATTTTGAAAAAGCATTTTACACAGTTGACACAGTTCCCCATAAACATTTACTGTACAAAATAAGGTCCATTGGCATGGACCATAGGGTGAGTTCATGGATTGAAAACTGGCTACAAGGGCGAGTTCATAGGGTAGTGATAAATGGGGATTACTCGGAATGGTCAGGGGTGGGTAGTGGGGTCCCCAGGGTTCTGTTCTAGGACCAATCCTATTTAACCTGGAGGATGGGGTAAACAGTTCAATCTCTGTATTTGCGGACGACACTAAGCTAAGCAGGGCAATAACTTCTCTGCAGGATGTGCAAACCTTCCCCGCTGACAGCTGAATGTAAAAAACAAAATTGCCAGCAAAAAGAAAAATACCAGGCCCTTCGGGCGTGGGATCCCTTTACATTCAGCTACATTCCACACTTCTAAACCTTGTGGACAGCCTTTCCAGAGGAGGTAAAGCTGCAAAGAAATTTTAGTGATTGGGTTCACATCTAATTTAATTTTTTTTTTGGAATGTGGAGTTCCATCTGAAATGGGGTTTAGGAAAAAGAATCGAAGAAGACGTTTCATCACACAGCTTTGCCTGCTGATATAAAATCATCTTTCATTCATTAGTTAAAAAAACATGTTATGCTTTTACTTATGTAGCGCCATAACCCCTGCGGGGCGGCTATGTATTTTATGGGCTTACCGATTACCTCCTCCTTGTAGCTCATCGTTCATTGTCTAGGGGTTCCCAGGGTTAGTACCCAGCAAGTTAAGAGGCCGACACTCAAAAGTCCTTTTGAGGATTTTTATTTGCAAAAAGTAACCGTTCAAAACATAACACAGTCTCTTAGTTGGAAATAGAGGGCATGGTTAATAAAGTTCAGGCACTTCAGAACTGCTGACATCAAACAAATGTCTCCTTAGATAGCCCAGAGAGTAGCCACTCGCAACTGGACTCTTCACTGTTGGATAAACCCTTGTCTGTAGATTTAGCAGCCAACAAGTGATTCAGAATTATCAAAAGTCTCTGCCACAGACTAGGTTGTAACCGAAGGATGGGTTAGGAACTTTTCCTATGGTACCTGGATCTTTCAGCCGTTTCGGCGATACCGTAGGAAATGCGGATTCACTAGTGTCCATACATCTCTGCTCCCAGGCTCTTACCAAGCAGCCAGCTTCATGGCCCGCCTCCAAAGAGTCCTCCTTGCCATGCCTCTCCAATCCTGAGAGGACACCAGGACACTTCAGAATCCTCCTTCAGTTACTGGGCCTCGAACTAGCCAGTTCCAAGGCTCGGGAACGGATGGATCCCCACCCCAGACAATGAGGGTCTCTGGGGCTGGTCAGGGTGACCAGACTTACGGGGGCAGCAGACACTCCTGGGTCCGGGAACCCCTCATGGGGTTGGTCCGGACTGCAACCAGAAATCAAAGAGCAAGCCGAACCCTGAACATGTGACTTCAGCCTCTTAAATACCCCTTCCCGGAATACACAGCGGGGCCAGACGCGCCCACTGATTGGCTCCAGGAAAGATTGGTACCTAAAGCGTCCAACCAAGCTGTGTTCGCAGCCTGTCACAGATGCTCACCTCACCTATGACCGGGCAGAACTCCAGTACAGCCCAGACAAACTGATGCCAAAGTAAAAACCTGCACATTTAACTCCCAGAACTCAGTTACAGTTCTGGAAAAATCTAAATTTACACAATAGCGCACACTTTTGAAAAGTGTCGTCGCTACACTTATAATTACGGTTTTTCCTCTTCCTAGTTTCTTGAGACACTGCTGATATAAGCCTGGCCTCACAGCTGCATTCTGGGAAATTCCTGAAACGTGTACCAGGAAGCAGACACAAAATTCTATAAAGAGTTCTAGAAAGAAATCAGAGATGGATTTATCTGCCCTTAGTGGAAATGACTGCGGTAGGAAGAATGTGGAGGAAATGAAAACTAAGGTATACAAAAAATAATAAGCCTGCAATTATTTATACATATTTGTTTATAGATTGCTATTGCTAAACATTTCTAAAGGTGCCTTTGTTTTCATTTTTAAGATAACATTCCTCTTTAAAGGAACAGGCAGATAGACTTTTTTCCACTGCACCCAAATAATGTAATCACTAAAAAACATGCTCATAAGTTTAACATAAACAATTACACATTTCTATGATTTCTATTTCACATTATTGATCTTTTCAGTTGAAGCCTTTATGGACAATAAGTTACACCAAATGATTCCACAGACCATCACACCATGCACACACATACACATTTAGCACACCACACTCTCCACCACAATAAAATCAGCACACCACATTATTCATCACAATCAGCACACCACTCATCACAATACAGTCAGACCACTGCACCTTATGGGCGGGCTCTTCGGGAGATGTCATCGGATGGCCATGCCCCATGGCTATATAAGAGATGTCAGACAGCGGGTGACAACACAACGGAGGAAGACAGCCACAGAAGAAGAGCAACTTTTTTTTTTCATAGCGGATAACTGGCAGCAAAGAAGAAGACAGCAGTGGGAGAAGACAACACTGGGGGAATACGGCTCAGGGAGAAGACAGCTCAGAGCTATTTTTTTAATAAAGGACTTGTCAAAAACCGTCTCTTGTTTTTTTTTACATCTTACTGCATTTTGGAGTGAATGGGTATGGGTACAATGAACCCGATACCCATTCACATGAGGGGCGGGAAGGATCTGGGGGCCCCCTTGTTAAAGGGGGCTTCCAGATTTTGGTAAGCCCCCCACCCACAGACCCTGACAGGCACAGGGTTGTCGGGAAGTGGCCTTTGTCCCCATCAACATGGAGAGCCCCCCAAAGCACCCACCCCCCCCATGTTAAGGGCATACAGCCTGGTATCGTTCAGGAGGGGAGACACTCGCTTGTCCTATCCTTCCCTGACCTGCCTGGCTGCATGCTCGGTTAAGGGTCGGGTTTAGATTTTTAGTGGGACCCCATGCCCCGACGGGCCTGGTATTTATTTTTTGCTGGCAATTTTGTTGTTTACATTCAGCTGTCAGTGGGGAACCGATGACTCATTGGTTGTTAAGAGCGTGGCGGCCTGCTTCCTGGCCCCCTCCTTAGCAACCAGCTATATACAGTGTTTGAAGTTCAGTCCCTTTTTTTTGGTGAAAAACAGATGTCAGTGGACATGAAAACAGATGTAAAAATTTACTGTATCCATTTTTGATACGCTTTTTTACAAAAAAAGTGACTGAACTGAAAAACTGAACACCCGTGTGAAAGGACCCCACAGTGCAATCAGCACACCAGTTATTCACCTTATTAAAATTAGTACACCATTCACCACAATTCATCTAGCACATTGCACTATTCACCACAATACACACAGCACATCACCCCATATATCACTAAATACTCTGCAAACTATTCACCATAACACACACATATTTTTCCAGAAGTGCATTTGTGTTGTCAGGCACTAATGTTGGACGAGAAGGTCTGGCTCACAGTCTCTGCTCTAATTTATTCAAAAGGTGTTCTATCAGGTTGAGGTCAGGACTCTGGAAGAATGGTCAAACATTCCCATAGCCACACTCCTAAACCTTGTGGACAGCCTTCCCAGAAGAGTGGAAGCTGTTATAGCTGCAAAGGGCGGGTCAACTCAATATAGTGTATATGCAGTTTAATTTAAAATGTAAGTAATAATAACTAGTTATCCTTCTATAAATATTCCTGCTCAAGCTCAAAAATAAAATAACTGTGTCCTTTTTAGTTTTTCCAGACCTAAACTTGACAGAATGTATGTAGTTCATTTACATTTTGCCACCCATAGAGCTATCACAGACACAAAATCAACAAGCACAGATGTAAAAAAGTGACATCCATCCATGTCAGCGCCAATTCAGCATGGGAACCACTCAAGGATCCTCTGCTGAATGGAGCTGGGCGGTTCCATGTGAAAGAGCCTAAAGCCTAGTATACACTACTGTATGTACTGGAGTCAGTCCAAACGACCAACTTCTGTCGATGGACCGAAAAAGGCTCCAATCGGCTGTACCCCTGTCTGAACACAATAGAACAGCAGGGGAGATCGCTGTACTAATGTTGGGTAGTTAGTACAGAGGCTCCTCCTGAGCTGTCAGTTTTTTTTGTTCAGCCCTGCTGGGTTGAATGAAAAAAACACAAAAAAGGCTTTAATCAAAGCTCAGTCATGTCTCCCAATTCTTCTCCTTTGTTATCACCCTGCCACACATTCCCTTGTTTCAGACTATAAGTGACCATACTAAATCACATTACAAAGGCATTATCTACTGTTATCATTATCAGAAAGCTGGAGTACCGTAATTATGTGCAGCCAATTGTGGAGTATGTGCATGTAGATAGAAAGTGCAAAGAAAATAGGATACTAAAATAATATTAAAGAAAATGGCAATTTTCATGGCAATCATTGCTCCATTCTCTCCTTGTGTACTTCTTCTTTTCTATAAGTGCAAGTAGAATCAGCAATGCCCAGACTTTGGAAACTATTTCTTGGAGCTTTTTGGGATTGCTAAATTATCTGAAGTTACTTTAATAACAACAATAAAAGAAAAAAGGTTAACGTCACTTTCAACTTATTTTGGGCATTTTATGACTTCATTTATAGAAAATACTCTTTTGAGTTTCTTTTTATTTTTTTTTGTTTTTTTTTCACCAGCTGTGAAAGGATCAGTAAAGACACTGCAAAAAACAAAGTTCCCTCCAAATTACACCATGAATGATCAAAGTGATGAAAACATTGCCTTTACTCATTTGAAAATGAAGTCTTTGTGTTGAATTTCTTTATACATCAATAACTTGTGCTATCAAACTTTCTCATCTTTTTCTTTATTGAGGCATGAGATATACATCTCATTTTCAAGTATATGCCAAGGGAAAGCACGGGGAGATAAAGTGATTTACTTGAGATCACAGTGTGTAATTGGCTTAGTTAGAAAGCAAATTTGGCATTCAAAGCAATTAACACTTTCCTGTACTGGCCCATGTTGTTTTGTTTGTTGAAATTGTACATAAACATTTTGCAATGAAAGTGATTGGCAAACTACACTGTGTACATATGTAAGAAATGAAGGATAACAGGTTAATTACTGGCATTGAGTAGGTACAAAACAAAGATTTTCAGCCCATCGTGACAATGATAAAGTTACATAAAAAGTGGAAAGAAGTGAAACTATAAAAACATATCACTACCCACTTGCCCCCCCCCCCCTTACAGACACACACACCACTACAGTATGTGTACACATAATCACAGTTAGAACCTGTGGATGTACATAGGATTTTTTGGACTACAGAAATTAGGAATACCCACAGACATCAGAAGTTGAGGATTTTTTTTTAATGTCTCTTATTTACATTCTTCTTTATCTTTGATTTCTATTTAGTTCCACAAATCAGTTAATAGTTTGCTTTTTATCTGGTAGGAGTTTGGGGGATTTTTTTTTTGTTTGTGTGTACTTACAGATAATTTTGACAAAGCTTTCCACAACCATCATTGTACATCTAAAATCAGCAATAGTTTTTTTTTTTTTTAAAGTCGTGTTTATAAAAAATATATATAGTATGGTCTTTCAAACCTACAATGTGCTTGTGAAAAATGCACAATTCTCACCCGAGCCTGTCACAGACATTTTTACTGGCACTGTTCAGCTCCTATGGGCATTTACAAGCAAGAGAAAAGGTGCCCTGTTTTTCCAGGCTGCCCATAAATCTATGGGTGGTTGGCAACACTGCAACAATGGGTTAGGCATGGGAGGAACTGAATAGAAAACTGGGCCAGCTCATGCCACTGGTTAAGTCACCAAACCCAGTAATACTAGATGTTATGATTTAGCCCTTAAAATACCAGCAATTTGGGTGCTTTCACATGGTACCAATCTGCTCCATTCAGCAAGGGATCCATGAGCAGATCCCTTGCTGAATCTGAGCTTAACCGGATAGATGGCAGTTTTGTGACATCCATATTCATTCACTTTGTGTCCAGATTTTGTCAATAGCCTGTTGGGGAACCATGAAGGCTCTATGGGTGGCTGTATATAAAAAGACTTATGGATAGGAGGTAGACTTTTGTCTACCTCCTATCCAGTTATTTTCTATTTTTTACTGGACATGGACAGATTCAGATTTGGCAGATGTAATTGGATACAAGTCTGTTTACATCCACCTGCCCAAAGAACTGTATGGAGCTACTGATCAGGTCCCACTGAAAAACTGACAGATGGACCTGATAGGAAAGCCTGTGTAAAAGGGGCCTTAGTCTGGATATTGTCTTATCATGTTTTTGAAATGTTGGCTATGTCTGCTTTCCCTGCTGTGATGTAGCATTGCATTACTGCCATATGGCTATACCTGAGAACCTACTGTACAAAAACCTGTTTTTGCTTTATTCAGTCAATGGAAATTTTAATTTCCACCTCTCCTGCTGCTTCTTCGTCATTACCCATCAGTCACCAGGGGGCAGGTCTATCATCAGTAAGTAAAGCCCTGCACCTCTGCCACACAGAGACACAGCATGGAGTGGGGCAGGGTAAGTCGGTCCTGGAGGAAAGATCTCCTGAAGACAGACTACAGGCAATGTTGGTGACTAGCTGACCTTTGATTTTTTGGAGCCACAGCTTCCACAGTATACATCATGCTTAAGAAGATAATAAAAGCATAGTAAAAATAAAATTTCATATCTATTGCTGCTTTCATTTCAAATTGTTCTCATCCCTCAATTTATGTAAATTGTTTTATTATGCTTTATGATAGTGTGTCCTAATTTCACAATTTAAATTGACAGTTATTTTTATGTAGTTACCAGTGAAATACTTAGTCTGTACCTTAGTGTGTTACTAACATTTTTTTCCCTACCTGGATTTGTAGAAAACTTGACTTTTTGGGATACTTTCTGATGCTTGTTAAAGGAAAAGTCCAGCCTGAGCTTGTTTGGCTGGGCTTCTCCTATGGGTCACAGGAGTGCAATTTGTTTTGCACTCCTGCGACCCATTTTCAGAAGAGAGCGGTCTGAAATCTGCTCTCTGTTCACGTGACTGGACTGATGCCTGTCTCAGACTTTCAGCGAGCAGCTGAGAGACTGAGACTGCAGCTCCCTGCCCCTCCACAGCTCAACGCTCCACGGAGGATGGAGGAGCAAAGAGGAGAGCTGCTAATTGACAGTCACCAGTTCTATGCTCAGGGATCTGTGAGAACTGAGCCATCGGCGATGCTCGATGTAGAGGTGGCGGGGGACAGATGCAGCATCGGATCGATGCTGCATCCAACTAGGTAAGTATCAATGGGCCAAAAAAATAAAAAATACTTCTCTCTTAAATGTACAATGTTACAATCATCAAGGGATTGTCCTTGATAAAGACATAACACATCCACACATATTCTCAAAAAGGTGTGTGTGTGTCTCCACAGTATTGTTTTCTTTTTATTATTGTATTCTTTATTTTGAAAAGTAATATAGCACACCATAAAGAAATCTACACGTAGACTTTTTTGTTGGCAGCTTTTTGATGTTAACTTATGCACACATGTATATATATTACAACTTTCAGTATTTTTATATTGCATATGTTTGATGAAATTTTAAAGATATCCTTCCTTTTGTTCTTAACACAAGGTCTTCTAAAGGACATACGTATATTGTACTATAGCAAAGGAAAAGTTTATAAAGAATGTTCCAGATTAAGACGCATAACTTACAAACCCCTTACTGAGAATCATTAGTACGCAGGCAAAAGGCATCAAACTTTGTACACTCCCCACAGGTACCTTTATGATTGTTTCACATCCTAATTAAGTATTTAAGTCAAGCAATAAATAGCTCTGTCAATACTAGGACATGAATCTTTCTCTTACTGAGGGTTAATTGCCTAAAACAGCATCCTAACAGCCGCAATGCACTTGTATTATGCTTGCAGATAATTTAAGTTTCATTTAAAGTGCAGTTTTCTGGCCATATGCTATCTACTTTAATCGCCACAAATTTTCTTTAAATGCATAACATCTGTGTTCTTTATATTCACTGCTGGGGGTATAAATCAATCAATTGTAGCTTTGCAGTTGCTAGCCAGGAATTATGGTCTTACATTACCATCTTATTTACATAAAAAGAGCAGAATGTTAAAGTTGTAACAGTCTAAGCACTTAAATATTACACTTCCAAACAGCCACTCAGACTTAAAAAAAAAGTTTATTAACAGTAGGCCAAAAGGGGTGTGCAATAAATGCTACATATAACTTTCTGTGAAAAAGCTACACCGTTATGTAATGAATTGGGTGTTGTCTGACATTTTAGCAGTTTGGATAATGGTACAAACAGGTTAAGTTCAATAGTCAGGTTTGTAGGGCAAATTTAAAAAATGCAATAATAGCTTAGGAAAACAAGAAATAGGGTTCATTCAGACCTGATTTCCAGATCTAGATAGAGAACTGTTTATTTAGCTCTTTTGCCTAATATTTTATATATTGCCTATATTTTGCCTAATATTTAACTCTTTTGCCTAATGCACTATAGAAGCACAAAACCAATAGTCCAAAAAACAGCTAATGCACAAATATAACACAGACATTGTGGCCATGATGTTGAATTACTGCATTAATATCAGAATTATTAGTAGAGCCAATGCTCACAGGAGTAACTGTGTGAATCACCTTCCAACATGCTAGAATCACTGTCCCCTGACAAGGCCACCATCATTTTGATGTCATTGTGGTCAAGGCACTTCTCCCAACAAGATAACCTTTGAGTGAAGGCACTGGCAAGTGGTAGGGTCATGGACAAAATAGAGAGCCTACACTGGATTACCTCTACTCATTTTCACACATAACAGTGAATACATTCCATGTAGTAGAAAGGTAATTTTCACATACTCTATGAAATGGTCATTTGTGTTGTTTAGTAATTACATTATACTATGGTATATCTGAAATTAATACAATTTAGTGTATGATATCCTTTCACTAGTCCTCAGTGGCATAGTAAGAGAGATTACAGCAGTATCCACTCCTGATGAGGCCCATAGCCTGGAAGGACCAACTGTTTGTCTCCTTGACATACATGGCACCAATGGAAACATTGTTATGCCACATTCAGGAGTTACAAGATCTTTTCATGCTTACATGTTTTTTATGTAGTTTATGTGCATGTTTTTTCTTTTAATGAGATATTGCATGGCCCTATTTTAAATTTGCATCAGCAGTCCAGTAGATCTTTAATTTCCTGCAGACTAAGATGTGTTTAACCGCTTCCGGACCGCCCACCTCATATATACTGTGGCAGGGCAGCCCGGCTGTGCAAAATCACATACATGTACGTGATTTTGTGCATGCGATGTAGGGGGCGTGTGCATGCTGCCGAAGTGCCGATCCCGCTGTGATTGGACACAGCGGGAGCCAATCAGTGGGTCCCGTGGCCGCGATGGCCACCGCAACCCACCGATCGTTCAGTGGAGAGACAGAGCAGCGGTCTGCCTATGTAAACAAGGCAGACTGTTGATCTGTCAGGGAGCAAAAGAGAGATCTGTGTCACTTAGTGTCCAATTTCTCTGCCACAATGTCGCAGTCTCGCTAAAAATCGCTGATCGCCACCATAACTAGTAAAAAATAAATAAATAAAAATGCCATAAATCTATCCCATAGTTTGTAGACGCGATAACTTTTGCGCCAATCAATATACAATTATTGGGATTTTTTACCAAAAATACGTAGCAGAACACATATTGGCCTAAACTGATGAAGAAATTAGATTTTTTTACCTTTTTGTTATTGGGAATCAAATACCACCAAAAGAAAGCTCTATTTCATGAAAAAAAAGCACCTACATTTTATTTGGGTACAGCGTTGCATGACCGCTGCAATTATTAAAGCAACGCAGTGGCGTATCGCAAAAAATGGCCTGGTCAGGAAGTGGGTAAAACCTTTTGGGCTGAAGTGGTTACACTGTAAATATAGTTTAAATGTTTGTTCAGTTTTGTGTACAGTAGGAAAGTAAGAACTTGTCAGTCTATTTTTGCTGTCTGTGTCCTGTTTGAAGATTTACTTTTATTTCTTGTTCTGGAAATAAAATAGGAAGTGAGGGAATTTCCAGCTTAAGCCCCATACACATGGGCCAAATGTTGGGAGACATCGGCTGGGCCAAATGTTGGGAGACATCGGCCGGTCCAAAGAAAACAACCGACATTTGGCCCGTGTTTGCCACCCTGTCCGTTAGAAGCCAGCTTCTGTCAGGCGAGCATGCTGGAAAACCAGCACCCGATTAGCACTCTCAGCCAATGGTGGAGAGCGCTGATCGCAGTGTTCTGGCAGGGGGTATCGCTATACTAACTTTGCATAGTTAGTACAGCGTCTCCGACCGGAGCGGACAGTTTTTTTTTCTGTTCAACCCACTGGAACAAAACCTCATACTGTGTACCAGGCTTTAGACAGTCGTCACTTGAACAAGTGCCCCCATTGGAAGTTTTACGCTTATCTCGTGTCCTGGTGAAAATTTTATAATATGGATTGTTCATTACTTTTTTTCATATGACAATAGTCACTAGGACAAATACAGAGAAAGGATCTCTACAACCGAGACAAAAACAGCAGTAAAAGCATGATATAGGTTCTAATCCTTTTCAACTCTGTCCAAAATCAATACAAATGTTTTAGTTATAAATCCATTTTAAAAATACAATTTGTCCTTAGGATCTCTCATGGGTGTTTCTTATTAATCTATCCCATATAATCCCACAATGCCTGTAATGGCCTCCCAGCAGCCTGTGACTTAGCTTTTACAACATGCCAGTGACACAACCCAGGCCTGCGCTTCCATTGTTAGGCAACCTACTTGCCCCGGCAGGTAAGCTTCTTCCTTGCTGATTGGCTGGCAGCCACAAACGCGCCACTTGGTGTGTCTGTTGCCAGACAAAAGGCACAGCTTTAGCTCTTCTTCTTTCTGACAGACCACAGTGACTCAGGCACTCTATTTAAACACCAGAAACCCAGGGCTCTGAGCTTGTGATAACTCTGTTCCTGATTCTCTTGGTTCTGATCTTGCTGACCTGATTCTAGATTACCCTATTTTCTGCTATCTTTTGTTAATTTCTGGATTACTCTTACTTACCACTGACTGTTCTGACCTCTGTTTGTTTCTGTATTATGCTTACTGTCTGCCGCCTGCTCTGACCTCTGCCTGTTCCTGGATTACACTTACTGATCATGCCTACCCTGGCCTGTCTAATTATGGATTATGCTACTAGCTACTACGCTGCTGAAGTATCAGTCCATGCTTGACTCCTCCAAAGACCATAGGCACTCCTTTTAAGCTAAAGTCTTGTTTTTTTTGTTTTTAAAAATAACAAACATATCATACTTACCTGCTCTATGCAGCAGTTTTGCACAAAGCAGCCCTGATCCTTCTCTTCTCAGGTCCCTCGTGGTGCTTCTGGCCCCTCCCTTCTGCTGAGTGCCCCACAGCAAGCAGCAAAGCCGCTGCTCTGTGTGTCCATTCAGACACAGAGTTGTGGCTTAGCCCCGCCCACCTCTCTCATCATTGGCACACTGACTTTGATTGACAGCAGCGGGAGCCAATAGTGCCCGCTGCTGTGCCTCAGCCAATCAGGAGGAGGAGTCTCAGACAGTCAAGTCTCTTGTGCAACATCGCTGGATCGAGATGGGGTAATTATTAGAAGAAGCTACACACACCCCCTTTGTGAAACGCGTTGACGTCACCATCGAACGGACGCCATGACGCAATCCCCTACAGGTGCGCACCAGCCAGATGACACAATGGAGTAGCGGGGAAACGCCGGGGAACCCTTCGGCCACGCACTAAACAAACAACAGTATTTACATACCAGCAATAGCGGACAACAGAGAGACATATACCTTAATGCCCTCTAACGGAACGGCTAAGACCTGCGGCTTCAACCAGTACGACCAAATAGGAATGACATACTATTTGACTGTTTTCATCCTTTGAGTATCCTGCCACTACGGAATACCGGAGAAGCTCCACAGGCTCCGTATAGCCCCTGAATAGACTGCCACTGGCACGCACAGGAGTGGTAACGTATAACACTGGTTAAAGCTATGTAAGGCATTTAAAAAGCAAACAATAGAGGGCATTTGGTTAAAAGTTAAATGGGAGTTAATCTGATATGATAACCAACAGACATTCTCTGGTCAGAGAGCCCTTAGATACAAAGTGAGATGACCCCATCAATGAGATAAAGGCATTTGGCAATACTCAACAACCTTTGATACAAAGGCAACGATCCATTATGTACTTTGGGACTACAGTCAGTTCCCATAGGATGTAAATATCAATCCCTTCATACTCAACTAGTGCTGCAACTTTTTCCATTCATGATTAACATGTTATCATTAATGTCGCTCTCTCTCTTTATCCCTGCAACTGATATGGCTGCATACAGGGAATAATCTTTTCCATTCCCCCCCCCCCCCCTCTTCCCCGCAATATAACTCCCCACTGGCTCGAGCCACCTAAGGGGACTCCTGGTATGTAGACCTAGATATATTGGCTATGTAAAAGATTTCTTTACCTCTAAAAATTGTGAATGTCAAGCTGCGGTATTCAGCACTAGGCAACATACCATGAGCTCCCTTTGGCGTCCGGATGTATTTTTGTTATTTTATGTTCTATGTTGTTATGTCCCCCCATGTTCTGTGTATACTCGTTTGGGTTCAACTTGAACCGACGAGGTATATAATTGTAAATTAGTTACATTTTGATATTCAGCCGATTAAACTTCACCTGTATCTGTGATAGACTAAGTCCTAGAAATAAACGTATATATGTTTTTTTTTCATACATGGTTTCTTGATTCTGATTAATGATATTTGCTACCGTTCAATGAGCCCCACTATTCTTTGTCTCCTCTCTTGTGAGACGGTTTGTTTATATACATGGTTTTAGGGGTTGAACAGTTTAGCATTTAAATAGGACGATACCCACACAGATCTATATACAAGCCTCTTTTCTCTATATTATTTTACTAATTATTAGGGGGGCTTAAGAGGGCTGCTGAACATAGAAGAGTTTGAATCTTAATGCATAGAATGCATTAAGATAAAAAGCCTTCTGCCTTTAGAACCGCTTTAATATCTCTGTTCTGTTTCTTGTGACACTTGGGCAGCAATTAAAACAATAGATAATGGTGGCTGCTCTAGGTGAACTTACACTAGGCCATTGGTACTGAGGTGAGCATTACAGGATTATTACAGGATCATTACAGGATCACTGCAAATTTTCTGGGAGATGTAAGGAGACAACTGATAGCTATTAATGGGAAATTTGATAGCTCTTGTACTCATTCTTTTATGTGAAAATATATTTTGTTATTTATAGGCCAACTGTTATTTGCAGCCTGTACAGAAATGTCATCCATAAGTGCAAGATTATAGGCATTATTGGACATTTTGTTTTGTAAACCCTGAAGTAAAATGTTTTCTTCCTTATATTTTAAAGGTTTATCTTTTTGAAAAATCTGTCCATATTGTCCATACTAAGCAAATATTAAGCACCTTACTGCTCTCCTGCCAGAGCTCTTCAGAAGTCCCATGCAAGTTATTATTATTACAGTATTTAGAAAGAGCTAACAGTTTGCACAAAGTTTTATAATATAAAGGGAGACAGTACAGTTATAGTACAATTCAAAACAACAAGACGTTAAAGCTGGCCATAGATGATGCAATTTTCTTTTCTGCAACTATGGTTTGCAGGAAAGAAAATCATTTGACAAGGTCCACACTATCAATGTTAATGGGGGAATCCCTCCCACCAAGCTATTGTGTTCTCCCAGTGGGGGGGGGGGGACACACAGAGCTGTCCCAGTCAGGAACACACAGTGATTATTGCTAGCGACTTGATCAATCAACATGGGTACAGTGAGCCTGTCCATACATGGTTCAAATCACAGCCGGTCCCTGCTGAACAAGCCAAGATTCGAATCGGCAATGGCCGGCTTTAGGAGGGTCCTGCATGTGAGAGCTTTCAAGCAAATAAGTTTCCCCATATGAAAGTCAGAACTTGTATATTGCTAAGCAATCCCCACCTGCTTCCTCTACCCCCTCATCTGGCTGTACAGGCACCAAGCCCTGAATTGTTAGTTGCTAGAGGGGGCATCATAAAAGTAGCACTATTGTTTTTCTAAGGGCTCCAGCAGCAGATCGGTGCACCAGGGGCAAAATAAGTAAAAGCAGCGTTTAGTGTTTACTATGGAGCAAAACTGACACTTTTTCTAGTATAGCAGATTATCAGATTTAATATAGTTCTTTATCTACAATCTAGCTCACCACATTGACTCAAAACTCAATTAAACACATGTTGGGCTAAAACTAGCAAGACATCTGTATACAATGTTTTTTTATTATCACAATTAGGCAAATTGGGCTTTTAAAGTAGACTCAAAATAATTCTATGACAATTTATGTTGCATTAACAGCACCATCTTCTGAGGAGCTTTGGGCATACTTTTCTCAATTACCGTTACAGGTATGCTTTCCAAAAAGCAGCATGTTTTTCATTTTTTACAAGAAAGCAATAATCAGAGACATAGGGATAATCAAGATCTTTAAAAAAATGTAAATGAAATACCTTTTCCCTATGTTAGTTTTAGATAAACCTTTCCTTTAGAGAATACAAACACATTTTGTGGCTGTGTAAAAACTATGGTAAAGCAGAACTCTGTGTAAGTATCAAAAAAGCACCTTGTAGACCACTAATATATCCATCAAAAATATTATCTGAATTTTAAAACTGCCTCAAATAAATTGTAAAAAGATTTTACCACAATCCCCTGCACACCAGAAATTTAAAGTTAGAATGGTGTTGTAATACACTTTCTCAAGCTCAGTTGCATTGAACAATACTGTTTCTAATGCTGGGAGCTGAAAAAGAAGGTAAGGTGAGAGTAGGAAGATCGAAAGATAAGAGCACAAGGAGGAGCATTGTGGTGATTCTATTTCATAGACCAATCAGAAGGCAGGCGACAAAAGAGCTGTAAAGCTGTATATGATAAAAAGTGGTGTCCCAAATCGGCTCCTAAGTAGTGTGTAAATCACAAGCATGGTTGAACAATTACCATAAGTATTTTGGTAGGTAAAACATTTCATCTGTTCATTTAGCGTTTTTTAAAGTCCTGTTTTAATAAAATATGTATATAACAAAAAACTATTTTTCAACATTAAAGTAATATAATGTTTGTAAGTTGGTTTGACAAACTGTGTATATACTTGTTTAAAGGGAAAAAGAAAAAGCCAAAAAGGGCATTCACTGGATATTTGAGGCACAATTCACACAAATTAAAAACCAACAATTATTTTTAATAATATCCTTTTAAAATCAAGAACAAAAATAGTTTTCCATAAAAATACCATGGTTCACAAATTTGTAACCCCCATACACCCTTTCATTATTCACTTGGTGGGAAACCACCTCATTCAGATAGCAAAACTGTGTATTAATAATACAAGGTTCAACACGTTTCCTGGATATTATCCTCTTCCCCAGGAGCCAGTGAGGGGGTGAATAAACGTCTCTAACCAAAAAACAAATTGTAAAGAGAGCATGCATAGAACAAAAATTACCTTATACTACAAACTGTATATCCATGTGCTAATGCCCTTGCAACACTGTGGTTACTCTGAGTCCCCCAGAGGGAGAGATAGAAACCTTTCGCCAGTAATAGTAATAATTATTGTTATGGCTAATCTTGTATAATCTGTCCATAAAAAGGGAAGTCCCTCCCCCCCTGCAATCTTCTCGGACACGTCACAGGTCCCAGAATACTGTGGGTCCAAGGCTTGCGCTTGCGCAGTGAGCAGATGGCTGTAAAGCCATAAGCTGTCCCAGCCAGGTGCTCACAAATAACATGCCGACACCAGGGACCAAAGACCGGTGGAAAAAACAGCTTGGGTGAGCACAGCGCTGGATCCTGGGACAGGAGTGTCTGTTTATTAAAGGTGTCCAGATTGCCTTGTGTGCTGTGTAAGACTTGCTACTAACTCATAGCCATTACGTGACAATATACTACCAACCAGCAGTCATCTCAGCATTGGTTTGCTTATTGCAGCTAAGTACCTGCTTGACTACCTCTACATCTATTGGACCTTTTTCTTTTTTATTAGTGATTTGGCCAGTTGCTTGCAGACTCCAACCTCTTATGCACCACCATTAAGCCTACCGATTGGTCCGGCCGGGCCCACTGTGCCATCTGTGGTGTTTATTGAGAGACAGCTCTGTATATTTACTCTGCTTTTATTGTATCTACTTGCGGCTATGCTTATCATCACACACAGTGCGAAGGTCACTTTATCTACATAAAAGCATCCCTGAAGAAGATCTATAATATCTCATTATTCGAAACACGTTGGCTGTCTCTGTAGCTCATACATAATATAATTCGGAAAAAAGGAAAATCGATGTCAGGCGCCTCAATACATCTTTCTCCTTTAACTCGGCGCTAATGAATAGTGAAAATCCCCTATATAGACAGTGATTAAAAGTGTATAGGTTACCCTATAGCAGCTGCTTAAAAAAACATATAAACTATTTTGTAACGGTAAATAAAATTGTTAATTGCAAATTCATTAAAACTTCATTACCATTTAGCAGCGCTCATCTGGATATTTCTTATTACCAGAAAACCAATATTTGTATATATACACTAATATTTAAAACCAGCATATGTATAAACTCAGCAATATTGTGTTGTGGAGATAATATATCACTTCTCATAGACACTCTGATCTGACAGTACATCAATATCTTAATGAAGTGAGAATATAGTCCATATATTATAAGACGAGTGAGGACAGGGATGTTATCTGCTTGTTAAGCTTCCACCAAATTGCTTCACCCGTGCGTGTTCCACACTCCCCTCTGGGGTTTAAACTCACCAGAATCTCTAGTAATGTCAGCATTGAGTCATGGTCTCCCAGGATCTGCAGTCAATCTCTTTATCTATCCTCTCCACACATCAGGAACGATCAGCCCGTGTATTTTGATATAAAGAGGGGGTAAAAAGATCCAGATAGTCCAGTACGTCTTAAACTGATTTTATTTCCTTTTAAAAGCAATTTCCACTTTGCACAATAAAAAATCTATTTCACACTTGTTCTCCTTTATCTCTCTCTGCGGATAAGGCCAATCACTGGTTGTCATACACTCATGGTGGTTTGCAGTGTATTTGCCTGGGGAATAAGCCGATGGTGGGATAAGGCAAAAATATGTTCACACTATTCCCAGTCTTCAAACGGCTTTCCGGTTTGTGATAATCACCTCATGGAGCGCAGATACGTAAATACGTCACTTCCGGTCGTCGTGTCGGTCACGCCCTGACGCGTTTCGTCATTACGACTTTCTCAAAGGGCGTGGCCTAATGACGCGACGTACCGGCTTTTATTCTAGTTTCCTTTCACATCATGTGCGCCGCTGATCTAATCAGACTACTGCGCTTCAATGGGAAATGGACAATGGATGGATATAACCATACCACTATGATTGTCTATTACTAGACAACCAGTTCATGGCCATACATTTTACATATGTTATTTCAAAAGTCTTTTCAAGCTATTTTTATTATAGTTTGTAATAGTTATAATCAAGAGTCATAAAGGATGCTCATCCACTAAATATCTGAATATTTTAAACTTCATCATAAAATGCATAAAAAGCCATGATTACACCAATTAATATACACATATATAAAACTACATGAAATTACAAAGAGAACTTAGCTGATTGTTCCCTTTGGCGGACAACTCATAAAAGTGCAGATTTCTTACTGCATAATTTTGATAAAATTCCAGAGGGCTATATCAAAATCTCAATTAAAATTTTAAAATTCATCAGATTTTACAAAAATTAAAATATATAAAGTGCATAGACTTCAAACTCGGGATTAATAGTCGCTAATAAAACAATTGATATCGAGTTCTATGTTTAACCCCTTAGGTGCCAGTGTGCCCATCAAAAAAATCAATTTCGTCTCGCGCATTGATAGCTCACATACCACATTAGAGCCCCTCCAAGAGGGCTTAATGTGGTCAATACCCCAAAATGATAGACCAGATGGGTCCTGATCATGATGTAATTTAAAGTGAAGTGAGACGTTGTGGTCTTTATAACCAATTGTAATGTTATGTATATGCTCGGCTATCCTGACACGCAGAAGCCGTTTAGTTCTTCCTACATACATCAATCCACAGGGACATTTCAAGGCATATACCACATGGGTGGTGTTACAGGTAATGAATTCGTTTATAGAGAACTCCCTATTATTTGCTGTGGAAACGAATTCCTGCATGCCCCTAATTGGACGCTGTACTTCACGGCAGGGTTTGCATTTCCGGCATGAGAAGAATCCGTCCCTATCCCAAAATGTAGGGGGTCGGGACGGTGGGTCCAGTACTTTTTTAACCACCCTATCTCCAAAACTAGGTGCTCTTCTATATATAAACTGTGGGTTCATTGGCAACTCCTTCTGTAATGTTTTGTCCAAACAGAGGATATGCCAATGAGTCCTAAACAAGGCTTCAACCTCTCTAAATTGAGAGTGAAAATCTGAAATAAATCCCCATTCCTGTTTGTTACCTTGTACTGTGTCCACCACCTTATCCCTCAAGGTGTCTTGTCGTGGAATTGCACCTATTTTTTCTACAATGGTATCAAGGACCTCAGGTTTATAACCCTTTTCTACGAACCTGTCCATAAGTATTTGGGATTGTGAAAAATAATCTTCCAATGTAGAGCAATTACGTTTTACCCTCATCATTTGACCCTTAGGGACATTTTTTAACCATAAGGGGTGATGGCCACTGTGTACTGGTAAAAAACTATTTCTGTCGGTGCTTTTAAAAAATACTTTAGTTTGGAGGGCATTATCTACTCTAAAAATGGTGACGTCTAAAAAATCGATCTCTTCCTGATTGATTTGGCTAGTGAGTTTAATATTATTATTATTTTCATTGAGTGAGTCTAAAAACGAGAGTAACGATATTTTTGATCCTGCCCATATTAGCAACAGATCATCTATATATCGTTTATAAAACAATAATTCATCCCGTTTCTGTTGGAACACAGATTTGTCCTCCCACTCGCCCATGAAAAGGTTGGCTATACTGGGCGCAAATCTAGCGCCCATAGCCACTCCTTTCTTCTGGGTGAAAAAACTACCGCTAAACTACCGCTAAACTACCGCTAAACTTTGAGAAAGTCGTAATGACGAAACGCGTCAGGGCGTGACCGACACGACGACCGGAAGTGACGTATTTACGTATCTGCGCTCCATGAGGTGATTATCACAAACCGGAAAGCCGTTTGAAGACTGGGAATAGTGTGAGCATATTTTTGCCTTATCCCACCATCGGCTTATTCCCCAGGCAAATACACTGCAAACCACCATGAGTGTATGACAACTAAGGATGGGCCCGGTGCTCGATGCGAACCCACGTTCGCATCGAGCACCGGGCGTTCGCTCGCTCGGCGAGCCCAGAACTATTTTGGCCGCTCGCATCACGTTCGTGTGATGCGAGCGGCCCCGCAATGCATTGCGGCCGGCGCGGCCGACGCAGTGCATTGCTGGCTGATGATTGGCCAAGCATGCACTGTGACCCCGCATGCTTGGCCAATCACAGCCCCGGAAACTCGAAGAGCCATAATTGGCTACAGGCAGGACGCCTGTAGCCAATTACAGCTCAGGGGCTGTAGTACACGCCCCCCCCCCTATAAAACGCCGCCACGCCGTCTGCGCCGGTCACATGCTGTTCCGGCGCAGATTGAGCAGGCTGTTTCTGTGACACTCTGCTGCATTTAGATAGATAGAGAGATTCATTTGCAGAGATTGAGTTAGATAGATTCAGTTACAAAGATTGATTGACAAAGAGGGGCTTGTAGTGTGCTCGTGGCAGGCAGGCAGAGCTCCTATATTTTGTTACCAGAAGCACCTATAGGACTTGTAGTGTGTTCGTGGCAGGCAGGCAGAGCTCCTATATTTTGTTACCAGAAGCACCTATAGAACTTGTAGTGTGTTCGTGGCAGGCAGGCAGAGCTCCTATATTTTGTTACCAGAAGCACCTATAGGACTTGTAGTGTGTTCGTGGCAGGCAGGCAGAGCTCCTATATTTTGTTACCAGAAGCACCTATAGGACTTGTAGTGTGTTAGTGGCAGGCAGGCAGAGCTCCTATATTTTGTTACCAGAAGCACCTATAGGACTTGTAGTGTGTTCGTGGCAGGCAGGCAGAGCTCCTATATTTTGTTACCAGAAGCACCTATAGGACTTGTAGTGTGTTAGTGGCAGGCAGGCAGAGCTCCTATATTTTGTTACCAGAAGCACCTATAGGACTTGTAGTGTGTTCGTGGCAGGCAGGCAGAGCTCCTATATTTTGTTCCAGAGGCACCTATAGGACTTGAAGTGTGTTAGTCCCATTACACACACAGAGCTATATTTTCTTCCCAGAAGCACCTATAGGACTTGAAGTGTGTTAGTCCCATTACACACACAGAGCTATATTTTCTTCCCAGAAGCACCTATAGGACTTGAAGTGTGTTAGTCCCATTACACACACAGAGCTATATTTTCTTCCCAGAAGCACCTATAGGACTTGAAGTGTGTTAGTCCCATCACACACACAGAGCTATATTTTGTTCCCAGAAGCACCTATAGGACTTGAAGTGTGTTAGTCCCATTACACACACAGAGCTATATTTTCTTCCCAGAAGCACCTATAGGACTTGAAGTGTGTTAGTCCCATTACACACACAGAGCTATATTTTCTTCCCAGAAGCACCTATAGGACTTGAAGTGTGTTAGTCCCATCACACACACAGAGCTATATTTTGTTCCCAGAAGCACCTATAGGACTTGAAGTGTGTTAGTCCCATTACACACACAGAGCTATATTTTGTTCCCAGAAGCACCTATAGGACTTGAAGTGTGTTAGTCCCATCACACACACAGAGCTATATTTTCTTCCCAGAAGCACCTATAGGACTTGAAGTGTGTTAGTCCCATCACACACACAGAGCTATATTTTGTTCCCAGAAGCACCTATAGGACTTGAAGTGTGTTAGTCCCATTACACACACAGAGCTATATTTTCTTCCCAGAAGCACCTATAGGACTTGAAGTGTGTTAGTCCCATCACACACACAGAGCTATATTTGTTCCCAGAAGCACCTATAGGACTTGAAGTGTGTTAGTCCCATTACACACACAGAGCTATATTTTCTTCCCAGAAGCACCTATAGGACTTGGAAGTGTGTTAGTCCCATCACACACACAGAGCTATATTTTCTTCCCCAGAAGCACCTATAGGACTTGAAGTGTGTTAGTCCCATCACACACACAGAGCTATATTTTGTTCCCAGAAGCACCTATAGGACTTGAAGTGTGTTAGTCCCATTACACACACAGAGCTATATTTTCTTCCCAGAAGCACCTATAGGACTTGAAGTGTGTTAGTCCCATCACACACACAGAGCTATATTTTGTTCCCAGAAGCACCTATAGGACTTGAAGTGTGTTAGTCCCATTACACACACAGAGCTATATTTTGTTCCCAGAAGCACCTATAGGACTTGAAGTGTGTTAGTCCCATTACACACACAGAGCTATATTTTCTTCCCAGAAGCACCTATAGGACTTGAAGTGTGTTAGTCCCATCACACACAAAGAGCTATACTTTGTTCCCAGAAGCACCTATAGGACTTGAAGTGTGTTAGTCCCATCACACACACAGAGCTATATTTTGTTCCCAGAAGCACCTATAGGACTTGAAGTGTGTTAGTCCCATCACACACACAGAGCTATATTTTCTTCCCAGAAGCACCTATAGGACTTGAAGTGTGTTAGTCCCATCACACACACAGAGCTATATTTTGTTCCCAGAAGCACCTATAGGACTTGAAGTGTGTTAGTCCCATTACACACACAGAGCTATATTTTGTTCCCAGAAGCACCTATAGGACTTGAAGTGTGTTAGTCCCATCACACACACAGAGCTATATTTTGTTCCCAGAAGCACCTATAGGACTTGAAGTGTGTTAGTCCCATTACACACACAGAGCTATATTTTCTTCCCAGAAGCACCTATAGGACTTGAAGTGTGTTAGTCCCATCACACACACAGAGCTATATTTTCTTCCCAGAAGCACCTATAGGACTTGAAGTGTGTTAGTCCCATTACACACACAGAGCTATATTTTCTTCCCAGAAGCACCTATAGGACTTGAAGTGTGTTAGTCCCATCACACACACAGAGCTATATTTTGTTCCCAGAAGCACCTATAGGACTTGAAGTGTGTTAGTCCCATTACACACACAGAGCTATATTTTGTTCCCAGAAGCACCTATAGGACTTGAAGTGTGTTAGTCCCATTACACACACAGAGCTATATTTTTCTTCCCAGAAGCACCTATAGGACTTGAAGTGTGTTAGTCCCATCACACACACAGAGCTATATTTTCTTCCCAGAAGCACCTATAGGACTTGAAGTGTGTTAGTCCCATTACACACACAGAGCTATATTTTCTTCCCAGAAGCACCTATAGGACTTGAAGTGTGTTAGTCCCATCACACACACAGAGCTATATTTTGTTCCCAGAAGCACCTATAGGACTTGAAGTGTGTTAGTCCCATTACACACACAGAGCTATATTTTGTTCCCAGAAGCACCTATAGGACTTGAAGTGTGTTAGTCCCATTACACACACAGAGCTATATTTTCTTCCCAGAAGCACCTATAGGACTTGAAGTGTGTTAGTCCCATCACACACACAGAGCTATATTTTGTTCCCAGAAGCACCTATAGGACTTGAAGTGTGTTAGTCCCATTACACACACAGAGCTATATTTTGTTCCCAGAAGCACCTATAGGACTTGAAGTGTGTTAGTCCCATTACACACACAGAGCTATATTTTCTTCCCAGAAGCACCTATAGGACTTGAAGTGTGTTAGTCCCATCACACACACAGAGCTATATTTTCTTCCCAGAAGCACCTATAGGACTTGAAGTGTGTTAGTCCCATCACACAGAGCTCCTCTATTTCTTTGCATAAGCACCCACAGGACTTCTAGTGTGTTAGTGGCATCACACAGAGCTCCTATATATTCTTCTCAGCAGCACCCACAGGACTTCTAGTGTGTTAGTGGCATCACACAGAGCTCCTCTATTTTCTTTGCAGAAGCACCCATAGGACTTCTAGTGTGTTAGTGGCATCACACAGAGCTCCTATATATTCTTCTCAGCAGCAGCCCCCACAGGACTTCTAGTGTGTTAGTGGCATCACACAGAGCTCCTCTATTTTCTTTGCAGAAGCACCCACAGGACTTCTAGTGTGTTAGTGGCATCACACAGAGCTCCTATATATTCTTCTCAGCAGCACCCACAGGACTTCTAGTGTGTTAGTGGCATCACACAGAGCTCCTCTATTTTCTTTGCATAAGCACCCACAGGACTTCTAGTGTGTTAGTGGCATCACACAGAGCTCCTCTATTTTCTTTGCAGAAGCACCCACAGGACTTCTAGTGTGTTAGTGGCATCACACAGAGCTCCTCTATTTTCTTTGCAGAAGCACCCACAGGACTTCTAGTGTGTTAGTGGCATCACACAGAGCTCCTATATATTCTTCTCAGCAGCACCCACAGGACTTCTAGTGTGTTAGTGGCATCACACAGAGCTCCTCTATTTTCTTTGCATAAGCACCCACAGGACTTCTAGTGTGTTAGTGGCATCACACAGAGCTCCTCTATTTTCTTTGCATAAGCACCCACAGGACTTCTAGTGTTGTTAGTGGCATCACACAGAGCTCCTCTATTTTCTTTGCATAAGCACCCACAGGACTTCTAGTGTGTTAGTGGCATCACACAGAGCTCCTCTATTTTCTTTGCAGAAGCACCCATAGGACTTCTAGTGTGTTAGTGGCATCACACAGAGCTCCTATATATTCTTCTCAGCAGCACCCACAGGACTTCTAGTGTGTTAGTGGCATCACACAGAGCTCCTCTATTTTCTTTGCAGAAGCACCCATAGGACTTCTAGTGTGTTAGTGGCATCACACAGAGCTCCTATATATTCTTCTCAGCAGCACCCACAGGACTTCTAGTGTGTTAGTGGCATCACACAGAGCTCCTCTATTTTCTTTGCATAAGCACCCACAGGACTTCTAGTGTGTTAGTGGCATCACACAGAGCTCCTCTATTTTCTTTGCATAAGCACCCACAGGACTTCTAGTGTGTTAGTGGCATCACACAGAGCTCCTCTATTTTCTTTGCAGAAGCACCCATAGGACTTCTAGTGTGTTAGTGCATCACACAGAGCTCCTCTATTTTCTTTGCAGAAGCACCCATAGGACTTCTAGTGTGTTAGTGGCATCACACAGAGCTCCTATATTTTCTTCTCAGCAGCACCCACAGGACTACCGACTACAATGGCTGGAAGACCGCCAAGGGGAGGCAGAGCGTGCAGAGCCAAGAACACAGGGCAGGCAGGCTCTGTTTCTAGTGGACGTGGCCGTGGACGTGGACGTGGTCGTGCATCGTCATCAGCACGTGGCCATGGGACACGCGCGTCTTTGTTTTCGGCAGCTGGACATGTGGAGCCGCATCATGCTGAAGGCTTGGTAGAATGGATGACCAAGCCCTCCTCATCCTCCTCATCCTCTCTCACCCAGGCTCAGGTACTGACAGAGCATCATCAGCCACCCCTTCCCTAGACCCACCATGTCCTCCTGAGGAGTCCCCCGAACTCTTTGAGCACAGTGTTGGGTACATGCTCCAGAGGATGCCCAACGATTCGAAGGCTCGGATGACGATACCCAGCTTGAGGAATCTGGCAGTACAGTTCCACCAGCTGCAGCTTACTGCCAGGTTTGCTCTAGTGGTGAAGAGGGAGGGGATGATGAGGTCACTGACTCCACGTGGGTGCCTCAAGGGAGAGAGGATGAGGAGGAGGACGAGGAGGAGGAGGATGCGGCGTCACATGTCCAACGAGGCAGGATGCCCCCTGGAGGCCAGGTAGAGGCCAGCACAGCAACTGTACAACACCGCAGAGCTCCGCCTGTGCAGGGCGCTGCCTCTGCACGTTATCAGAAAAGTTCTTTGGTGTGGGCCTTTTTTGAGACGAGTGCAGCAGATCGCACCACTGCTATTTGCAATATTTGTCTCAAGCGTATCTCGCGTGGCCAAAACATCAGCCGCTTGGGCACGACAAGCATGACCAGACATATGGCGACCTGCCATGCAGCTCGTTGGCAGGCACACATAAAAGACCCACACCAAAGAACTAAGCGGACCTCTCCTTGCTCCTCCTCAGCTGGGATCTCCATCCCCACTACACCTTCAGTCCTCTCTGAAAGCTGCTCTGAGAGGACTGAAGGTGTAGAATTCGGTGTGTCACAACCAAGTACTTGCAGTACACCGACGTCCGAATGCAGCAGGCAAATTTCCCTGCCCCAGCTGCTGGACCGTAGAAAGAAGTACACTCCCAGCCATCCACATGCCCAGCGGTTGAATGCTAGCCTTGCTAAATTGCTAGCACTTCAACTGCTGCCTTTTCAGTTGGTAGACTCGGCCCCCTTCCGTGAGTTTGTTCAATGTGCGGTTCCTCAGTGGCAGGTTCCCAAACGCCACTTTTTCTCGCGGAAGGCGATTCCGTCTCTCTACCGGCATGTGGAGGGCAATGTCCATGCCTCGCTGGACAGGGCGGTCAGCGGTAAGGTGCATATTACCGCTGACTCATGGTCCAGCAGGCATGGACAGGGACGGTACCTTTCTTTCACGGCCCATTGGGGCACTCTATTGGCAGCTGGGAGGGATGCAGGACAAGGTGCAGTAGTGTTGGAGGTTGTTCCGCCACCACGCCTCCAAAACGCGACTACTGCTACTGGTTGTGACACACCTCTCTCCTCCACCCCCTCCTCATCTTCTTCCTCCAGTGCTCTGTCCTTGGAACCAGCGGTGCTCCGTAGGCGTACAAGGGGCTACGCAAGTACGCAGGCAAAAAGATGCCATGCCGTGCTTGCGCTGGTGTGTGTTGGGGGACAGGAGCCACACTGGGGCCAGAGGTTCTGGCAGCTCTGCAGGGCAGGCCGAGAGGTGGTTGACGCCACGTCAGCTTAAGCCAGGAATGGTCGTTTCTGACAATGGCACCAACCTCCTCTCCGCCCTGCGACAGGGGCAGCTCACCCATGTGCCCTGCATGGCTCACGTCCTCAACCTGGTGGTGCAGCGGTTCTTGGGCAGGTTCCCAGGCTTACAGGATGTCCTGAGGCAGGCCAGGAAAGTCTGTGTGCATTTCCGCCGATCTTATAATGCCAGTGCTCGGCTGACTGAGCTGCAAAAGGATCTGAACCTGCCCAAGAACCGCCTAATATCTGACATGCCCACCAGGTGGAACTCAACGTTGGCCATGCTGCAGCGACTGCACACGCAGCAGAGGGCCATCAATGAGTACCTTTGCGACTACGGCACCAGGACAGGGTCAGGGGAGCTTGGTTTTTTTTCCCCACGTCAGTGGAGCATGATCAGGGATGCATGCACTGTCCTCTCACCATTTGAGGAGGCCACGAGGATGGTGAGCAGTGACAGTGCATGCATCAGTGACACTGTCCCTCTTGTCCACCTGTTGGAGCATACGCTGCGTGGGATAATGGACAGGGCACTTGAGGCAGAACAGAGGCAGGAAGAGGAGGACTTCCTTGCCTCTCAAGGCCCCCTTAATCCGGACAGTGTTCCTTCTGTCCCACCCATCACACAGGAAGAGGATGAGGAGGAGGAGGAGGAGGAGGAGGAGGAGGATTGTGTGAGCATGGAGGTGGAGCCTGGCACTCAGCATCAGCAGCAGCAGTCTTTTAGGGATGATGTACAGTCCCAACAAGCCAGTGGACTTGTACGTGGCTGGGAGGAGGTGGCTGGCGATCATGTCATCCTCAGTGACCCAGAAGACTCCGGACCGAATGCCTCAGCTAACCTACGCTGCATGGCCTCCCTGATCCTGCAAAGCCTGCGGAAGGATCCTCGTGTTCTTCGGATCAAGGAGAGGGACCATTACTGGCTGGCCACTCTCCTTGATCCGCGGTACAAGGTAAGGTTGCGGACCTTATCTTGCCGTCGCAGAGGGAGCAGAGGATGAGACATCTCAGGGAGGCCTTGCAGAAAGGTCTGTGCAACGCGTTCCCAGAAACTGGGAGGCTACAAACTCCTGGTCCTGGGCGACGAGTTGCTGAGGCTTCGGTCAGTGGCAGAAGGAGCGGTGGGGAAGGTGGACGTCTGACCGATGCGTTCAGACAATTTTTTAGTCCGCAGCCCCAAGGTATGATCGGTTCCAGCAACCATCGCCAGCGTCTGATATACATGGTGCAGGAATACCTTGGGGCAAGGTCAGACTTGGACACCTTTCCCACCGAAAATCCTCTGGCTTACTGGGTCCTGAGGATGGATCACTGGCCAGAGCTTGCACAGTATGCAATTGAGCTACTGGCCTGTCCTGCCTCCAGCGTTCTTTCCCGAACGCACATTCAGTGCTGCTGGAGGATTTGTGACTGATCATAGGGTGCGCCTGTCCACCGCCTCGGTTGATCGACTGACATTCATCAAAATGAATCAGTCTTGGATCACCACCAGCTACCAGGCACCTGAGGCGGATATAACCGAATAATTTTTAATGTCACATCCCTTCAAGACTGCCTATGCTGATGCTGAGTGACTGTCCTCTTATGTTCACTGACTATCCTCTTCCTCCTCCTCAATGATCCATGCCACAGCACCAGTGCCTAAGGCACAATTTTTCAGCCCCTGTTTAACAGGGGCGTGTACTTACAATTTTTAAAAAAAATGCTTCGCAACACGTGTGACTGCTGTGCTCCTAGTACAGTCTCTGTGAGGGCCGTGTTGCAGTGTTGTGGCACCAGCACCAGTGCCTAAGGCACAATTTTTCAGCCCCTGTTTAACAGGGGCGTGTACTTTACAATTTTTTAAAAAAATGCTTCGCAACACGTGTGACTGCTGTGCTCCAAGTACAGTCTCTGTGAGGGCCGTGTTGCAGTGTTGTGGCACCAGCACCAGTGCCTAAGGCACAATTTTTCAGCCCCTGTTTAACAGGGCGTGTACTTACAATTTTTAAAAAAAATGCTTCGCAACACGTGTGACTGCTGTGCTCCAAGTACAGTCTCTGTGAGGGCCGTGTTGCAGTGTTGTGGCACCAGCACCAGTGCCTAAGGCACAATTTTTCAGCCCCTGTTTAACAGGGCGTGTACTTACAATTTTTTAAAAAAATGCTTCGCAACACGTGTGACTGCTGTGCTCCAAGTACAGTCTCTGTGAGGGCCGTGTTGCAGTGTTGTGGCACCAGCACCAGTGCCTAAGGCACAATTTTTCAGCCCCTGTTTAACAGGGGCGTGTACTTACAATTTTTTAAAAAAAATGCTTCGCAACACGTGTGACTGCTGTGCTCCAAGTACAGTCTCTGTGAGGGCCGTGTTGCAGTGTTGTGGCACCAGCACCAGTGCCTAAGGCACAATTTTTTCAGCCCCTGTTTAACAAGGGCGTGTACTTACAAATTTTTTAAAAAAATGCTTCGCAACACGTGTGACTGCTGTGCTCCAAGTACAGTCTCTGTGAGGGCCGTGTTGCAGTGTTGTGGCACCAGCACCAGTGCCTAAGGCACAATTTTTCAGCCCCTGTTTAAACAGGGGCGTGTACTTACAATTTTTTAAAAAAATGCTTCGCAACACGTGTGACTGCTGTGCTCCAAGTACAGTATCTGTGAGGGCCGGGTTGCAGTGTTGTGGCACCAGCACCAGTGCCTAAGGCACAATTTTTCAGCCCCTGTTTAACAGGGGCGTGTACTTACAATTTTTTAAAAAAATGCTTCGCAACACGTGTGACTGCTGTGCTCCAAGTACAGTCTCTGTGAGGGGTTGCAGTGTTGTGGCACCAGCACCAGTGCCTAAGGCACAATTTTTCAGCCCCTGTTTAACAGGGGCGGGTAATTACAAATCTTGATCTAATAGTTCACAGCAGGGCCCATTCCTGCGCCCACCAAGAGTAACTATGAGGGCCTGCAGTCTTGTGGCAACACCGTCCACCACCACCGCCAAAGGCCCAATTTTTCTGCCCTGTTCATCAGGTGCTTGCAATTACAAATCTTGATCTAATAACTCACAGCAGGGCCCATTCCTGCGCCCACCAAGAGTAACTATGAGGGCCTACAGTCTTGTGGCAACACCGTCCACCACCACCGCCAAAGGCCCAATTTTTCTGCCCTGTTCATCAGGTGCTTGCAATTACAAATCTTGATCTAATAACTCACAGCAGGGCCCATTCCTGCGCCCACCAAGAGTAACTGTGAGAGCTTACAGTCTTGTGGCAAAACCGTCCACCACCACCACCACCACCACCCCCAATTTTTCTGCCCTGTTCAACAGGTGCATGCAATTACAAATCTTGATCTATTAACTCACAGCAGGGCCCATTCCTGTGCCCACCAGTCTTGTGGCTACACCAACATCTAATAGGGCAAATTTCTGCAGAGTATATACGCCAGGCCCCTACTTTCAAACATCCAACTTACAAACGACTCCTACTTGCAAATGGAAAGAGAAAACAGGAAGTGAGAGGAAATCTACCCCTAGGAAGGGAAATTCTATCCTGTTAGATTTAATTTGGGAAAAGGTATCTCCTCTCTACTGATACTTTATCACCAATCCTTGTTTCAATTAAAACCCCACTTTTCCAAAAAACATTTGTCATTGGGACGGAAAGTGAGGTGACATGTTCTGAACAGATGTGCAAAGACAGCAAATGTTACAGGGTGATAACCCCTCCCTATGTTCTCCAAAAAGCTTAAAAATAGATTTTTTTGGGATGGAGCTACACTTCATAATGTACCTGTTCAGATTCTACTTAAGATCAAACCTAAAGCCGCAAGTGGTTTTAAATGGCTTCTTTTTTTCCTTTACAAATGTCATTTTGTGCAAGGACAGTTCTAAACACGGAAACACATGCCACTTCACAGGCATACTTTGGACACCCCCAGGTACCATATTTAAAGGAAAATGTCACTTTTTTTTTTTTCACTTTATGCATCATTAAAATGACTGCTCCCGAAAAAACGTTAGTTTTTAAAAGTTCTTTTTGCATTGATATATGTCCCCTGGGGCAGGACCCGGGTCCCCAAACCTGTTTTATGACATTAACATGCATATTGGCCGTTGTAATTAGCACTTTTGATTTCGAACGTTCGCGTCCATTATAACGTATAGGGTTCGAAAATTCGCGCGAACTTTCGGTCCGTTCGAAGGTTCTGGTTCGAACCGAACCCGGGGGTGTTCGGCTCATCCCTAATGACAACCAGTGATTGGCCTTATCCGCAGAGAGAGAGATAAAGGAGAACAAGTGTGAAATAGATTTTTTATTGTGCAAAGTGGAAATTGCTTTTAAAAGGAAATAAAATCAGTTTAAGACGTACTGGACTATCTGGATCTTTTTACCCCCTCTTTATATCAAAATACACGGGCTGATCGTTCCTGATGTGTGGAGAGGATAGATAAAGAGATTGACTGCAGATCCTGGGAGACCATGACTCAATGCTGACATTACTAGAGATTCTGGTGAGTTTAAACCCCAGAGGGGAGTGTGGAACACGCACGGGTGAAGCAATTTGGTGGAAGCTTAACAAGCAGATAACATCCCTGTCCTCACTCGTCTTATAATATATGGACTATATTCTCACTTCATTAAGATATTGATGTACTGTCAGATCAGAGTGTCTATGAGAAGTGATATATTATCTCCACAACACAATATTGCTGAGTTTATACATATGCTGGTTTTAAATATTAGTGTATATATACAAATATTGGTTTTCTGGTAATAAGAAATATCCAGATGAGCGCTGCTAAATGGTAATGAAGTTTTAATGAATTTGCAATTAACAATTTTATTTACCGTTACAAAATAGTTCATACATAATATAAGGTTATGTTCCCACATTTATGCTGTGGCCACTGTATACTGTTTAGCCGCAATGCCTTTTAACATTTTTTTATACATTTTGATGTTGTAATAAAGATTTATACTTTTTTATACTATTTGGAGCATACTTGTCTGTGTTGCCATTCTAATAGTCCCGTAACAAGAAGGGTATTTTTTTATCTTCTGTCTGTTTAATAAAGTTCAGCAGCTACAGTTTTTTGTATTTGAGTCATCTTAGTGGCTTCTTTCACTGAGATCCAAAGATAAAGAGAGGAGAGGATCCTATCTGCATTCTTAGAAGTCAGGATGCGCTAAACTGCATGCGGTTCAAGTATAATAGGATTGGGGAATTGTGCCCTGACAGCATAGCGCAGCTGCAAATACCTGAAGAGCATTCTATTGAGCAAATTCAATTCTCCTTTTAATGGGTCAAAAGTCAGTAGAGAGCTGTCCTTAAAGACATGATCAAGAATAGTGATACCAAATCACAAGTGCAGGAAAGATGGGTTACCCCATAGCGGAGTGAAGAGTGAATAACTATTAGGTTCCCCCATATATAAAGACCACATTACTCAACTCAGCATAGCAGCCCAACAATGCTGCTTCAGAATTAACCATTGGAATCCCCCTCAATTGACCAAATCCCCATCTGACAGTTACAATAACCGCTACCCAGTAGTAGAATTTAAAGTTGGGGAGGGCCAACCCGCCTTGAGACATAGTGAGCTGCAGGGTAGACTTCGCCAAATGAGGGACCCTGCCTGCCCATTTGAATTGAGTAAGAAGTTGGTCAATTTTATCAAAGAAGACCTTAGGTATTAAAACCAGGGTGTTTCTAAACACACATAGGAACTTTGGTAGAAAGGTCATCTTAAACAAGTTCACTCGACCAACAGGGGACAGAGGAAGGGACTTCCATATTTCACATCTATGGGCAAGCTGAGTCATCACAGGTTGGAGATTAGTAGCCAAAAAGGCAGTAAGGTCACAAGGAGATCTGAATACCTAAATAATTAAACTGAGCGACCACTGATCGTGACGAGTGAATCAAAAGGTTCAAGGGCCATCAAGTTAATGGAAACAAAACAGATTTATCCAAGTCAATACGTATACCTGAAAATTCCCCAAATTTATCAATGAGCGCCAGAGCAGCACTCAAAGACGTTCCAGTATCCTGTAGGAACAACAAAGCATTGTCTGCATACAGAGATATATTTTCAATGATAGAGCCCACTACTATACCCACTACCTCTTCTGCCCCGCATAGACGGATTTCCATTGGTTCGACAGCTAATGCGAATAAACCCGGTGAAAGAAGACACCCCTGTCTCATCCCTCTGAACAGTGGAAAAAGGGGGGAGGGCAGACCATTAGTACGAACTTTGGCTACAGGGTGCTCATATAGGAGTTTAATCCAGCCTATAAACTTAGGCCCAAATCCAAATTTTTGCAAGACAGGCCAAAAGTACCCACACTCCACGGAGTCAAAGGTCTTCTCTGCATCTAAGGAGGCCACCACTCCCGAGCCAGAGTCCACACCAGTAGTAGTAGTGTCATCTGAGGTTAATGTCTGTTCCCTTACCTGGCATAAATCCTGACTGATCTCCATGAATTATAGTAAGAATGACAGAATGCAGTCGATTAGCCAGGATTTGGTCAAAATTTTCGTATCGACATTCAGCAATGAGATTGGGTGATAGGAGGAGTAGAGAGTCGGGTCCTTTCAAGGTTTGGGGACCACAACTATAACTGATGTCTACGGCGCATGAACGCCGCAGATAACGGCGCAGGCGCACTGGGCGCGCCGCAAGTGAAGTCAAACATGCCGTCACTCACGGCTCCCGCGGGCATGCGCCGGAGTGATGTCATTGCTGCTCCGGCCACTCACAGCACCGGAGCAGCAATACCAGGAAAGAAGATGGATGCTCTGTGGAAGAGGGGACAGCGGTGACATTGCTGGCTCCTGTGTCAGGTAAGTGACACATAATGGGCTACTATGCGATGCATAGTAGTCCATTATGCTTTACCTTTGCAGAGAAACAAAGAGGAAGTAAACCCATCAGGGTTTACTTACTCTTTAAGATTCTGCTCCCTATTCGATGGGTCTCCTGCAAAATAACAATATGTGGCTGGTAGGTTTTGAGGTAGTTAAACACAAGTGTACGCTTAACTTTGTCATGCTGCACATAGAAAAGTTTGAATCTTAATGCATAGAATGCATTAAGATAAAAAGCCTTCTGCCTTTAGAACCACTTTAATATCTCTGTTCTGTTTCTTGTGACACTTGGGCAGCAATTAAAACAATAGATAATGGGGGCTGCTCTAGGTGAACTTACACTAGGCCATTGGTACTGAGGTGAGCATTACAGAATTATTACAGGATCATTACAGGATCACTGCAACATTTCTGGGAGATGTAAGGAGACAACTGATAGCTATTAATGGGAAATGTGATAGCTCTTGTGCTCATTCTTTTATGTGAAAATATATTTTGTTATTTATAGGTCAACTGTTATTTGCAGCCTGTACAGAAATGTCATCCATAAATGCATTGATTATAGGCATTATTGGACATTTCGTTTTGTAAACCCTGGAGTAAAATGTTTTCTTCCTAATATTTTAAAGGTTTATCTTTTTGAGAAAATCTGTCCATATTGTCCATACTAAGCAAATATTAAGCACCTTACTGCTCTCCTGCCAGAGCTCTTCAGAAGTCCCGTGCAAGTTATTATTATTACAGGCATACCCCACTTTTAAGTACACAATGGAGTTTATTTACTAAAGCTAGAAAGTGCAAAATCAGGCTCATTTCTGCATAGAAACCAATGAGCTTCTAACCCCAGCTTGTTCAATTAAGCTTTGGTAATAAAACCTGGAAGCTCATTGGTTTCTATGCAGAAGTGAGCCTGATTTTGCACTTTCCAGCTTTAGTAAATAAACCCCATTGTTTACTTAAATGTGGGGTATGCCTGTATGTAGAAAGAGCTAACAGTTTCACAAAGTTTTGCAATATAAAGGGAGACAGTACAGTTATAGTACAATTCAAAAGCTGGCCATAGATGGTGCAATTTTCTTTTCTGCAACTCTGGTTTGCAGGAAAGAAAATCATTTGACAAGGTCAACACAATCATTGTTAATGGGGGAATCCCTCCCACCAAGCTATTGTGTTCTCCCAGCGGGGGGGGGGGGCACACACACAGAGCTGTCCCAGTCAGGAACACACAGTGATTATTGCTAGCGGCTTGATCAATCAACATGGGTACAGTGAGCCTGTCCATACATGGTTCAAATCACAGCCGGTCCCTGCTGAACAAGCCAAGATTCGAATTGGCAATGGCCGGCTTTAGGAGGGACCTGCATGTGAGAGCTTTCAAGCAAATAAGTTTCCCCATATGAAAGTCAGAACTTGTATATTGCTAAGCAATCCCCACCTGCTTCCTCTACCCCCTCATCTGGCTGTACAGGCACCAATCCCTGAATTGTTAGTTGCAGGAGGGGGCATCATAAAAGTAGCACTATTGTTTTTCTAAGGGCTCCAGCAGCAGATCGGTGCACCAGGGGCAAAATAAGTAAAAGCAGCGTTTAGTGTTTACTATAGAGCAAAACTGACACTTTTTCTATTATAGCAAATTATCAGATTCAATATAGTTCTTTATCTACAATCTAGCTCACCACATTGATTCAAAAACTTAATTAAACACAGGTTGGGCTAAAACTAGCAAGACATCTGTATACAATGTTTTTTATTATCACAATTAGGCAAATTGGGCTTTTAAAGTAAACTCAAAATAATTCTATGACAATTTATGTTGCATTAACAGCACCATCTTCTGAGGAGCTTTGGGCATACTTTTCTCAATTACCGTTACAGGTATGCTTTCCAAAAAGCAGCATGTTTTTCATTTTTTACAAGAAACTACAGAGACTAACATAGGGATAATCAAGATCTTTAAAAAAATGTAAATGAAATACCTTTTCCATATGTTAGTTTTAGATAAACCTTTCCTTTAGAGAATACAAACACATTTTGTGGCTGTGTAAAAACTATGGTAAAGCAGAACTCTGTGTAAGTATCAAAAAAGCACCTTGTAGACCACTAATATATCCATCAAAAATATTATCTGAATTTTAAAACTGCCTCAAATAAATTGTAAAAAGATTTTACCACAATCCCCTGCACACCAGAAATTTAAAGTTAGAATGGTGTTCTAATACACTTTCTCAAGCTCAGTTGCATTGAACAATACTGTTTCTAATGCTGGGAGCTGAAAAAGAAGGTAAGGTGAGAGTAGGAAGATCGAAGGATAAGAGCACAAGGAGGAGCATTGTGGTGATTCTATTTCATAGACCAATCAGAAGGCAGGCGACAAAAGAGCTGTAAAGCTGTATATGATAAAAAGTGGTGTCCCAAATCGGCTCCTAAGTAGTGTGTAAATCACAAGCATGGTTGAAAACAATTACCATAAGTATTTTGGTAGGTAAAACATTTCATCTGTTCATTTAGCGTTTTTTAAAGTCCTGTTTTAATAAAATATGTATATAACAAAAACCTATTTTTCAACATTAAAGTAATATAATGTTTGTAAGTTGGTTTGACAAACTGTGTATATACTTGTTTAAAGGGAAAAAGAAAAAGCCAAAAAGGGCACAATTCACACAAATTAAAAACCAACAATTATTTTTAATAATATCCTTTTAAAATCAAGAACAAAAATAGTTTTCCATAAAAATACCATGGTTCACAAATTTGTAACCCCCATACACCCTTTCATTATTCACTTGGTGGGAAACCACCTCATTCAGATAGCAAAACTGTGTATTAATAATACAAGGTTCAACACGTTTCCTGGATATTATCTTCTTCCCCAGGAGCCAGTGAGGGGGTGAATAAACGTCTCTAAACAAAAAACAAATTGTAAAGAGATCATGCATAGAACAAAAATTACCTTATACTACAAACTGTATATCCATGTGCTAATGCCCTTGCAACACTGTGGTTACTCTGAGTCCCCCAGAGGGAGAGATAGAAACCTTTCGCCAGTAATAGGCCCAGAAAGGGGGCCAATATAATTAGGAACCCACCAGCCATCCCTGGACAGCAAGCTACCCCAAGAACCATGCACAACAGCTTATTGTTATGGCTAATCTTGTATAATCTGTCCATAAAAAGGGAAGTCCCCCCCCCCCCCTGCAATCTTCTCGGACACGTCACAGGTCCCAGAATACTGTGGGTCCATTAACACATTAACAAAGCACAGCAAGGCTTGCGCTTGCGCAGTGAGCAGATGGCTGTAAAGCCATAAGCTGTCCCAGCCAGGTGCTCACAAATAACATGCCGACACCAGGGACCAAAGACCGGTGGAAAAAACAGCTTGGGTGAGCACAGCACTGGATCCTGGGACAGGAGTGTCTGTTTATTAAAGGTGTCCAGATTGCCTTGTGTGCTGTGTAAGACTTGCTACTAACTCATAGCCATTACGTGACAATATACTACCAACCAGCAGTCATCTCAGCATTGGTTTGCTTATTGCAGCTAAGTACCTGCTTGACTACCTCTACATCTATTGGACCTTTTTATTTTTTATTAGTGATTTGGCCAGTTGCTTGCAGACTCCAACCTCTTATGCACCACCATTAAGCCTACCGATTGGTCCAGCCGGGCCCACTGTGCCATCTGTGGTGTTTATTGAGAGACAGCTCTGTATATTTACTCTGCTTTTATTGTATCTACTTGCGGCTATGCTTATCATCACACACAGTGCGAAGATCACTTTATCTACATAAAAGCATCCCTGAAGAAGATCTATAATATCTCATTATTCGAAACACGTTGGCTGTCTCTGTAGCTCATACATAATATAAGGTTATGTTCCCACATTTATGCTGTGGCCACTGTATACTGTTTAGCCACAATGCTTTTTAACATTTTTTTATACATTATGATGTTGTAATAAAGATTTATACTTTTTTATACTATTTGGAGCATACTTGTCTGTGTTGCCATTCTAATAGTCCCGTAACAAGAAGGGTATTTTTTTATCATCTGTCTGTTTAATAAAGTTCAGCAGCTACAGTTTTTTGTATTTAAGTTTTTTGTATTTGAGTCATCTTAGTGGCTTCTTTCACTGAGATTCAAAGATAAAGAGAGGAGAGGATCCTATCTGCATTCTTAGAAGTCAGGATGCGCTCAACTGCATGCGGTTCAAGTATAATAGGATTGGGGAATTGTGCCCTGACAGCATAGCGCAGCTGCAAATACCTGAAGAGCATTCTATTGAGCAAATTCAATTCTCCTTTTAATGGGTCAAAAGTCAGTAGAGAGCTGTCCTTAAAGACATGATCAAGCATAGTGATACCAAATCACAAGTGCAGGAAAGATGGGTTACCCCATAGCGGAGTGAAGAGTGAATAACTATTAGGTTCCCCCATATATAAAGACCACATTACTCAACTCAGCATAGCAGCCCAACAATGCTGCTTCAGAATTAACCATCGGGATCCCCCTCAATTGACCAAATCCCCATCTGACAGTTACAATAACCGCTACCCAGTAGTAGAATTTAAAGTTGGGGAGGGCCAACCCGCCTTGAGACATAGTGAGCTACAGGGTAGACTTCGCCAAATGAGGGACCCTGCCCGCCCATTTGAATTGAGTAAGAAGTTGGTCAATTTTATCAAAGAAGACCTTAGGTATTAAAACCAGGGTGTTTCTAAACACACATAGGAACTTTGGTAGAAAGGTCATCTTAAACAAGTTCACTCGGCCAACAGGGGACAGAGGAAGGGACTTCCATATTTCACATCTATGGGCAAGCTGAGTCATCACAGGTTGGAGATTAGTAGCCAAAAAGGCAGTAAGGTCGCAAGGAGATCTGAATACCTAAATAATTAAACTGAGCGACCACTGATCGTGACAAGTGAATCAAAAGGTCCAAGGGCCCTCAAGTTAATGGAAACAAAACAGATTTATCCCAGTTAATAGGTATACCTGAAAATTCCCCAAATTTATCAATGAGCGCCAGAGCAGCACTCAAAGACGTTCCAGTATCCTGTAGGAACAACAAAGCATTGTCTGCATACAGAGATATATTTTCAATGATAGAGCCCACTACTATACCCACTACCTCTTCTGCCCCGCATAGACGGATTTCCATTGGTTCGACAGCTAATGCGAATAAACCCGGTGAAAGAAGACACCCCTGTCTCATCCCTCTGAACAGTGGAAAAAGGGGGGAGAGCAGACCATTAGTACGAACTCTGGCTACAGGGTGCTCATATAGGAGTTTAATCCAGCCTATAAACTTAGGCCCAAATCCAAATTTTTGCAAGACAGGCCAAAGGTACCCACACTCCACGGAGTCAAAGGTCTTCTCTGCATCTAAGGAGGCCACCACTCCCGAGCCAGAGTCCACACCAGTAGTAGTAGTGTCATCTGAGGTTAATGTCTGTTCCCTTACCTGGCATAAATCCTGACTGATCTCCATGAATTATAGTAAGAATGACAGAATGCAGTCGATTAGCCAGGATTTGGTCAAAATTTTCATATCGACATTCAGCAATGAGATTGGGTGATAGGAGGAGTAGAGAGTCGGGTCCTTTCAAGGTTTGGGGACCACAACTATAACTGATGTCTACGGCGCATGCACGCCGCAGATAACGGCGCAGGCGCACTGGGCGCGCCGCAAGTGAAGGCAAACATGCCGTCACTCACGGCTCCCGCGGGCATGCGCCGGAGTGATGTCATTGCTGCTCCGGCCACTCACAGCACCGGAGCAACAATACCAGGAAAGAAGATGGATGCTCTGTGGAAGAGGGGACAGCGGTGACATTGCTGGCTCCTGTGTCAGGTAAGTGACACATAATGGGCTACTATGCGATGCATAGTAGTCCATTATGCTTTACCTTTGCAGAGAAACAAAGAGGAAGTAAACCCATCAGGGTTTACTTCCTCTTTAAGATTCTGCTCCCTATTCGATGGGTCTCCTGCAAAATAACAATATGTGGCTGGTAGGTTTTGAGGTAGTTAAACACAAGTGTACGCTTAACTTTGTCATTTAATCCCCAGACATTCCAGGAAATCAATGTTACTGGCGCCATGCATACTTAACACAAAATGTATTGACCTCAAGGCTCCTACCAGGCCCCGTAGCAAACCCAGTAGATATATCAAGACAGAGTTGTACATATACCACAGTGACATAGAGTATACAGTTCCGATCCGTATTTACCATGTAACGAAAAAGAGAAAAAAACAAAAACCCAAAATAAAATAAACCAAAACCAGGCACAACATTTCCACCATGCCCCAACCTACAAGATTACCCTAAAGCCCCATACACACGGTCGGATTTTCCGATGGATTCTGTCCTATCGGACAATGTTGTCGAAAATTCCGACCGTGTGTAGGCACCATCGGACAGTTTCCATCGCACTAAAGTCCGATCACACCAAATCCGATCGTGTGTAGCGTAGTCCGAAGGACAAAGTGCTACGCATGCTCAGAAGAAATTCTGTGACGGAAGCGCTCGGTCAGGTAAAACTACCTTTCCTAATCGACACAGCACATTCGTCACGCTGCAATGTTAAAATGTCTTTAATGCAGCGCATTCTCTTTTTCTTTACAATGCAAGAAGAATGACATGTTTTAGCTGCTCCTATTCACCCGCACTTCTCCCAAACTTAGTTCTTTATTATTTTTCAGGATTTCTAGACTACATGTTTATTTTTCCTCAGATCGTAAAAGAATCTTTGTTATATTTTTTGGATGATTTGTCATTTTTGTATTTTGTTTGGAATACATATTTGAAGGATAATTTTTTTTTTGTTTTGAGGGGGGTTGTGTGTCTCAACTTAGCAAAACAACATTATTAACATTTCTATTTGTTGCTTACATTTACTAGGAGGTTGTTTGTTGTTGGTGCCCCTTGTTAATTATACTTTATGATTAGTGAAATGTACCTGCCTACTCCCAAATAAACTGTCATTGTAGAAAAGTAAAACACATAGGCAATGATTATTTCAAATCAAAAATACCTTTATTTAGGTCTCAGCAACAAACCAAAGAGGAACGCAGCGATGGAGAAACTTGGGGAATTTGCAAAGCCTTGGACCGCCACGGCAAACATCATTTTTGAAGCGTCTAAAATTGGGGGCCTGAGGAGTACGTATCTTAAGGTGAGTGCTATCTGGTCCTGAAGTCCAAAACATCCGGAACTGCAGCAGATGCCATCTAGGTCCCCAGGCTCTGGTACTACGAGAGGCTCCATCTTCTCTCAGACCAGACTGAATCCAGGTCGTCACTCTCAGGTCTTCCTTCCACGCTTCCTTCCACGCTGTGGCTGTGGTGCTGGTGGGGTGGCAGAAGGAGGAGGAGGAGGCGGAGCAAGGTCACTATCGCAAACATGTGTGAGTGGGGTCATCCCCCCAGCCATCCCCTTATTTAGGACTTTGAGGATGACATCCTCACACATGCTGCGTTGCCCCACCTCCATAGCCATCATTTTCATGACAACCACAGAGCCAAAGGTCTCCTCGTCGGTGGGTGTGGCATGTAGGGAGGCTGAAGCCTCTCTGATCATCCGGAGCGCTGACTCTCCCGCCTCACCCCCCCTTCTTGCCCTTTTGTAGGGAAGGCGGAGGGGAGGGACTTGGGAGTCAGTCAGGCTCCTAGGCCTACCCCCCTCTTGGCTGCCACTACCCACCTCTTGGCTGCCACTAACCCCTTCCTCCTCCTGACTGCCACATTCCACAGCCTCCTCCTGGCTGAGGTCTTCCTGTGTATGAAAAAGGGACATAGTTTCAGTTATTTGTTCATCAAACACACACAATTTTCATCTAGTGACTGTTGCAAAATGTTTACAAATAGAAAACCATACAATTCTCAGCCCAGCAGTTTATATTCTGGCCCCAAATGTCTACAACACTACTGTCAGTTGATATGTCAAACACGCTAGGAACTAAGCAATTGGAGATCCTGAATTAACTGAACATCATATATTTTTCACAAAATTGGTTACCAAACTACTATACCTGGCTCAAGCTGGGCTCCTCCACCTCTTCCTGACTGGAAGGCCCAGGTTTCTCCTCGGAAGCCTCATCAGGGGTGGCCTGCGCGCAAGGAAGCGTGGAATGAGGAGGCGAGAGTGACTCCGTGACATCAGTCTGGTCTTTGAGAAAATGGAGCCTGTCATAGTACCAGAGCTTGGGGACATAGACCTGATCTGCTGCAGCTCCAGATTCTTGGGACTTCAGGACCTTCTTGCGCTCCCTGATATACGCACTCCTCAGGCTGCCAATTTTCTGTCTTAACTTACGAACAGTTGCCGTGGGGAACGTTGGCTTTACAAATTCCAAAAGTTTCAGCATGGCTGCGTACCTCTTTGGTTTGTGGCCGTAATAGGGGTGTTTGCCCTGCCATAAAAGGGGAATTTCCCTGTATTTATCAATGAACAGGGGGAGAAAACTCACGTCGTTGAATCCGTGCATAATCTCTGCAAGACACAACACCACACAAAACACTATAAATAATGTCAGGCTAAACTCTCCTAATCTTCTCCATAAAGAAGCCTCAAGGTCTAATCAGTCTAGGCTAGTTATGTACCAACGTCAATTTGTACCTTCGTTATAGCGATCGTCTCGTGCGTGAGCTTTCTCTCCCCTCGTCTCACAGATCGTGGCTACGACACAGGCGTGTGACGTTTTATATACAGTGCGCATGCGTCAAACTCCGCCCGCCCCTGACGATCTTTCTCGTCTATTCCCCACCCCTTCTCTTTACGGCGCAGTGGGGAGAGCACATGGCGGGGACACAGCAGGTGCGCCCGAAATATTGCAGCAACGAGGAGGAGGACGAGGAAAGGCCGGAGGCAGAAACGTCCCGTTCCTGGAGCCTGAAATTCAAGGCCTCCAATATGTCATTTGGAGAAATGTTGGAGATGGTGGACATATTAAAGAGGAGCGACTATGATGGGAAGTATGGGCCTTACCTCAACCCCAATGTCCGCAAGGCCAAGATCTAAAGTTGTGAGGAGGCTGTACAATCATTTTGGGGTACAACGATCCAAGGAGCAACTGAGGAAACGCTGGTCAGACCTGAAACTGAGGGAGCCCGATCAGTACAGAAAGATCAAGCGAGTTCTTCAAAAAAGTAAGTAGTTGTGTAGATTGTTAGATTTTTGGCTTGCATACTGCTCCATGTGTTTGTATTTTTACAAAGTTGTACATTAGAAAATGGCCACTTTCATGTTCGTCTGTGCATTCGATCGTACTCAACCTCGATCTTTCTGCCACTGTCATGTTCGTGTGTGTGTGTGTCCATTCGATCGTACTCAACCTCGATCGTTCGGCCACTTATAATACGATGTTTGGTGTTTTTTTTGGGGAAAGGAAGTTTGTTCTCACTAGAGATGTCATCAAGAATGTAAAGCCAATTTATTCAATGTAAAGGAGAGGTCACCCAGTAGCTGTTTAACCATCTGGACTCTAGAGCACTAGTGCTGGGACACCCAAACCCACTTTTTATTATGCTTTTCCACACATGTGCTCCAGTGGATACTAGAGGGGGGTCTCCATCAGACAAACTTCTACCAAAAAGCTAGTAAGTTTAGCACCTTTACAAAGTGACTACATTCATGTTGTTGTCATTTGTAACTGGCCAACCAAAAATATTGTCCCTCACTTTCAAGCAATGTTTGTCATTTCCTATTTCTGCCCTCAATAGATTGTGTTGCTAAATCTTCCTTTTGTACATTCTCATAGGGGAGCGAAAACTCGGGACGTCTGAGGAAACCACAAAACCAACACCTCCCAAAGAAGGGGAAAGACCAGAAGCAGAGGAGGAGGAGGAGGAAGGAGAGATCATAGAAATTGGAGAACTTGTCACCACAACAGGTGAGTGTGGGAGAACACAGCTACTGGTAAGCTAATCAATGTATGCCTGCCTCATTTCCAAGACACATTTTTGTTTTTTTTGGTTGTTTTTAGGTGACGTGGATGTTGTGGAAGAAGAATCGCACTTTACCACAGAGAGTGCCCACGTACTCATCGGGGAGCTAATGGTCTGCAATCGAGATCTAGATGACATAAAGCAAAACATCAATGATGTTCAACAAAAATTGAAGAACATCATTGATGTTTTAGGAAAAATCTGAAAACGCACCAAGTAGTTAACACACATTTGTGGCTGTTTCTGAACACATTTGCAACTTAAGAACTGTGGGAAATTTGGAACATGCACACATTGTGTCCACATGTGCTAGCTCCCATCATGGTGGATGAATGACAACGTTTTTTTGGGGGTGCAACCACTTTACGAACTACTAAAGTGGTTGTGGTGAAGGGGTTGCACCCCCAAAAAACGTCCATTCATCCCCATGATGGAAAATGGCACCTTTGAAGATTCTAGGCATGTGTTTTACCATCTAATGTCCATTTTCAGACCCAAATTGTGTGCATGTTCTAAATTTCCAGTTTCCAGGGGTGACCCCCCATGTGATGAAGGCAAGATCAAACACACTTTGAACATATAGTCATGTCTGATCTTGTCTTCACTTTAGAAAGTTGAACTTTCCTAGTTCCTATGTTCTGTTTTGCTCCATGCCTGGTTTTAACAAATGCGGAATGTTTGTAAACAATGTTGGAAAGAACCAAGATCTTGTCAGTTTTGCAAAGAAGTTTGTAAACACACTTGCGAATGTGTTGCAAGTAAACTTTTTTTATTTTCTAAATGTGTGGCTTCCTTATTTAAAAACACAAAAGCATTATGTATGTCAAATGTAAAGGATTTGGGGGGCAATGGGTGTTATTTACTAAAGGCAAGTCCAGTTTTCACTGCAAGTTTCTTTTCCAGGGCACTTTTGCACTGCACTTGTAGAGCATAGTGGATTTGACTTATGTAAATGACACCCACAGTAATTTGTACGAAAACACGTAGCACACCATTTTTGGGAATACACACATTTCTGTCATGGTGATGAAAAGGAGTATTTTGGGTGTCAGTTATGCACTACAAACCTTCTCTAGACAAAAGATTAGGTATCACACACACACCATGAGAAGATTCTTTTTGGGAAGAAGAGACTGTTACCTCCCTTTGCCCAGAAAGTGCATTCCCACTGTTAAAGCTAAAGGGCAAAAATGTATATCTCAAATAAGCTAGAATATGGAAATGACAAGAAATCATAGGTTTGCTTAAAAAAATATATTTATTTAAAAATGCCTCTCACACATCGTCAGGCAGAGCAATGGCCCCCCTACCCACAAAGTACTCCATATATTGCTTGCGGACCTCGCGGGCATTTAGAGGGGGCAAGCCTGGACGTGCCGCTTGAAGGGCTGTGAGGTCGGCATTGGTAGGCCCGTCCACATCTGGGCCAACGGTCACCACATAGTTGGTGTTGTGTCTTTTCAAAAAGTTGTGCAATATGCAACAGGCAAGAACTATGTGGTTCAGTTTGTATTCCGCCAAGTTAATAGCCGTCAAAAACAGGCAGAAGCGGCTGGCCAGGATCCCGAAGGTGTTCTCCACCACTCTGCGGGCTCTCGACAGCCTGTAATTGAAGACCCTCTGGTCTGGGGTGAGGGTCCTCATCAGGAAACCCCTATCTGTGTCCTCCTTACCATAATCAATTGTGACCCTATTGCCTTATTCTCGTTGCTCTGGCTAACACCAGATATGCAACCTATGACACTGCACCACTTTTGTGCCTGTGGACAGAAAGGTACAATGTTACATTAATGGTGGATATGTCCTAAATATCACATGGCTGTGACTGACAGCAGCATGAGCCAATGGTCCCGCTGCTGTGTCTTAGCCAATGAGGTGGGAGAGACCCAGGAGAGTCTTATATATTTTATGCATTTTTTTGATATCCATGATAGTAGTTTTTATTATGGCTGCCCTTGCATTTTTTGTGCCCCGCATTAATATTGTGCTTTCCTGAATACCTAGGTTGCATTACTTTTGGTTTCCAGTTAATTTCCGGTGTTTGGAGCACATGGGACAGAATGGGTGGGTAATTTCCACTGGCTGGGTATTTATAGCATGATCATTGTCATTAGCTACGCCCCTGACAACATTTTATGATGGCGAAACTCACCGGAGTGGATCACGGCCATCTTGTTGGTTTGAAACATAATTTTGTCATGCTGTTTTTATACTGATCAATGTAAGTCCAATACTATTTAATAAATTGGAATCACGGATTTACTCCCTAGTGAATCATTGCCTCTTGTGGTTGAATTGTCTTGATGTTGAGGAAACTGGTGCTGCTGGTGTTAGCTGGCAGATCATGCCCTCTGGAAGTGGAACCATAACCATTTGGAGTATATTTACACTTTTTGACCGCTTGTAATTAGGTGGTCAAAGCCATCTGGTAAGAGACTGTGTGTGACTCCCTGGAAGGGGAGGATCTTTCCCTGGCTGTATTTTTATAACACCTATCATTCACCAGTCACTACATGTGGATTATGAATGGACTTATTTGATGTTTGCACATTTTAACTCATCTTGGTGGAATTTTATCTTATATCTGTGCTTTAAATAAGGAGAGACACTTCTAGTTGTGTCCTGCTTTTGTTTGCTGCCTTCAAATTGTGTTAGCTGCTGTTTGTTTTTATATTGTGTCCCAGCACAGGTATCTTCTCTTTCTATTGCATAAGTATTAGGGGAGGCTTGGGGGATGTTGAAGGTTTTTTACCATCATAGATAGAATACATAAAGGTAAAAAAAAACATTCAGGCTGGGTTCACAACTTACACTAGTGCAAATTGGATGCAGGTTTCCCCGCATCCAATTCGCATGACAGAGTGTCCCTGACTCTCAATGGAGACGGTTCACACATCTCTGTGGTGGCCTTGGAGCAGATTGCACAGGCGTCCTTGGCTCTGTTTCAGGTCCGAATTCAGGCAAAAATTCGGGCTTGGTTCGTCCCTGCAACGAAGAACAGGGGTGCACCAGACCCCTGATGTGATCTGCATCCACACTAAGTGTGAATCCAGCCTTAGCCTTTACAATCACTTTAATGCTCCATTCACACTTGTAGGACTTCAAAGTTGCACGCAACTTTGGTGCAGCTTTGGATGGGTGCAACTTGGATACGACTTTGGCTTTGACCAGTGATAATGGACAACTGTTGCACACAAGTTACATTGTATAACATTCAGGTATGACTTTCATGCAACTTCTGAGGGTTAATATTGACGTCTATGACCCTCGAGTTGCATAAAAGTCAGACCAAAGTAATGCATGTACTACTTTGAAGTTGCTGCAACATTAGTTGTGCATATATGAATGGGCATCATTGAAAAACATGGGGGAAAGACTTGTCATTTCATATCCGAAGTTGCATGACAAGTCACACAAGTGTGAATGGAGCCTACAATTGTCTGCAGTCTTAAAAAAATAAATAGCAGTGAAAGAACAGGTCATGGAAAATGTTTTCTTTTTTTTTTTTTTGTGAAAAGGGGGAGGGTGGACTGCCCATGTAGCTTACAATAGCTGACCCACTGGGGAGATTCTAAAAATGATAAAGCTCACCAATTTAACAGCCAATGCAAACAAGGGATGTGAACAGTTGTGATGCTGATTACTCATTATAGGGGAATAGATGCCTCATGAGAACCAGCACATTGGGAATTGATTCATACAGGTTGCTTTGATTTTCTAAATCAGTGGCTACAACAAGAAATAATGCTTGATACACTCAGAACACAAGCAGGTAGTAATTTATAATGGCAATATAGAACTTTTTGTTTTATTCACTGTCTGTTCAAATTTACCTTCTTTCTGAAACTTAAAACGTACTTTTATAAACAACGTAGATTTCTTGTTTTATGAACTATACAATAAAATGAAATACCATTTCTATAAGTAAACTTGTCTTTCTATAGTCAAATAACAGATCATGGTCAACTGTTTGACTATATGGCTGCATTCATAATTTACATATTCAGTTTTTTAGCATACAGCTTCTGTAATGATTAATGTCTTTATGTAACCAGCAGTTCAAGATCATTTTGTAGATGCCAGATATTTCTGATGTTTATTCATACTGTTTAATGAAGGCTGTACATCTCTGTGTACAAAATACAAATAATAATACATTTAGAATGTTACTAGTCCCAAATATTAAATTATTCTTTCATAGAAATTCAAACAAATCCTATCTAGATTGATTCAGATGCCGAAATTATATGAGAATGCAATCTTAATATGAAGAATTGTACTGCTGTAGCTGGAATAACAGCCACATAGAAAAATGAAAAGGACAGACAAACTCAATGTAACATAAACACTTGAAGCCCATTAATAACAAAAAACATAAAAATAAAAAAATAAAATGTTATTACCAATTGTTATTCAGTATGATGAATATTTTTATATTTTCACAAGTTTGTGTCTTTATTAAAGGGGTTGTAAAGGAATTTATTTTTATTTTTTAAATAACAAACATGTTATACTTACCTCCACTGTGCGGCTCGTTTTGCACAGAGTGGCCCTGAACCTGATCTTCTGGGATCCCTTGGCGGCTGTCTCGGCTCCCCCCACAAGTACTTCTCACCTAAATGCGAGCTCCCTTGCATGGTGTGGAGTACTTGCGGGCACGCTCCTGTGATACAGCCGGCGGCTATAGCCGTTCGCTGTATCACTCGGCCCCGTCCCCCTGCGCGCCACATCATTGGATGTGATTGACAGCAGCGCAAGCCAATGGCTGCGCTGCTTTCAATCCATCCACTCTAGCCAATCAACGGCTAGGGTGAGCGGCGAAGAGGATGTCGGGGGCAAGCGCAGGACTTTCGAGGGGTCAGGTAAGTATAACGGGGGGGGGCTGGGGGGGCCGGTATTGTCAAATCTTTTTTCACCTTAATGCATAGAATGCTTTAAGGTGAAAAAACTTTTACCTTTACAACCCCTTTAACTGTTGGTAATATATGTTAACATTTTTAACTATTAAGTTTTCATCATATTATATTATTACTAATGACCAAAATAACACTATGCTAAGTTTTTAGGGTACTAGTGGATTTTCTACTATGGTTCATTATAATATAGATGTCATCTTTCTAAACATGATACAAAGTGGACTAACCAAGTTTTTGACTAAAGCAAAAACAGGTTCTGAATAAGGATGAGCTCAGGCGTGTTTTGCGAGCGGGGGGGATTTGTGTTAGAAAGGGGGATTTGGGGGGATTTGTGCTGGTAGGGATGATTGTGGGGGGATTTGTGCTAGGGGGTGAAATTAGGGGGGGGTTGTGTTTGAAGGAGGGATTTGAAGGGGTTTGTGCTGAGGGGGGGGATTTGTGCTTGTGGGAAAATCTAGTCTGGGAGATGGGATGTGGACCAAAGATATGTGCTGGGAGGGGGGATTTGTACTAGTAAGAGGGGGGGGTTGTTTGGGGACGATATGCTTGGGGGGTTACTGTGCATTAGTGCTTGACTTTTTTTTGGGGGGGGGGTTGCTGACACACAATTTCATCATACATCTTAGGGGGGCACATTCTATCATCTTTGCTTTGTGCGTTATATTACCTTGTCCCGGCACTGATAACAGAGATGCAGCACCCATTACTTAAGAAATAAAGGAAAAGATGACTAGGGTCCTCAGGACACCTACAGTAGGTGCAACTGCAAAGGATACATTTATTTATTGATTTATTTATTAAAATGCTTAACCTACGCAGTCGTACCCAAAGGCCTTGATGCGCAAAACAAAAAGACATTAAGAGAACCAAACATACCAGCATGGCAACATACAACATAAAAGCCAGGGAGTCTGTCCATCACACCCCATTTAAAATTAGGTGACTCCAAAAGCTTGTACAAAAAGTACTGCTTTCAATTTCTTTCGGAATTTCAAAAAGTCATTCTCAAGTCTCAGTTTCAAAGGCAAGGAGTTCCAAAATTCAGCTCATTGTACTTCACTCGTTCTGCCTCCCTGTTTTCTTTTTACATTTTGGAATCTTCAGTATGGCCAAGATCGCCGATCTCAAGGATCGGGGTGGCACATACTTGACAAATTTTTCCTTCAGATACTTTGGACCACGTCCATGCAATGCCTTATGGACAAGACATCCAGTTTTGAACAGAACCGTTCTTTCATGGGCAGCCAATGCAGGGCTCTAAGGGATGGAGTGTTGGGGTCACGACGACTAACACCTGTCAGTAACCTTGTTGCAGCATTCTGAATCAACTGGAACTTGTAGATGGTACAAGCAAACAAACCCAAATATAGGGCATTACAGTAGTCCAGTCGACTGCTGATAATGGCATTGACCATGGCGATCTTGTCAGAGTCTGCAATATAGCGAAAAGTCGATCTCAGGAGTTTTAGGTAGAAGTAGCATGAACTCACCACCTGATTTATCTGAGGGCACAAGTTCAACCTAGAGTCAAAGATGATGCCCAGATCCCTGACCTGAGTGGCCGGAATTGGAAAAGTTTTAAAAGATTCCGGCCAGGACAGAAACAGGTTGGAATACACCTGGTTACTGAAGATGATGCATTCAGTTTTGGTCCCATTTAAAACACGCTTTTAAATGCTTTCATGTAGCTGGCAAGTGGCAGCTTTACACAGGCATGTTTCTTGACATACAAGAACAGGAAAAAATATTGGAATACCCATTAGTGTTTACAATATGGTTAAAGGTTGTGGAAACCAAAGGTTACAAGCAAAAAGGGACTTTCTATCTTTCCTTAAATACCACGTTTTATATCAATACATGTGTAAACCTTCTGTCACATAGTTCCACCACAAATCTTTATTTTATAAACAAAGCTTAGCGTCTAAGAAGTTGCTCATTGTAGAAAAAGGAGTTGTGTGCATCAACTTGATCAGATCATAGACAATCTTAGTTTCTATGTAGCAAATCCCACAAGAGAATGACTTTAAAATCTTCAACTAAATCTCTTTCTCTGACAGACATTTTAAAGAGAATAATCCCAGTGTAGTTTATAAAATATCATGTTGTGCATGGAATTAAAATGAAAGTGAAGCAGTAACACTAAAGGGAAGATGAGAGGTTTGATTTATTGCTGTGGCTATTCTGAGCAGCTTCACAACCCTACATGTACTCCAATGCAAGAAAAGAATGAGGAAAGACTTGTCCACAGGGAATGACAGTTTATAAAGCCTAAACAATTACAGCTTTAGATTTGTGTGTCGAGTAAATGCACTTTTTTCCCCCACAAAACAGACTTAAGAATTAAAGTACGTAATTCATCAAGGAAATAAAATGTACCATAGGCGGTACAAATGCAAATTATCTTTGAACCTGGCTTCTACACAGTTTCTTTGTAGCCTGTGATTAAACTACAATATCAACGTTCTATATAATTGTCTGAGGCAAATGGAGTTTTGAAAAGCAATTGCTTGCGTTACAAACTGTATTTACTTGGGCTGAAAGCTCTCTTGTGTTTTATCCTTCTACAAATGTGGTTTTAGATGTTACTTTTAAACAATATAACACTATATACACTATGTTGACAAAAGTATTGGGACTCCTGCCTTGGCATGGCATCCCAGTCTTAGTCCGTAAGGTTCAATATTGAGTTGGTCCATCCTTTGCCGATATAACAACGTCAACTCTTTTGGGAAGGCTGTCCACAAGGTTTAGGAGTGTGTCTATGGGAATGTTTGACCATTCTTCCAGAAGTTCATTTGTGAGGTCAGGCACTGATGTTGGAGAGAAGGCCTGGCTCGCAGTCTTCCCTCTAATTCATCCCAAAGGTGTTCTATTGGGTTGAGGTCAGGACTCGCTCATCCATGTCTTTGTGGACCTTGCTTTGTGCACTGGTCCAAATCATTTGGTGGGGGGTAGATTATGGTGTGGGGTTGTTTTTCAATGTGTTGGGCTTGGCTCCTTAGTTCCAGTGAAGGTAACTCTTAAGGCGTTAGCATACCAAGACATTTTGGACAATTTCATGCTCTCAACTTTGTGAGAACAAATTGGGGATGGCCCCTTCCTGTTCCAACATGACTGCGCACCAGTACACAAAGCAAGGTCCATAAAGACATGGATGAGCGTGTTTGGGGTGGAGGAACTTGACTGGCCTGTAGAGAGTCCTGATCTCAACCCGATAGAACACTTTTGGGATGAATTATAGCAAAGACTGCGAGCCAGGCCTTCTCATCCAATATCCAACATCAGTGACTGACCTCACAAATGTGCTTCTGGAAGAATGGTCAAACATTTCCATAGACATACTCCTGAATCTTGTGAACTTCCCAGAAGAGTCGAAGCTGTTTTAGCTGCAAAGGGTGGGCCAACTCAATATCTATGGACTAAGACTGGGATGCCATTAAAGTTCATGTGCGTGTAAAGGCAGGTGTCCCAATACTTTTGGCAATATAGTGTAGCTACTATTTGTACAAAATGGTGCTTTAGACAAAGACATTTATGCTCAATCTATGGTTTATATATATGGCTGAATGTTCTGCTAATAAAAGTATTTTTTTTACTATTAGAACCCTACTCTCTGCTGTTCTTGGCTGCTAGCAACCAGCTTGTTGTGTTTTGCTTCAGAAAGTGTTATTCCCACCTAAACTGGATAAAACACATCTGAATAGATTAAGACCATTCCAGCTGAAAATAAATCAGACTATTAGTGATGTCTGAGACCACCCCTTGATTCTCAATGACAGATAGAGGATGAAATTAGACATGTGCAGAACCCAAAAAAATGTTTTGTTTTGTTTAATTTCAATTTATTATTTACATAATTTTGTTTAGTTAAACTAGTTTAATCGGTTTTAGTCATTTTCGGAATTAGTTTAGTTTATTCGTATTCAAATCGCGTCTAATTTTCAGATTTGAATTTGGATCGATTCAAAACGTTTTTGAATAGAAAATAAAAGAATAGAATAGAAAAAAGAATAGACTAGAAAATAATATAACAGAAAATAAAAGGAATAGAATATAATAGAGTAAAACAGAACAAAATAGGATAGAAAATAAAATAACAGAATATAATGCAATAGAATAGAATAGAAAGGAATAGAAAAGAATAAAAAATATAAGTAAATAGATTAGAACCATCTTCTGAAATTCGAATAAACTAGAAAAGAATAGAATAAAAAAAACAATAGAATAGAATAGAAATAATATAACCATTTTACAAAATTCAAATACAATTAATTCAGATTTGAATAGAATAGAAAATAACACAATAGTATAGAAAAAAAACAACAGAATAGACTAGAATAGAATGAGTATAACAACCTCCCATTCTAATCTATTCTTTTCTATTCTATTCAAATTTGAATTGATTATATTTGAATTTTGGGAAATGGTTATATTCTTTCTATTCTATTCTATTGTTTTTAATTGTATTATTTTTCTATTTGTTCTTTTCTATTCTATTTTTATTTTCTATTCTATTCATTTATATTCAAATTAATTCTATTTGAAAATTCGAATTTCGGAAGATGGTTATTGTCTTTCTATTCTATTCTGTTGTTTTTTTATACCATTCTGTTATTTTCTATTCTATTCTAATCTATTCTTTTCTATTCTATTCAAATTCAAATTGATTCTATTTTAATTTTGAGAAAGTGTTCTTTTCTATTCTATTCTATTCTATTCTATTGTTTGTTTTAATTTGTTTCTAGTCCATTTTAGTCTATTCTTTGTTTCTATTCTATTCTTTTTTATTCTTTTCTTTTCTTATGTATTCAATTTCAAATATATTCTATAAATTAGAATTTCAGAAGATGGTTATATTCTTTCTATGTTATTCTAGTCTATTCTATTTGTTTCTATTATATTCTAGTCTATTCTGTTCTGACAAACACACTCTATTTACTTTCTCATCTGTCCCCACAAATCTAACAAAAAATGGCCGCGATTGTAGCCCGCTCTCACAGAAAATGGCTGCTATAATAGGAATATACTGCCCGTCTATGGCCGCCTATTCAATTAACATTACCACTATTTAAGACACTTCCGATGCCCCTAATTTATCCCCGATGAAGTCACGTGACGGTGACGACACGCGTAGGATACACGGACACCGGAAGTGACGTCAGACGCGAGCGCGGCGCTCGTTTTCCTACCCTGACTCGATTTTCAATGTAAATGTGAGTTTGTTATATTTATGCTACTGTAAAATAAATAGCTTTGCAAGAAAATACTACACCAGATAGCCCTTTTCTGCTTTTACTTTTACACTTATACTAATATGGGTGACGTATGCTGAGTGGACCCGGTCCTTGAAGTGATATCCAGCCCCAGTACCAGAGAAGGAAGAGCCCTGCTGACCAGACCCCATCCCCCTGGAGTGGCCTTACATCTCCCTGGTTTTTTGCTCACGGCTGTTTACCTTACAGCTGTAAGGTAATTATTTAGGACACCCTCGGGTGTCCAAGATCACCGAAGAACCTCAGCACAAAGCACTTTTTACCCACAGTGTCACCATATTCAAGATTCACCAATTTCCTTTTTTCCACGCTGCATCTGCACCATTGCGAATCGCAGAGCTAATATCTCTGCAGCACCACTGTTCTATTTATTTTCTTCTCCTCCGTCACGTCATCTTACGCTTATGCGTTTCATGAACATTTATGTGATTGCGAACTTTCATGCGATTTTGAATTTTGTTGCGATTATGAGTCTTTTATGCGTTTATTTGTAACATGCGATTATATTAATTTTACTTTGCTATTTTTATGCACTTTATAATTTTATTTGTCGGTGTGAACACCCTGATGGTGGCTGCGGCATTGGTTGTTATTGTTGTGTAGCTGATTCATTTCAGCTCTCTCCCCTCCCCCCACTCCCTTTTTTGGTTTGCGCAGTTGCACCCCTCCTTTTGCATACATTGTTATAATTTTATTTATTCTCCCTTTTCACTTTTCACTTGCAACACTGCTTAGTGTGCATGCGAGTTTCCAGCATTTTTGCACAACTCATTTGATCATTTAGCAATCTGCACATTTTATCACTATTTAATATTTATACTTGATCTTAGTCAATTATATGCACTTTAGTCACATTTTGATGTCACTATTTATATATTTTATATTTATATCTACGTGCATTTATCTGCTGTGATATTGTTTCTCTATGCTGTATACCATTAACATTCAGTCCAACTGTTTGGTATAGTCTCTGGGAGCGCAACACCATATATTGATTTATTATATTCTGTTCTTTTATTCTCTGTTCTATTTTGTTCTGTTTTACTCTATTACATTCTATTCTTTTATTTTCTGTGTTATTCTTATCTATTCTATTATTTTTTTTCTATTCTATTATTTTTTTTTCTATTCTATTTAATTCTCTTTGGAAATTCGAAAACTATTAGAAGTCGAAAACTATTTGAATTTGAAAGCGATTCAAATTCCGTCCGAATTTTCTTTTCGTTATTTCAGATTTATTTAAATTCAGTGCTATTGTAATTCGGAAATTCAAATAGTTTTACAAGATTTTAATAAAGGAATTGTCAAAGACCGTCTCCTGTCATTTTTACAATTTTTGCAACTTTTTTGGTGAAATGGTAGGGGTACTTTTGTACCCCCTTACCATTTCACACAGGGGGGTCGGGATCTGGGGGTCCCCTTGTTAAAGGGGGCTTCCAGATTCCGATAAGCCCCCCGCCCGCAGACCCCCACAACCAATGGCCAGGGTTGTGGGGATGAGGCCCTTGTCCCCATCAACATGGGGACAAGGTGCTTTGGGGGTCTCAGACCCCCAAAGCCCCCTCCCAATGTTGAGGGCATGTGGCCTGGTATGGTTCAGGAGGGGGGGCGCTCTCGTCCCCCCCTCTTTTCCTGTGGCCTGCCAGGTTGCGTGCTCGGATAAAGGGTCTGGTATGGATTTTGAGGGGGACCCCACGCCATTTTTTTTTTTTGGCTGGGGTTCCCCTTAATATCCATACCAGACCTGAAGGGCCTGGTTATTGAATTTGGGGGGACCCCCACACTTTTTTTTTTTTAATCAATGAATGACTGTTCTCTGTGTTACAGAGCCGACAATTCATTAGCCGCGAGTGATTTTAAATAGCTTTTTTTCCTGCAAAAATGACACTTTGTGCAGGAACAGTTCTCTATATTAGATATACTGAATCTCAAATTCATTCGAATCATTCGAAGCATTCGTTATATCCGCTATAATAATTTCTTTCGTATTAGTTGAAATTCGATATTTGTAGTTGGATTCGAATTGTTCTCTGTGTTACGGAAACCGACAATTCATTAGCCGCGTTAACGATTCGTAACAATTCGTAACGATTCGTAACGATTCGTAACTTTACTAACGATTCGTAACGATTCGTAACTTTACTAACGATTCGTAACGATTCGAAAAAAAAATGACGATTCGCACGAAATTCTCTGTGTTACGGGAACCGACAATTCATTAGCTGCGTTAACGATTCGTAACTTTACTAACGATTCGTAACGATTCAATTTTTTTTTACGATTCGTACAAAATTCGTATTTCGTACGAATTCGAATGGAATTTCGTACACGAATTACGAATTACGATTTTTTTTATAAACGGAACGAAACTAAACGAAACACATTTTTTGACAGTTCCCATGTCTAACTTCCAGCTTCTTTTAATTCTGAGTTGAAGAATGAGTGCGCCAGGTCTATAGCGGCGCACAGATCTCGGCCGCCCGTGCGCCAGCATGCTCATAGTAAATGGGGAATTTTGCTGTGTTACAGGTGCAAATGCTCTGTGAATACGAAAACGGCCATTGGGCGTCGGCCTGTGCCGCAACTCGTGGCGCAAATGCTTTGTAAATCAGCCCCATGGCTCTTCAGTGAGGATTTAAGCCACTGCTACTTTCCCCAGAATGTTGTTCAAGTTTGAAAATACCTGGATCACGTTTATTTTCTCTGTCTCTGCTCAAGTTCAAGTGTTAATACACACATTACTTACACATATATACATATTGCTAAATTAGTACAATGATTACATTTCATGTAAATATGTTTCACAGGACAGAAGAATCAATGTAGCTGGGGGATGTACATGTATATCCTTTAAATTAAAAAATTGCTTTGAGGGCCCATTTGCACTAAAGTCAATAATTACTGTGTGTTAATGCATAATGCATACTCCTTTTTTTTTCTGAAAACGCTAATATGCGTTATGTTAAGGTAGCCTATTCATTATTTAAAAAATGAAACATAATAGAAATCACGCTGTCAGATCTAGTCGGTTCTGACAAAAAACAGTTAGATGGACTGTATATAGAAATAGATACAAATTGCCGCACTTTAAAGGATAAGCTCACCTTTGTTCACCTTTTTTTTTCTAAATTCCAGCCCCCCTATGTACCAATATAGCATTCATGTCGTTTTTTTGCAAAAATATCAAAGCTTTCCATTAAATCTACAGTCACTAGGGATGGGCCAAACACCCCCCGGTTCGGTTAGCACCAGCACACCTCAAACAGGCAAAAAGTTTGAGCAAACCTGGAAACCATATTAAAGTCTATGGGACACGAACATGAAAAATCTAAAGTCCTCATTTAAAGGCTTATATGCAAGTTATTGCCATACAAATTTTATGGGGATCCGTGTACTGCCCCAGGGGACATGTATTAATGCAAAAAAAAAAGATTTAGAATGATCATTTTTTCAAGAGCAGTGATTTTAATGATGCTTAAAGTGAAACAATAAAAATAAAATATTCCTTTAAATATCATGCCTGGGAGGTCCCCCTAGTCTGCCTGTAAAGTAGCACATATGTGCGATGTGTAGAACATGCCGCAGTATTAATGACTTTTCTAAAGGAAAAAATGTAATTTAAACTTGCTTGTAATCTATTGTCGGCTCCCAGCAATATAGATGAAAAATCAATGAAGAAAAAACAGCATGGGGGTCATGTTTTTTTTGTGATTTACCATGTTTTTTACCCCTCTTAAGCCCCATACACACGGTCGGATTTTCGCATGGATTCTGTCCGATCGGACAATGTTGTTGAAAAATCAGACCGTGTGTATGCACCATCGGACAGTGTACGTCGGATTGTCCGACGGACAAAGTCCTATCTCCTGCTGGATAGATTTTTCGACAACACGGTCCGATCACACCAAATCCGATCGTGTGTACCGTTGTCCGACGGACAAAGTGCTACGCATGCTCAGAAGAAATTCTGTGACGGAAGCGCTCGGTCAGGTAAAACTACCTTTCCTAATCGACACAGCACATTCGTCACGCTGCAATGTTAAAATTTCTTTAATGCAGCGCATTCTCTTTTTCTTTACAATGCAACAAGAATGACATGTTTTAGCTGCTCCTATTCACCCGCACTTTTCACAAACTTAGTTCTTTATTACTTTTCAGGATTTATACACTACATGTTTATTTTTACTCAGATCGTAAAAGAATCTTTGTTATATTTTTAGCATGATTTGTCTTTTTTTTTTTTTTTTTTTTGTGAATACATATTTGAAGGAGATTTTTTTTTTTTTTTTTTGGAGGGGGGTTGTGTGTCTCAACTTAGCAAAACCACATTATTAACATTTGTATTTGTTGCTTAAATTTACTAGGAGTTTGTTGGTTGTTGGTGCCCCTTGTTAATTATACTTTAGGATTAGTGAAATGTACCTGCCTACTCAAAGAAAAACTGTCATTGTAGAAAAGTAAAACACAATAGTCAATGATTATTTCAAATCCAAAAAACATTTATTTAGGTCTCAGCAACAAACCAAAGAGGAACGCAGCCATGGTGAAACTTGGGGAATTTGCAAAGCCTTGGACACCCACGGCAACCATCATTTTTCAAGCTTAGAAAATTGTGGGCCTGAGGAGTACCTATCTAAATAATAAGGGAGTGCAATCTGGTCCTGAAGTCCAAAACATCCGGAACTGCAGCAGATACCATCTAGGTCCCCAGGCTCTGGTACTACGAGAGGCTCCATCTTCTCTCAGACCAGACTGAATCCAGGTCGTCACTCTCTTGTCTTCCTTGTACTCTTCCTTCCACGATGTGGCTGTCGTGCTGGTGGGGTGGCAGAAGGAGGAGGAGGAGGCGGAGCAAGGTCACTATCGCAAACATGTGTGAGGGGAGTCATCTCCCCAGCCATCCCCTCATTTAGGATTTTGAGGATGACATCCTCACACATGCTGCGTTGCCCCGCCTCCATACCCGTAATTTTATTGGCAACCAAGGAGGCAAAGGCCTCCTCGTAGGTGGTTGTGGCATATAGGGAGGCTGAAGCATCTCGTATCAGCTGGAGCGCTGACTCTCCCACCTCCCCCATGCTTTTCGCCCTTCTGTAGGGAAGGCGGAGGGGAGGGACTACGGAGACAGTCAGGCTCCTACGCCTACCCCCCTGTTGGCTGCCACTACCCACCTCTTGGCTGCCACTAACCCCTGCCTCCTCCTGACTGCCACATTCCACAGCCACCTCCTGGCTGAGGTCTTCCTGTGTATGAAAAAGGGACATAGTTTCAGTTATTTGTTCATCAAACACACACAATTTTCATCTAGTGACTGTTGCAAAATGTTTACAAATAGAAAACCATACAATTCTCAGCCCAGCAGTTTAGATTATTCCCAAAAATGTCTCCAACACTACTGTCTGTTGATATGTCAATCACGTTAGGAACTAAGCAATTGGGGATCCTGAATTAACTGAACATCATTCATTATTCCCAAAAATGGTTACAAAACTACTATACCTGGAACAAGCTGGGCTCCTCCACATCTTCCATACTGGAAGGCCCAGGTTGGTCCTCGGAAGCCTCATCAGGGGTGGCGTGCGCGTAAGGACGCGTGCAAGGAAGAGTCGAGAGTGACTTCCTGACATTAGCCTGGTCTTTGAGAAAGTGGAGCCTGTCATAGTACCACAGCGTGGGGACATAGACATCAGCTGCTGCAGCTCCAGATGCTAGGGACTTCCGGACCTTATTGCGCTCCCGGAAATAGGTACTCCTCATGTTATTAATTTTAACTTTTAAGTTCGCCACGGTTGCCGTGGGCATGTTTGGCTTTACAAATGCCACAAGTTTCAGCATGGCTGCGTACCTCTTTGGTCTGTTGCTGTAGTCGCGGTGCTTTGCTTGCCATAATAGGGGAAATTCCCTGTATTTATCAATGAAGAGGGGGAGAAAACTCACGTCGTAGAAGCCCTCCATCACCTCTGCAAGACACAACAGCACACAAAACAATATAAATAATGTCAGGCTAAACTCTCCTAATCTTCTCCATAAAGAAGCCTCAAGTTCGAATCAGTCTAGGCTAGTTATGTACCAACGTCAAATTGTACCTTCGTTTGTAGCGATCGTCTCGTGCGTGAGCTTTCTCTCCCCTCGTCTCCCAGATCGTGGCTACGACACAGGCGTGTGACGTTTTATATACAGTGCGCATGCGTCAAACTCCGCCCGCCCCTGACGATCTTTCTCGTCTATTCCCCACCCCTTCTCTTTACGGCGCAGTGGGGAGAGCACATGGCGGGGACACAGCAGGTGTGCCCCAAATATCCCACCAACGAGGAGGAGGACGAGGAAAGTCCGGAGGCAGAAACGTCCCAATCCCGGAGCCTGAAATTCAAGGCCTCCAATATGTCATTTGGAGAAATGTTGGAGATGGTGGACATATTAAAGAGGAGCGACTATGATGGGAAGTATGGGCCTTACCTCAACCCCAATGTCCGCAAGGCCAAGATCATGTCTAAAGTTGTGAGAAGGCTGTACAATCATTTTGGGGTACAACGATCCAAGGAGCAACTGAGGAAACGCTGGTCAGACCTGAAACTGAGGGAGGCCGATCAGTACAGAAAGATCAAGCGAATTCTTCAAAAAAGTAAGTAGTTGTGTTTTGTGTTTGATTTCTTGTTTGCATACTGCTCCATGTGGTTTGATTTTTACAAAGTTGTACATTCTAAAATGGCCACTTTCAGGTTCGTCTGTGCATTCGATCGTACTCAGCCTCGATCTTTCTGCCACTGTCATGATCGTGTGTGTGTCCATTCGATCGTACGCAACCTCGATCGTTCGGCCACTTATAATACGAGGTTTGGTGAAGTTTTTATTGAAAGGAAGTTTGTTCTCACTAGAGATGTCATCAAGAACGTAAACCAAATTTATTCAATGTAAAGGAGAGGTCACTCAGTAGCTGTTTACCCATCTGGACTCTAGAGCACTAGTGCTGGGACACCCAAACCCCCTTTTTATTATGCTTTTCCACACATGTGCTCCAGTGGATACTAGAGGGGGGTCTCCATCAGACAAACTTCTACCAAAAAGCTAGTAAGTTTAGCACCTTTACAAAGTGACTACATTCATGTTGTTGGCATTTGTAACTGGCCAAACAAAAATATTGTCCCTCACTTTCAAGCAATGTTTGTCGTTTCCTATTTCTGCCCTCAATAGATTGTGTTGCTAAATCTTCCTTTTGTACATTCTCATAGGGGAGCGAAAACTTGGGCCATCTGAGGAAACCCCAAAACCAACACCTCCCAAAAAAGGGGAAAGAGCAGAAGCAGAGGAGGAGGAGGAGGAAGGAGAGATCATCGAACTTGGAGAACTTGTCACCCCAACAGGTGAGTGTGGGAGAACACAGCTACTGGTAAGCTAATCAATGTATGGCTGCCTCATTTCCAACACCCGATTTTTGTTTGTTTGTGGTTTTTAGGTGACGTGGATGTTGTGGAAGAAAAATCGCACTTTACCACAGAGAGTGCCCACGTACTCATCGGGGAGATAATGGTCTGCAATAGAGATCTAGATTACATAAAGCAAAACATCAATGATGTTCAACAAATTTGAAGAACATCATTGATGTTTTAGGAAAAATATGAAAACGCACAAAGTAATTAACACACATTTGTGCCTGCTTCTGAACACATTTGCAACTTAAGAACTGTGTGAAATTTGGAACATGCACACATTGTGTCCACATGTGCTAGCTCCCATCATGGTGGATGAATGACAACGTTTTTTTGGGGGTGCAACCACTTTACGAACTACGAAAGTGGTTGTGGTGAAGGGGTTGCACCCCCAAAAAATGTCCATTCATCCCCATGATGGAAAATGGCACTTTTGAAGATTCTAGGCATGTGTTTTACCATCTAATGACCATTTTCAGACCCAAATTGTGTGCATGTTCTAAATTTCCACTTTCCAGGGGTGACCCCCCATGTGATGAAGGCAAGATCAAACACACTTTGAACATATAGTCATGTCTGATCTTGTCTTCACTTTACAAAGTTGAACTTTCCTAGTTCCTAGGTTCTGTTTTGCTCCATGCCTGGTTTTACCAATTGCGGAATGTTTGTAAACAATGTTGTAAATAACCAAGATGTTGTCAGTTTGGGCAAGAAGATTGTAAACACACTTGTGAATGTTTTCCAAGTAAACTTTTTCACTTTTCAAAATGTGTGGCTTCCTTATTTAAAAAAAACACAATGCATTATGTATGTCAAATGTAAAGGATATGGGGGGCAATGGGTGTTATTTACTAAAGGCAAGTCCAGTTTGCACTGCAAGTTTCTTTTCCAGGGCACTTTTTCACTGCACTTGTAGAGCATAGTGGATTTGACTTATGTAAATGACACCCACAGTGCTTTGTACGAAAACACGGAGCACAGCATTTTTGAGAATACACACATGTCTGACCTGGTGATGAAAAGGAGTATTTTGGGTGTCAGTTATGCAGTACAAACCTTCTCTAGACCAAAGATTAGGTATCAAACACACAACATGAGAATAATCTTTTTGGGAAGAAGAGACTGTTACCTCCTTTTGCCCAGAAAGTGCATTCCCACTGTCGAAGGCAAAGGGAAAAAAATTCAAGGTAAAATAAGCTAAAAAGAATACGGAAATGACAAGAAATCATAGGTTGGTTGAAAAATAAGATTTATTAAAAAATGCCTCTCACACATCGTCAGGCAGAGCAATGGCCCCCCTACCCACAAAGTAGTCAATATATTGCTCACGGACCGCGCGGGCATTTAGAGGGGGCAAGCCTGGACGTGCCACTTGAAGGGCTGTGAGGTCAGCATTTGGAGGGCCCTCCACATCTGGGCCAACGGGCACCACATAGTTCCTGTTATGTCTTTTGAGGAAGTTGTGAAATATGCAACAGGCAAGAACTATGTGGTTCAGTTTGTATTCCGCCAAGTTAATAGCCGTCAAGAACAGGCGGAAGCGGCTGGCCAGGATGCCAAAAGTGTTCTCAACAACTCTTCGGGCTCTGGACAGCCTGTAGTTGAAGACCCTCTGGTCTGGGGTGAGGGTCCTCATCGGGAACGGCCTCACCAGATGGGGAGTCAACGCAAACGCTTCATCTGCGACAAAGACGAAGGGGAGTCCTTCTGCATTCTCCTCTGGAGGTGGCAAGCACAGACTGCCACTTTGGAGACGCCAGTAGAACTCCGTGTGCGCAATGGCACCACCATCCGAGATCCGGCCGTTCATCCCCACGTCCACATACATAAATTCATATGTCGCCGACACCACCGCCAACATCACTACACTATTAAACCCTTTATAATTATAATAGTAGGACCCCGAGTTGGGCGGTGGGACGATGCGGACGTGTTTCCCATCAATTGCCCCTCCGCAGTTAGGAAAGTCCCAACGGCTGGCAAAGTGGGAGGCCACAGTCTGCCATTCCTGTGGCGTGGAAGGGAACTGTGGAGTGAAACAAGAAAAAAAAATTAGTCACTTTGCACATAAACATTGCAAGCAGATTAGACAATCAACATCTTGGAACAAGAGCATTGTTTAAAATTGGAGGCTGGAAAGTATTTGCACAGAAAAGTAGAGGCTCCCCTTCACAGATTAATCACCCCCCATCAATCCCCCCACTTCTGATGGGCCATTGGCAATAACTAGGGTTTTGGGGGGGGGGGGGGGGGTTGGACAGGTAACCCTCTGCACTTCATTGATTGCCAAATGGCTCAATAATGTGTGCTAGTTTGGCCAGACCCTCCTTACTTAACACTATTGGCAGCCCACAGGAAAGATAAAATAAAATTTCAACCCCCCCCCCCCCCCCCCCCAAAAAAAAGGAAAGCACATTGTGACATTCTGAAATTACCAAGCAAGCTAATAGGAGGGAAAGAACACAAATAAATAGGAAATGGAAAGTATGGGGGCAGCCCCTTGCACTACATGCTTTGCAGAATTCATCCCTAAAGATGCCCACTATAAAGAGGTAGGTATATAGTGTGTATTGACCTTGGGAAAGCCAGCAGATAGAGGATTGGTACCATCTGACAGAGCAGTTGGGGGAGGGGGTTCCTAATGAGTTTGCCCCCCCCCCCCCACAAAAAAAAAAAAAAAGGGGGCTCTACATGAAGTAAACCACACAGCAAACATTTGTGCATATTTTAGGGGGTGTTTGGGGGCAAACAATACTATGCAGCAGACAAAAGACATTGCTTAAGTGACTAGGCCATAGGTGTCTATTGGGGCAGAAGAGCATGCTGGTTAGGTAAGTGAAGGGAAAAATGCATGAAGGAGAAAAGGGGCACAGCATATTAGAGCATATTGCAATCATGGTAATTAGGGAAGGAGGTCAAAAATAGAAGACATTAGCAAACAGAGCATACATAGAAGGGAATAGTAAAGTAGAAATGTTACCTTAATATAGTCCTCCTGCAGGACCTCGATGATGGCAGAACAGGTCTCTGGAATAATGATTCCCAGGGCCTGGGGAGAGATACCTGAAGAGAACTTCAAATCCTGAAGACTTCTCCCTGTCGCCAAGTACCTCAACGTGGCAACAAGCCTCTGCTCCGGAGTAATGGCTTGTCTCATGCAGGTATCCTGCCGGCTGATAAAGGGGGTCAGCAAAGCCAAAAGACGGTGAAAATCGGGGTCCGTCATCCGGAGAAAGTTCCTGAAATCATCAGGATTATTCTCCTGGATCTCACGAAGCAAAGGCATGTGCGAGAATTGGTCACGCTGAAGCAACCAATTCTTGGTCCACATACTCCTCGTCACTCTGTTCATGGACGGGTCTTGGGTCAAAGCTAAAAGCCCGACACCAATTCCGCGTACAGCACGAACTCGGCGACGAGTACGCACGGGAAACATCGCTCACAAGGTCACAAAAGGTCGGCTGGTCAGAACGGACAAACAGAAAGCACCGATAAACAGCAAGGCCTGAAAGAACGAAATGAATACCAGAAACGAGCAGACAATAAGCAGTGCAAATCAAAGCGTCCTATATCAAGATATAGGCCGCAATGACCAACAAATGCGAACTGACTACACGCACTAATAAACAGATACGCACGACAAGCACAAACTGAAGAGCAGTAACGATCTGAGTCAGAAAACTGAGAAGCGCGAATCTTAAGTCACCAAACTTCGACTAACTTGCGATAAACGCGGGATCAGCAGAAGGAGCCCAACGGGTGCCTGACGTGGTGCTGAACTTCCCTTTTCTAATCTCGTGGAAGACGACTTACGTCACGACGTTCTTGCAGACCGGGTATTCCGACAACGTAGTCCGACCGTGTGTACGCAACACCAACATCGGACAAAGTACGACGGACAGGATCTGTCACCAGTGAGTGGTCTCTTATGGGGAATACCTGGTGTGTGTGCTTGCGTTGAACGTGATATAGCCTGTGAGGAGAGAGAAGATACAGAGGAGTCAGATTCGGTTAAGTCCATCAGATTAGTCATCTCTTGTGGTAGACATGTCTGCATATTATTTCTTCTAGCGGGCAACTTGCCCTTCCATTTATAGGCATAAACTTGTCTTGTTTTTTAACTATAATTTCTTTATGGAGTTCCTCTTGTCATTCCTTTACCTCTTTCCATTTAGCAGGGAAGGTAGTAGAGTTCATGATCTTGGGAAATTGTATATTTAAGCTCTCAATTTCATCATCCAGTGCCGCCATATCAGTGTAGTACTGGGAAGTTAGCTGTGTCATCAATTCAACAATGCATTTTGTAAGATCTTTGATAGTTGGAAATACTTGAATTCGGTGGCCTAGAGGGCACACTTTTTCTTCAATGTAAAGTTCAAAGTATTGGGTATGCCAATGGAGATGGGACTTCCCCTTTAAGAGGTTAATCATCCTATCCAGAAATACTTTAGTGTCATCTTCAGTTTTATTGTCTGTCAGGCAACTTGCTTGAATAGCGGACGTAAATCCCACCCATGCTGTACTGAGAACATCCATGACAAAGGTATTCTTAGGACATATCCAAAATAATAGGGTTAATTAAACAAGGGAGAGGGTTTATAGTGACTGGAAACTGTTGATACAAATCAGTTAATAATATAGGGGAAAAGGCAAGGAAAGGGAATAGATCCGGAGGTCAAAGTGTATTATCCACCCAATATAGTAAAATATAAGATGTTGCCTCAATCTAGATAGTTTCATAGTTAGTAAGGTTGAATAAAGACACCAATCCGTCACGTTCAACCTAGATAATAGAAAATAAGATGGGGCGGGCACCATCATCCTTGAAATTTGAAATATTGCCCCACGACAACACAAATTATTATGGACTCTCGGTACCCAGGGATTTAAACAAGAAAGAAATTAAAAAAAAATTATTGAAAAAACAACATAGATAAAAAACATTGAGTACAACAATACATAAAGTGGTTATTACATACAGTATACAAGTGGTTCAAAAGAGAACATATAAACCCCACTGGTATTAGGGGGTTGTGAAGATGTAGGTCCAAACATAATCCTCTACATGTTTTGCGACACAAATTTATCAATACTCAAACACCGTGGTTACCGACATTCTACATATTACTCAAAACCCATAAAAACCTCAGGGCACCACCCGGGAGACCCATAGTATCAAGTATAGGGTCCCTTACAGAAAACGCAAGCAAATTTGTAGACACATTTCTAATGCCATATGTCTTGAGTTTACCGTCTTGCATTCGGGATACAATGGACTTGCTTCGACACATCGAGGGGGTCCAGGTCCCTCTGGACACCCTCCTCGTGGCTGTAGATGTCGAGGCTCTTTACTAGAGCATCCTCCATGGGCAGGGCGTCCGGATGGCTGGTACCTTCTTGATGGAGCAGGATCGTAATACATGACCCCTTAATCAATTCATTTTGAAACTATTGCAGTTTATCCTGACCAAAAATTATTTCACAAATATGGAGCATATTTACTTACAAACACAGGGAGTGGCCATGGGCACCCCCTGTGCACCCTCCGATGCCAACCTCTATTTGGGGGGATGGGAGAGATCAATTTTCGGGGATGAGCCCTTACAGTAGTTTTTGGACCATGTACAGTACTTTGTTAGTACAGGTTCATTGACAATTTATTTGTGATCTGGACAGGTACAGAATCATTATTAATCGGGTTTATCGAACGTTTAAATACTAATCAGTTTACCCTATGTTTTACATTTACTTATGATTATAATCATCTTATTTCTCAATTTAAAGATCATCACAAATCCCACTGTCAAATAGCAACGGACCTTTATCGGAAACCCACGGCAGGCAACACGTTGCTCCATGCCTCTAGCCCTCATCCCCGTCCAGTGATACGCAGTATCCTGTACGCCCAATATCTAAGGCTGCGTGGTAACTGCACAAAAGATAGAGACTTCTACATTCAAGCGGCTGCTCTACATGAGCGCCTTCTAGTGCGGGGCTATACCCACACTAATCTCAGGAAGGCCTATAATAGGGCCCTTGCACGGACAAGATCGTCATTGTTATATGGACCCCCTCGTGTAGAGCCATTTAAAACAGTCAAAATAGTCACCAAATTCTCTGCTCATCACAACCAAATTTCAGGTATTTTCCTAATCGTTTTAACAAATGATAATGAAAGTGCAGAATCCAAAAAACAAAAGATCCGACATAAACAAATGCTTTATTTTTGTTTTCGTTGTGACAATAGTTTGATATAGATAGGAGATTTGACATGACGCTGACAATAACAATCTGTGTCTATCAAACCTGTGGTCAAATGTGCCTAACCTTAAAGTGGTGTTTCCCCCCCCAAAAAAAAAGATGATTAAAAATCATTAAAAAATTAAATAAAAAAATTTGGAAAAAAAAAATTGAACTCACCTCTAAATGCCTGTTGCTAGGGGGTCCCTCGTAGTCTGCCTCCTTCAGTGTCCATGCTAAGTGACATCACTTCTCCTTGGCGCAGGAAGGGCTCAGCTCTGGCCCCTCCCTCCTGTCAGTCATCTGGGACACGTGACAGGTCCCAGATGACGGCGCAGCCAATCATGGCCGAGCGGAGGGGGTGACCAGTGGAGCTTCGACCCCCGCATCGCTGGACCCTGGAACAGGTAAGTGTCTGATTATTAAAAGTCAGCAGCTGCAGTATTTGTAGCTGCTGACATAAAAAAAAATTAATGGATACTCCTCTTTAACTCTATTAGTCCAAGATTATTCTACATAGAGAGAAAAGATTTGACATAGAGAAAAAAGATTTGACATAGAAAAGATTCGACATAGAAAAGATTCGACATAGAGAGAAAAGATTCGACATAGAGAGAAAAGATTCGACATAGAGAAAAAAGATCTCTGCTGGAATTCGGTGGGGGAAGTAAAATAAAAATAATGATGATGATGAATGTTATTGGCTGATTGTAACCAAAAAGGAGGAGCAGTAAAATAGCTAGAACTAAATACACACGTACAGCCAACTTACTTTCACTTACGATTGCTAGCAGAGAGAGACACACACACTGAATCATTTCAGAAGACAGTCAATCTTAGCTGGTCCGTTTGTCAGAGAACCTGAATTATTTAGCAATTAAGCATAAGCACAGCAGCAGAACAATAGTGAAGCAAGCTACAGTTCAACTTAAACTTAAACTTAAACTTTTTCATAATAATCTGCTGCTATTGTGTTAGTGTTGTGAACTTGATAGTGATACTAGTGTTGCTAGTGTTGTGATAGCCTCAGAGGCTGCCCGTGTTGTGGGGGGGGGGGGGGTTATTATTATAGATTCTATATTATAGATTGAGATTCTATATAGATTCTATCTATATGTATTTTTACCTGTCTAATCAGTGATCACTATCACCAGTCCATTTTCTGTTTGAACTATATACATTCAACATGAACGACAAAGATTCAACAAAGCAGCGAAAAACATACTAACGTTGAATCTTTGGCTTATGGTGTCTGTCGAAAGTTCTAAGAAGATTTGACGGAGCAGCTAAACTATACGGCGTCGTACAGTTTGGCTGCTCCGTTGAAACTGAACATTCGACAGACACCATAAGCCTTCAATGACAGATTCGACCTTAATTAATTTGGATTTTCGGATCCAAATGCAATTTTTAACGAAAAACTAATAAATAAAAACTAATTTCGGGAGTAACTAAAATAAATACATTTTTCGGAGGAAAACAAAATTCTAAAACAAAATATTTCAGTGTGCATATGTCTAATGTTCTAGGCAAATATGTAAGGCCTAATCCGGAAATGGTGTTCCGTAGAGCAACCTCACTGAGGGACAGACTTACTAGTAGCCACTATACGGTGAATCCATGGGTGATGGAGGGTCCCCGAGGTACTTTCCAGTGCAGCTACTGCCCACATTGCCCATGGATCCAGGAAGGCACAACTTTAATCCTTCCCAATGGGGAAACCTTCTCTCCCCTTCAACATGTCAATTGTGGCATGAGGGGAGTTGTTTACCTAATGTTCTGTGCCTGCAATGCGTTCTTTGTAGGCAAGACCATTAGAAAATTAAGGCAGAGAATGGGAGACCATTTATACCATTCATCTAATGGCAAACTTACCATGGTTGGTCGCCACATAGGCTTACACCATAGATTCCAACCCGAAGTTGTTAAATTCCTGGGGGGGGGGGGGGGCAATTGGGACCAAGCGATCCTGAGACATGAAACTATCTGGATTGAGTGGCTCAACACCCTCATACCACTGGGCCTTAATGAAGCCCTTTCATATAAACCCTACCTGTGAACGGCTTATTCCCTGATTCTGGCTTTGTTTCTGTTCCTCTCTTTTTACTGTTCTTTGGGCCCTTGCTTCTTGTTTTATTTCCTTCTTTTTTCCCTCCCTACTCTCCCCCTCCCCCCCCCCGTTTTCAGACCCCTCCCACCTTATTCATCTGTGCCTTTGATAATCATGACAAGTTTTGATTATGATTTGGGTTTAAGTACATATTCCATAAATATTTTTATTTAATTTTAGGATCCATATGAAACTGTGTGTGATCCTTTTTGGTGAGATTATGACTGGAAACAAATTGATTCTATCATCAATAACATGTGTGTATTTGCTTTGCATATGTGTGTGCCTTGGCATTGACTGGGATGCAACTATTGCTGCGGTCACTGCTTTGGCACAAACATTGCCTCGCTAATTGTTTGTTAAACTGATTCTCCTTGTATAAATCTTGTTGTTAGGCATGATTTGCCATGGGATTAACAGCGGCTTGAGGCGTTATACTCCCCCCAGCAGACATGCGTCTCTCCATTAAGAGGTGGGCTTCCATTCTGTGGATTGTCCTCCCTTTCTTCCCTCGATGATGGCCCTTTGGCCGACTCTTTGTGAGGGTCACGCGCATGTGAGGGTCCATGCACATCGTGCATGCGCAGTGGGTGAGATGAACCCGTTGACGTCAGGTGCCGGCTAGCGCTGTGACGTGGGCTGGGTTGGAGGCTATTAAAACGATGCTTAGGGTGGCCCTGATTTAGAGGGCTGCCACCCGGGGACAGGCTCTACTATAAGCATTTAAAGGTAAGACCGACTTGCTCAGCTACTGCCAGTGCAACCTGTGTTTTCATGACAGGAAGCTGGTTTGGCACTTGCTGTTATTTGTCACGCTATGTGGTCATCATTTTTGATGTGGACTAACAGCCCATTTCTTTACATATACTTACTGCACCTGTTTCTTTAGCCCAACGGCTGTTGGGGGCCTTTTGCTGGCCACGTCTGACCACTAAACATAATTTTTTACAAACAAGTTTACCTGCCTTTCCTTGGAACACGGCTGTGTTTTGAGGTCTGCTTTTGATCCTCGGGTGCCAAATTACTTACATGCTATCTATCGGGTGGGTTAGTCTTCTGATTGGATTGATGTTCCCGTTCCCCTTCCCATTCCTCTGTTCCTTATTCTTCCCACCCCCATCTTCTTTTTTCTAAAATAATTTTTGTTGTCGTGGGGCAATATTTTGGAGTAGCCCCTGACACACCTTTTTCCACTATTCAAGTTTCAAGGATGGTGGTGCCCGTCCCTATCTCATTTTCTATTATCTAGATTGAGGCAACATCTTATATTTTTTATTATGAGTGGGTTGTGTATAAGATACGTGTCTCTGTAGATATTTTATATTTTATAGCTGACTAGATACCAAATCAATCACAATACAGTTATAAGCGATTACTCCACAATGAGAAACAACCACATAATCTCATTAGCGGACATTGTATTGAAATACAATACAGACAAAACGATCTATCAGTCAGTGTGTAATGTGTTATTTGGTTGTTAAGTGAAGCAGAGTATCATTTTGTGGTGGCAAGTTTTAACTTTCAAAAAAGAATAACACATAAACTAAGGGATCCAGCAATATATATGCTGTGTGGATTGCTATTCACCTGTGTCTGCTTTTTAGTCTTAAAGTGATTGTAAAGGCTTGTTTTTTTTTCTATAAAAATTATTTATAAAAATAATAAACATGTTATACTTACCTCCTCTGTTCAGTGGATTTGCACAGAGCAGACCAGATCCTCCTCTTCTTGGGTCCCTCTTCGGTGCTCCTGGCCCCTCCCTCCTGTTCAGTGCCCCCACAGAAAGCAGCTTGCTATGGGGGGTACTCAAGATGAGTTACAGTACCCTGTGTCCATTCATATGTGAAGCCTTGACCTTTCCCCGCCCCCTCTCTCCCTGATAGCTGACTATGACAGCAGCTGGAGCCAATGGCACTGCTGCTGTGTCTCAGCCAATCAGACAGCTGAGCCACTCGTGGACATCGCTGGACAGAGAGGGAGGTAAGTGTTAGGGGGGCTGAGGGGGGCTGCTGCACACAGAAGGCTTTTTATCTTAGTGCATAGAATGCATTACGATAAAAAACCTTCTGCCTTAACAACCCCTTTAAATATTCAATCTATCAGAAAACCTGGAAAAGTAATAAAATTCTCTGTCACCTTAACTTGCTTGTTCTGTATGAGAAAATAGCATCTCTATAGCTGTACTGCTTAATGTTCACAGAGAACACGGGGAGCAGTGGGGAGAAAGAGAAAGTCTGAGACATGTCCTGTCCACAGGAGAGGTGTTTCTGAACTCAGACCAGAATACAGGATTCAGGGATTACTAGTTAAGTGCTCCTCTGTTTACTAGTTTATTATTGTTGCCCACATATCCACACATACAACATGGCTTAAACCTGCAGCCCCCCTACTCACTCACATGAATTGCTTGACAGCAGCAGGAGCCAATGACTCTCGCTGCTGCCTCCATGTCCTATGAGGAAAGAGAGAAAAGAGTACTGCTGATCTTTGACAAAGGGATGGATCACAATAGAGCTCAATTAAGTATTTAGGGTGGGCTGGGGAAGCTGAACACAGAAGGTTTTTAACCCTAATGCAGAAAAATACATTAACCTCCCTAGCGGTATTCCCTAATATGGCTCAGGGTTCATTTTCATTACCAAAAGCAGTAACCCTGAGCTCGGGATTGCATAGCAGTATCCTGGTACAGGTTACTTACCTTGTCCCCAGGATCCTCTGATTTCCTCCGCCCAATGTATTACTGTTTCGGGCTCCGTTTCCTGCGAGCATCGCTATGCATGGGGGCAGAGCCCGGCAGCAAATTCAAAAAAGTAAAAAACACATGACACACATAATACACTGTAATCTGTAGATTAAATTACTGTATCAAATCATTTCACATCAATTTTATTTATAGTGCTTTGTCCAGTGCCCTGCCTGCACTTTTATATTATATATACTGTTCTTTCTGCCTGGAAACTTGAAAACGTCCATGGCATCTAAAAAGCGTCCCTCTACGTCAAAAGCGGTTTTAGCTAGAAAACAGCAATAGTGAATTAGAATAACTTGCAGAATTGAGCGATAGTGATTTGTGGGGAAATTCGTCATCAAACACTGAAAGTGACGACAGCGACAATTCTTGGACTGAGCAAATTTCAGTGTTTTTGATTTGATTACATTATTGAATAAAATGTATTATTATTATATTATTATTTGTTATAATTATTTATAGTTATTTATTATATTATAATTTATGATTTTGTGTTTCAAACTTTATCATACCCGGGATGTCTACTAGACTCTTGCTTGGACAGATTTAACCACTTGCCGACTGCTGTCAGCATATATACGTCGGCAGAATGGCACGGCTGGGCAAAGTAACGTACCCGTACATTACTTTGAATTTCCTGCCGGCGGGCGTGCGCACGCCTGCCGCAGACTCTGTGACAGCACTGGGATACCCGCGATCGCGTCACGGAGCTGAAGAATGGGGAGATGCCGATGTAAACAGTATCTCCCCGCTCTGCCTAGTGACAGGACACTGATCGTCTGCTCCCTGTCATCGGGGGCAGCGATCAGTGTCGTGTCACACAAAGCCCATCCCCCAGACATTTAGAAACACTCCCCCAAGACACACTTAACCTCTCCCCGCCCCCTATTGGTTAACCCCTTCACTGCCAGTGACATTTTTACAGTAATCAATGCAATTTTATAGCATTGAACGCTGTATTAATGCCAATGGTCCCAAAAATGTGTCAAAATTGTCCGATGTGTCCGCAATAATGTCGCAGTCGCGATAAAAATCGATGATCGCCACCATTACTAGTAAAAAAAAAAAAATATTAATAAAAATGCCATAAAACTATCCCCTATTTTGTAGACGCTATAACTTTTGCGCAAACCAATCAATAAACGCTTATTGCGATTTTTTTGACCAAAAATATGTAGAAGAATTTATCAGCCTAAACTGAGGAAAAAAACGTTTTTTATATATATTTTTGGAGGATATTTATTATAGCAAAAAGTAAAAAATAATGTGTTTTTTTCAAAATTGTCGCTCTTTTTTTGTTTATAGCGCAAAAAATAAAAGCCGCAGAGGTGATCAAATACCACCAAAAGAAAGCTCTATTTATGGGGAAAAAAAAGGATGTCAATTTTGTTTGGGAGCCACGTCGCACGACCACGCAATTGTCAGTTAAAGCGACGCAGTGCCGAATCACAAAAAGTGCTCTGGCTGAAGTGGTTAAGTGAGTTATTCCTAAGAATTACAGGCCTAAAATATAAAACGCCAAATTTCCATGCAAAACAATTGTACCACTTTGACATTCAAAAATAAGACATAATCATACCGCCAGGGAGGTTAAGGCAAAAAAAATAAAAAAATTCTGTTCTTTACAACCACAAGACTGGTTACAGAAGCATTCCTGTTCTATTGTTATTAGCTTAGATCAGGGGTGCCCAACCGCTGGCCCGCGCCCTCCAATGTGGCCCGCCATGACTTGTTCTGAGATGGCGGGTTGGCAAGCCCAGATCGTGGGTTCCCGACCCGCCATCTCCGAGCATTAGTGCGAAGAACAGAGCCGCCGCTAAAGGAAGCAGAGCCCATGCTTCCTGTATAGCACCGGCTCCTTCACAGGCGGAGTGATACCAAATGTACTCTGCCTGTGACAGGAAGCATCAGCTCTGCTCTCTACTGCAGCTGCATGCTTCTGTTACAATTAAGTTCAGGGATTGCGGGTCGGGACACAGGAACCCGCGATCTGGGACAGCAGCACCAGTATCGGTACCAGTACCAACCAAAAGTACCAGTACCAACAGTACCAGTACCAACCAGCAGTACCAGTACCAGTCAGTAGTACCAGTCATCAGTACCAGAACCCGCCAGAAGTACCCGCCAGCAGTATCAGTACCCGACATCCGTACCAGTCATCAGTACCAGCCAGCAGTATAAACCAGTAGTACCAGTACAGCCAGAAGTACCCACCAGCAGTACCAGTACCCACCATCAGTACCAACCAGCATTATAAACCAGCAGTACCAGTACCAGCCAGCAGTACCAGTACTAGTACCAGCCAGCAGTACCAGTCAGCAGTACCAGTACCCGCCAGCAGTATCAGTCTTCAGTACCAGCCAACAGTACTAGCCAGCAGTACCAGTCAGCAGTACCCACCAGCAGTACCAGTACCAGCCAGCAGTACCAGTACCCACCAGCAGTACCAGTCAGCAGACATGGGAGTAAGTCACATATGTGCAAGTCACAAGCAAGTCTCAAGTCTTAACCTTCAAGTCTCAAGTAAGTCCCAAGTTACTGTGGCGAAAAGCAAGCAAGTCAAGTCGAGTCCCTGCTAGAAGTCAAGCAAGTCAAGTCAAGTCATTTATTTTGGTCAAGTCACAAATCAAGTCAAAATACTGATCTACCCCATTTCCACCTTTAAATGAGTTAAAAGTCAGTGTTCAGGAAAGGTTTTGTTTTATTTTCAACATTAACAAAGCTGTTTGTGCTTTTTTCTTGGCATATTAAAGAAACACTTTGAATGCCCAAACAGCAAACAAAGAGCAGAACACTCAGCAATTAAATGGCCAACAAGCCTGAAAAAAATGTAGTCCTTGCTGAGGGGGAAAATAACTAAGTTCAAAGTTTGAACTTCAAACTAATAACAAAGTATTTTAACATCTAAATCGGTGGACACAATGCCAACATCTGGACACTTGAATGGTGAGGTGACGAGAATAGCCACTTAAAATGCCAGATATGCAATGGATCAGTTTTAGGGTTTTAATATGCTTTGTAAATAGCACCCTATACATTTATAGTCAGTGGTAGTTGTATCCTCTGCATTATGCCCTAAAAAAAAAAAACTTTTAATTACAGTGCAGGTCAGTGTGATAATCACTATGATTGCATCAGCAGCACTTATGTACAAGTTTCGTATATAAACACAATTTTTAACATATGTAAAACCATTGACCTAATGGACAATTCTGAGTGAGGTTCTTTTTGAACCAAAGATGTGGGCTTTATTTTTTGATTGTGCATTGTACTACAGCAGAATTAAAAAAACATACTATATAAAAATATACTATGCATATACAATATACTAAACCTAGTATTGACAAGATATCGTCTCTATTAAAGAAGAGGATAGGTAGAGGTGGTTGTCCATATAAAAATGGCAGGGATGAGGAACAAGGAAATTACTTCTCACTAGTATATATATATTACTTATTTATATATTAAATTACTTCTCCCTAGTTTTATATATATATATATATATATATATAATATATATATATATATATATATATATATATATATATATATATATATATATATATATATATATATATATATATATATATATATATATATATATATATATTAAATTACTTTATATTAAATTATATCGTATATTATATCGTATATTATATTATAAACTTTATGGTCAGGCAGCCGTGTACCTGATCAGTGGCGTCCCGGCAGGCGGCAGCCATTCCAGTATTCAAAAGCCGCGCCTCCTCCTCGTCTGTGATAGGCGGAAAACTCAATTTCCCAGCATTCAGTGTTCCGCCTATCACGGACATCCGCTCATCCTCATAACACAGACGAGGATGAGAGAATGTCCGTGATAGGCTGAACACTGCCTGCTGTGAAATTGAGTGTTCCGCCTATTACAGATGAGGAGGCGCGGCTTTTGAACACTGCAATGTCCGCTGTCTGTCTGCATGACACGCTGATAAAGTAGGCAGACGGCGGCTTGCGGTGGTGTGTTAGTGGTGGTTACGGTTAGGGGTAGTGTTAGTTAGTGGTGGTAGTGTTATGGTGCCAACTTGCCAAGTAATTGCAAGTCATATAGCCCAAGTCAAAGTCAAGTCGCAAGTCAGTAGTGACAAGTCAAAGTCAAGTCGAGTCATTTATTGAATTCAGTCAAGCAAGTCGCTAGTCCTCAAACAGGTGACTCAAGTCTGACTTAAGTCAAGTCATGTGACTCAAGTCCCCCACCTCTGCCAGTCAGCAGTAGCAGCCAGCAGTACCAGTACCAGCCAATAGTACCAGCACCTGTCAGCAGTACCCACCGGCAGTACCAGCCAGCTGCAGGAATCCTGAGGAAGAAGTGAAGATTGAGGTCAGTTGAGGAGCAGGTAAACCGCTTTGCATCAGTGTGAAAGCAGCCTAGGACCCTTTCACATGATCGGTCCGATCGGGTCCGCCTGTTTGTTTTTCAGGTGGACTCAAACGGACTCTCCATTCACCTCTATAGAGCGGCAGATGTAAACGGACTCGTGTCCGTTTATACCCGCCTATCTGCAATCCGATCTCCTTAAAAAAAAAATCTGGGTGGATCGGAGGGCCCTTAGGGTAGAGCGGGTTGCATCCGTGTCTGCTCTACATATGCAGAGTGGACACAGACCTGCCATCCCCCTTTACGCTCATTGTGGCCCGCAACCTGTTATTAAGTCGATAAAGTGACCTTCGCTCCTCAAAAGGTTGGGCACCCCTGGCTTAGGTGCACAATTCCAATCTGTGCTACTGTTTGTGTGTAGAAGTCACCTTCCAGTATATTAGTAGGTGAACATGTCTATTGTAATAGAGTTTATTTGCAGCTCCCATTTGTCTAGGTAACCCTGTCCCTGGCCTGGGGTTGTATATCTATTTTTAGCTTAGGGCTCAGTAACCAGCATAGCTAGGCATCCTACAGCTACTTCTGGTAACTAGGAGTCTGGTTGAATGACAGATTAGATGCTACTGGGGACTGAGTTTCCACTGGTGAAAATCTGCATTCCAGGCTGGTTGAACAACAGCTAGAGGGTCAACTCATCACCGCAGATCTTGTCTTCAGGTATTTGACACCAAGCTAAATGCTGCATCGTGATCATTCTCAGAGGTCCCTGCAAATGGACTTTGTTGCAACATTCATCTTGAGGTACCTCTATTAATAAGGATATACTGTATACCCGGGTATATGTGCACAATTCTACCAGGACCCTTTGCTGATAATACCTGCTTGTACATTGGATGTATGTACTATTATTAATCTGTTCTTATATAAAGCTTATATTATTTCCATATTCGTGTACATCCATATACTTATAGGTAATGTTATATGCTGGTTGCAGAAGTTCCTGTGCTACCAATTATTTTGATTGGATTATTGGGTAATTCCCCAGGAAGAGAACCCCATCTATTCACAGAGGTCCTGTCCTGGTGAGAGACACCACAAACTTTTTTAGCAAATCCACTCTTCCACTTAGCAAAGGTTTTGGTTCTGTTATTTACTTACCGGTTTCAGTTTCAAAGAGTTACCCCACTCCAAAGTTTCTTGTTTATATTATTAGTTTCTTTCTTATCATTACAAGCATCTTTATGAAATACACAGGGAAAACTATGATCTTGACCAAGGCATGAATGTGGGTGCCAAAGACTGGCTGGTCTGTACTTCTGTAATTGCTGTTCTCCTGATATTTCCACACACAAAAGTCTCTCCAAAAATATATAAAAGAATCAAGTGAGAAGCAGTTCTGTGAAGTGAAAGCTTTGTTGATAAGCGACATCAGAGGAGAATGGCCAGTCTAATTCAAACTGACAGAAAGGCTATGGTAGTTCAGATAAAACTGTTGTATGAAAAACATTATTGAACCGGGATGCACTTCAACAACCAGGGCTGGTGAAAGGATTTTTGACACCCTAGGTGAAACTCCGCCCCCCTCCCTTGGCACCACCTGACTCCACCCCTTTGCCCTGCCCATATATACCACACCTTTTTAATGACTGCTACCATTTTAGGGGTGGAGTCAGTCACCAGCCCGGCGCATGATACACAAGCAGCGTATGTAGGAGCCTGGAGGTGGCGGGGGGTCATCGGCACAGCGCCCCTGACTGATGTGCACTCTAGGCCGGCGCCTACCTTTCCTATTGGTAGCGCCGGCCCTGTACAGGGGATATCTACACAGATAATCAAGGCACTGATCATCAGTGCCCTGGTGATCAGTGCAGGCCCATTAGTGCTGTCTACCAGTGCCACCTATGAGTGTCCATCAGTGCCACCTATCAGTGCCGCCTCATCAGTGCAGCCTATCAGTGTCACCTTATCAGTGCCGCCTCATCAGTGCCTATCTGTGCAGCCTATAAGTTCCACCTCATCAGTGCCCATCAGTGCAGCCTCATCAGCGCACATCAGTGCAGCCAATCAGGGCCCAGCAGTGTTGCTTCCTCAGTGCCCATCAGTGCAGCTTATCAATGCCACCTAATCAGTGCCCATCAGTGCAGCCCATCAGTACCCATCAGTGCTGCTTCATCAGTGCAGCCTCATCAGTGCCCATCAATGCAGCCCATTAGTGTAGTCGTATTAGTGCCCATCAGTGCAGTCTATCAGTGCCGCCTCATCAGTGCACCCTAGCAGTGCCCATCAGTGCTGCTTCATCAGTGTCCATCAGTGCCGCCTATCAGTGCTCATCAGTGCAGCCTCATCAAAGCCCATCAGTGAAGGAGAAAAATCTAACCAAACCCAGCAAAGCCCACCAACTAGAAAACCCGGGAACACAATTAACTCTTAGCTTCCCGACTGGGACAGTGTAAATGAGCAGTCATTACCTCTACCTGCCTACATCCTACCACTACTTCCTGGTATTGTCAGTGTGGAGAACAATGAAGAGGCGGTTAAATAAACAAAAAAGCAAAAGGAGTAAAGGGGAAAGCAGTGAGGAGGTAATGAGACGCCAATGCGTCCTGCTCGGTGGTGCATGACGCAGCCACTGTAACCGCGCATCTGATAGGCCGATAAACCCATCGATATGAAGCCGAGGCCTGGCTACCAGGAAATAGAAACTAGTTTATCCCTAATTGGGCCAATTTGAGACGCCAGCCGGGAATACCGGAAGTGGGAAGCCGCGAGTCGACAGGTGAAAATGTTTATGTCATTAAACTACATTAAACCAGAGTATATATATATGGCGCAAGTGTGGCTGGCAAGCATGTACCCCAGTTGAAGCCTATGCAGGCGAAACATGTAGGGTTAAATGCTTGCCTAAGCCACTTCAAGATTTTATTTGCGTAATTTTTAGAAAAAGCTTTTTTTACTATTTTATTGTCTTTTGAGATTGCAAAATCGCAAAAATAAAAGAACTTCCCGTTTTTGGAGTCACACTATGAGGAGTTGCCTCCCCTTTTTTTCTTTCTCCTTTTGAGTTACCCACGCCAGAGAGTGTCACCAAAAAAGTTTTCTCCATCCTGGGATTGGATAACCTGCTGGGGAGTATCAGGGGTACCTGCTAACCAAGAAAAAGGAAACCCTCCAGAGGATATGACCATCCACATCACCATCCTGATATAACCGGTGGATCCGGTTTATGCCTGTTTGACTCACCACCGAGAGGTCTATGAGTCCACCTTATCTGGTAAGGGTACCTTCACCACTCCATGTCTATATATTTAAGGAAAGAGTGCCATTGGGAGGATTGAATCAGCTTGAAGTCACATTTCATTACGATCGGCTGCAATGATTTGTGGATTGTAACATTACAGCGTTCTCCACCACTCTGTGGTTTTATGACAGAACTTTTCATGAATGTTATAGATATAACCTTCTTTGGACTAACATAGCACCACCTGTGAAACACAGTGGATTAGTGCAATACTAACAGTGGTTTTTACCCCTGAGGGTATTCTCATGTTGTTGATCCAAACCGCACATTCCTCCACTCTTTACAGCTCGGCTGACCATAGACCTGAGCTCTTTCCCTCTGAGCTTAGTGCTCTATTTAATACACCTGCCATCAGTTTATTGTAGTTTCATTTCTTAAACTCCTCTGTATTTTTGTCTTCTACGATTTTGATGCATTGTGACTTTTTGAATTGTTGATTGATGGTCTCAGATTACACCCCTCGTGGGAGTACATTGGGCATTTCTCTAACTACCCAACCACAATTTACTGTTTTGTGCCATTTATATTTTCAATTGTTGTTATATTGATGCGATTTCACAAAACGCACAACTTTATTGTATTATATTTGAATATTGTATTCTTTATTAGAAACTTCCTGAGGTCCACCTGAACATGTGACTACATGGTCTACTGCATAAATGCTAAGTCCCCAGTGAATACTAGTAAATTTTTTAGGCTGATGTTAATCACATTAGATATTTTTCAGTGTTTTGTGATTGCAAACATTTACCATATCTACACCACTACAACAGGACGGTTTAGCAGTCCGTGCCTCCGCCTGTTTTTCCTATCGTATTTAACACATTTTAAACCTAAAATCGCACAAGCTCGTTTTGGCTGATGTGTATACGATATTGTATCACAAACACGGCCTATGGAAACACAGTGTTAGATTGTGAGTTGTGATTAGGCACCAGATAGTCACGTCATATACGGTAGTTTATTTTATCACATCATAATTTTGCGAAACGCGTCACGTCACGCATCATGTGATGGGCTGTTGATGAGCACTATACAGATCAGAGTCATGTAGAATTTGAGCAGCGCAGACCGACCCTGAGTGACTGTCGGGAGCCGGGAAACGCTGGGAAACGGCCACAACGAAGCATTCCACACGGCCATTTGGCCTTCTTAGCATTTGGTGTTAGCCCAATCAAAGGACACAAAGTGGCCATCACGATCTCGGTCCGCAGCAACTAACGGCACTGGCAATTGATACACTGACTGAAGGGATCGGAATCCCTGTCATCTCATCCACACAAGGAAGACGTAAGCTTGGTAATGTTATAAGCTCACGAGTCTATCTTACCTTTTTTCACTTATGACTGTCTGAGGATTTAAAAAGTCTGTATCAATTGACATTGATATCACTAAATATGATCAGCTAACTGCCATCTGCTACAGAACTTTGTTTGGTTATATTGATCTGCCGACATATGAGATCTAATTGATTCATGACATTACTCTGTGTTTGAATGGTCAGCACCAAGTTCACAGCAGGGCAGTGCTCTACAAAACCTAGCTTGGAAAAACGTAATTTTATTTAAGGCTTTCTCTGGTGTTAAGCAGTTTCACAAGGACAGCTGAAACTAACATATGGCTAATGGTTCAGTGCATTTAAACCAAACCCAACAAGGACTTTTTTTCTACACGGAAACCCAAACCTCTTCCAGCCAGGATATGTAATCCCAGCTTACCTCAATAAAACCCGTTTTCATGCCTTTGGTGTCAGCAGGCATGTCATGTTGATTAGCTACAATCATTAAATTAGCGCAGCCTCTCCAATTAACTAAATTGCCTCTAACAATAGCTCCACCAGTGCCAAGATCATTACAATCGGAATATCCTAAGGTCACCTGACTTTATTGGTATTATTTGTATATTTATATTAATAATTATCTGACACTCCCTTTGTTTGATCCTTTTTCACTGCTCAGTAACACGTGATGCTTTATATGTTGTCTATATGGTGTCCAGTATACGTCTTGTCTAGTGTTGTCTTTACTTGTTGGTTCTAGATATCCAGGTGTCTGGAATCTTATTATATGGGAAATACACAAGTGTTGTTTATAAATAATAAATTCACCTTTTGACTCAAAGAATCACTTTGTTTTGATCTATGTTTGTTTCCATATAGTAGCCTCTTTTTTCTGGGCCCGTCTTCATAGGACCCAGTAGCCTTCCCCTTTATCCCTAATATGACAAGGCTACGGCAACAAACAAACTGCAAACTAGGTTTTTGATCGATGGCCGTAACATTTATTCAATCGGCCAATTTGACCTTACCCCGCCAATTTTCCCCTCCACTTCCACTTCCCGTTCCCTATTCCCCTTTCCCTCATCGTTTTTTTGCCCTGATGCTAAGAGATTGTATTTAGTCAGACCTCTCATGATGCGCTCCTCCCTGCGGGCCCCTCCTGATTTTATGTCTCATCACCCCCCCCCCCCCCCAGTCTCCTGCATACTTGCTCTGTGTGTCCTGCTGAATCCCCCCCTCCTCTATCTTCAGTGCCATATGAAGAGAGAACCCAGAGGAGGAGCACAGCTATTCTGCTCACAGGACATGAAGGGAGAGAGGTGAGCTGAGGGAGGAACATCAGTTTGGGGTGGTAAGCTGGGCACAATACCTGGCAAAGTTTAATGCCAGGAGGGAAGTTTATGTGGAAATATGTGAAGGGTTGGAATAGCAGCGAGTGTGTGTTGGAGGCCTGCAGAGTTTGCAGCCCCCCCCCCCAAGCTAACATACATCTCCTAAGCAGGAACACATCACTATCTCCCCAAGCATTCTGTCCAGATAATGTGCAGTTCATTTATGACCTTTCCGTTTAACCCTGTGTTATCCAAACTCTGTTCAATGAAAAGTGTAAACTCACCACATAAACACTATATACAAAATAAAATTCCCCAATAAAGATCAGAACATGATGTTCACATTTGCATGGAAGCACAATTTAATGAATGCTGATTATTCAGAGAATTATCGTATTTATGTTTATTGAGGATTGTTTTTTTTTAATGTACTAACAGTTAAGCTTCATACACACAATATGAAAATTGGATAAACAATACCACTTTTGAAGCGTTCGTGCATATGAGCGTATCATTTATTTTTTTTGGTGGGGGAGTGGATCTTGGGTGGGAGTTCCCACACTCTTTTCCCCAGGACTTGACCCCTGCATAGGCATATCTCTGAGTACTTTTCCTGTAAGTTGTGTAATTAGCCTTTGGATTTCTCCCCAAAATGGGTGCAAAAGTGTAACAAAGTTCCCCTTTAGAGTTGTTGCAACTCCAGCAATAAGAAGAGCCAAGGGATAGATTTTATTTAGTAGAGTTGGGACTCTGTACAACCTTTTTAGAATTTATATCCGCTTTCTAGGACTTTGCTGGAGATGGATGATTTGTGTGTGAAGCACAAAATATGATCTCTTTCTTCTTTCTTCCTATCTTCATTTGAACTAGTAATTAAGCTGTAAGTGAGGAAGAGGGCATGTCGCAATGGATTTGGATCAAGGCAATATGATTTAAAAAGCCATCAGGAAGGATGTTAATGAACAAATCCACGTTCAAATGTGATAAGGAAATGCTTAATCTGTATGGCTTACCAGAGCTTTTTTCGGGGATCTGTCAGGTTGTTGATGTCTAAGATTGAGACCCAGTCCCCTTTTTTTACAGGAAGTCTTTCAAAAGGAAATAGTTATTAAAAGAGGTATAAATTGTGGATCCTGTACACCTGGTGAAAAGGCTTGGTTACCCAGTACAGGAGTCACTGCAAATAGGTTATTACCTGGTGCAACAAGTTTAAATAGATAGCATGGCCTGTATAAACAGAAGATGCTTGGCCATATTTAGTGGAGATATTCTTCTTTAGCCAAGGTAAAGTTGTGGGGGGGGGGGGGGGGTTGCAGGTGCATCCTGTTTCATATCTACCTAACATTTAAATGAAGTGTGTTTGTCCCTGTCCAGTACTCAGGATAGCTGTACTGCCTGGTGGTATTTGATAGGATCAGAGTAACCAAGTTAACCTTTGAGTTTTGAAATAACCAGGAGTAGATGGAAGATGTGCGGTAATGTGACAAGAGGGTTAGAAGAGCCATGCTTGTGAGAGCTTTCAATCCAAATGGTACAGGGAACATAATACAAAAAGTAATACCTGTGTGGGAATGAGTTGATGGAGAAAGTAGAGTTCAGTTGTTAGGGAGAGATAGGCTTCCGTGAAGAGATGAGTTTTAAGTGATTGTGTAAAAGATGGCAGGATAGATTCCAGAGAATAGGAGAGAATATGGTGAAGTCCTGGTGATAAGCTTGGGAGGAGGAGAGAAAGGAGTCAAGGAGATCTTGGGAAGAGTGAAAGGGATGGTTTTGGTTGGAGCCAAGAGAAAGTCCATCAGGGCTGAGTTGTGCATTGCTTCGTATATTGTTGTTAGGATTGTATTCATTGGGCAATGTCAGTGGAAGGATTGGCATAGTGGATTTGTCTACACTGAGTCACTGAGTGGTTGGTAAGGGTGGATGAGTCTAGCAGCAGCATTCATGATGCACTGAAGAGAGGATAGTCTGTGTAGAGGCAGGCCCATGAGGAGGGAGATGAAGTAGTCAAGGCGAGAGATAGTGAGGGAGTCAATTTATAGCTTGGTTGGCAGTGGCGTTTTTTTTTTGTTGGGGGGGGCGGCAAACAATGCATCCCCCTGTGGGTCGGTCGGTCAGAAGGGTAAACCACACCCCCCACCCACCCAGTCTATTGGTTGGCCCTGCACTTACCCTATCAATGGCGTGGGTGGCGGCTTCTCCTGCGTCTCCTCAAGGCAGCCATGCGTCTCCTCCTTTCTCCTCCTAGGCAAATAGGATTGTTTCTCCCTATGGCCAATCAGGAAACAGGTCTCAAGACCCACTTCCCGATTGGCCGAGAGGAGAATCAGTGTGACAATAGCGCCGGTGGGGGTGGTACTGTTTGCCGCCCTCCAAAAAAATTACCACGACCGCCACTGGTCTAGGATTAAACCTAACACCCTGGATTGAGGCGAGGAACTGATAGTTGTCAATCTTGATTGACGGAAAAGTCTTCGGGGGGCAGGGGGGAGCAAATGTTGTGAGATCGATTTGAGAAAAAAGTTTTATAAGAGGCTTTAGAAAGTGGTGTGACATTCAATTGGGATAGTAAACACACTTTATAGTTGTTATATGTTCCCATTCACAAAGCATAACTTAAATGTATTTTTAAAATTCTGCTTAACTTGTTACTTGCTTTTTACTTGCTTAAAAATCCTACCTAGCTTTTTAATTTTATGTAATGTAATTTGTAATGTTATACAGGGGATTGGGAGTTATGTATAACCTAGTTAGCCCTGTCTGTACAGTTATGGCATGTCTCATTATCAGGTGTAAGATTTGGGTGGTACAATTTATGTTAATATACTACACTAAAAAACTGTCCCTACATCTGTCTCATAATGGCAAATTTCAAGCTATTCTGTCTATAGAATAATATGAGTAAAACCTTCTCCAAAACAACACTACAAAGGTAATAGAATTTTTTTGTTATTTTAGGTATGAAGTGTAAATGGATAAACATAACAAACACAGTATAGCGAGGGTTTCTCAAATTCTTGTGCAAAAGTGGACATACACTATAAGCAAATTTATTAGTTATCCTGCCATACTCATTTACCACTTCAGCTCGGGAATATATTACCCCCTTCGTGGCCTGGCCATTTTTTGCTATTTGGCACTGCGCTACTTTTACTGGTAATTGCGTTGTCATATAACGCTGTGCCCAAACAAAATATATATTATTTTCTTTTCACACAAATAGAGCTTTCTTTTGGTAGCATTTGATCAGCGAATCCTGTGCGTTTCCCGCATCGCATCAGTGTGAACCAGGACTAAAGTTTAATAAAATAATAAATGTGAGCATGCACACCAGGGCCATCTCTCCATCTATGTGATGAAAAGTATTAATTATTTTTAAAAAGTATTTGTTAATGCTCAATAAAACAAATTGACAAAACACACTGCAGACAATTGTGTCTAAACTAAAACAGCACGCTGCCCCTTACAATTATGCTTTGAAACATTCTAAATAAAAAAAAAAAGTATTGTATTCTATTAGTATTGCTTCTCAGTTTTGGCAAGCAATTTTTATAAATTTTATTACACGAACAAGAGAGGACAGAGGGGGAATGCATAATATTCCTAATCCTTTCAGTCCTTCAGTCTTCATTCAACCTTCATTGCTAAGCACTTACAGCTTGCCCCTTCAGTACAGGAGGGATTATAAAATACACAGATAAAATGAATGCACCACCTATCACAGATGCTTTCATTCCACTGTCTGCTGATTAAAGCTTTGATTTTTGCAATGGTGAATGTTTCAAACCCTGAGATTTAGATTTACAATGTATGAAGGACCCTTGACAGGTAAAGCACAATTTCAGATACAGAAAATGAAAATGCAAGCATAAGAGCTAATTATCTTTTGCAGGGTCATTTTGACGAATTTACTTGGAAGAAACGCAGTAACACGCTGGCAATTTCTAACAGCCATTTCCACAGCAACCACCCCTAAAGCTATACAATGCTTATATGGCAATAAGTGAAAACTGTACCTGCTTCTCCCATTATATACCAATTACATGATCACCTTACAGTCTGCTTGCATGCTGTCTTTTCCTAACCCTTTAAAAAAAAAAAGTATTAAATCCTAAAATAAACAGTGAGATTTCAGTTTCTTGGGTGGCATTTTCTGGCCATCACAGTGGTATAATTTGATGACATTAAAGCGGAGTTCCACCCAAAAGTGGAACTTCCACTTTAAGCACTCCTCGCCCCCTAACATGCCACATTTGGCATGTCATTTTTTTTTGGGGGGGTGTGTACCCTCTTTTTAGTGGGACTTCCTGTCCCACTTCCTCCTTCCTGTTCTCAGCCGCCTAGGCAACTCCTCCTCTCGCCCTAGGCAGCCCCTCCCTGACAGCGGCCACAACAGGTCCCAGAAGATTAGCTGGCCAATAGCAGAGCGCAACGCTACTTGTGTATGCGCAATGCGTGCCCGGTGCCGTGAAGCCGTAAGCTGTCATGGCCAGGGGCCCACAGTATCAATGGAGGCGCAGAGGAGAGGAGGGGGAGAGGAGCGAGGCTCTGGGCGGCCGCATCGCTGGACCGTGGGACAGGTAAGTGTCGGTTTATTAAAAGTGAGCAGCTATGCTTTTTGTAGCTGCTGACTTTTAATAAACTAAAAAAATGGGTGGAACTCCGCTTTAAGACCGTCCTGGGTGATATTGTCATTCTGAGTTTACTGCAGACCTGAATAGGTGTGCTCTTCATAGGCTGGCTACTGTACAAACCTCAAAGCCTTCTATGAAGTAATGTGCATTGTTGCTGTATTTTAGGCAATGTTCAGCTATCACAGGATTCTCAAGTAACCAGTTCTTATATTACTCTCTTAGGCAATAGCATAACACTATTTCTGTTCACATACTGTACATACAAATCTCTAATGCACTCTCTCAGGCAATGTACTGCTCACATTCTTTAGCAGTCTGTAAGTTGCAGTTACATCAGAGCTTAGTATATGAGCTTTGCTGATTTCCATCATCTAATTGTGTGCAAGCAAAAATGCTGTTTTTTTTTTTTTTTTCCTTGCATGTGCTTGGGTTTTCTTTCCAAAGTGAAGCTTTATCTCATTTACTAAGGTCTGGAGCAACTGCATTTGAAGAGTGCAACTGCACTTCGCATTGGTGCACAGTCTATATGCCTTTAGTGAATCAACCCCATAGAGTTCTCCCAGGTAAAGCTGAGGAAAAGTTATTTATTGTAAAATTGTTAGCAGGTAGGTGTTTTTTTTTTTTTTTGCATAATCTTAAATTAGTTGTACCTCGAGTCAGATCATACCTCATTCTGTTACGTAAGTTACGTAAGCAAATTCAGTCAAGTCCCAAGAGCTACATAATTTCCAAGAAATAAAGGGTATATTGACTTTATTATAATCAAGACTACTTTAAGAAGGAAAGTTTTTTTTTTTTTTTTTTTATAGCTGAAGATACTCTGTATGCCTCTTCTGCAATAAAAAATCTCTTTCTCTGCAATTTTTCCTAACTGTATACTGACTGCTGGAGAATTCACAAGCCAGTATACAATCCTAGTATCTGTAAGAGCCAGGTATTACATCACCCATGGCTAGACAATAGGAAAAGAAGATGTCAATGGTGGCAAGAGAGTAAAGAGACGGAGAACTGCCATTGCTTCACTGAAGTAGGGCTCACTGAAGGGTAAGTCTGACGTACTTTGCAAGCAATGGCGGTGCGTCTATTGGGGTGCCTGGGCGCCGCCCCCTCTATCACGCCACCTCCTCTGTGAAGAATTGATAGATTCATGCATAGCATGAATCTATCCATGGCCCGATGTAGCCACCCCCTATTCAGGCATCCGGCCCGTTTTCGGACACCGGGAGCCTGAATTACAGCAGCGGGGGTGTTTTTTTGAAGCACCTGATTAGAGCCAGAGGCTCTAATAGGCTTCAAAAAAGGTGGACTCGGAGCACAAAGCATTGGGCTTGGAGCCCACCCAGGTATGTTATAATGACAAATGAATGTTCACTTTTCTAACACTGAACCACCTCTTAGCCAATCAGGAAGTGTGGGTCTAATATCCATTACCTAATTGGCTGAAGGCAACTGCTTGGACAACAATCAGAAGGAAGAAGAGACAAATGGAGGACACGGGAGCTGCCGCCTGACCTGCTGCTCATCCCACCATCCCACAGCTTGCCGCTGTCACGGGTATTTTACGGGCACAGTGGCTGAATTTGATGGGCACAGTGGCTGCATTTGATGGGCACAGTGGCTTCAATTGATGGCACATTGGCTGCATTTGATGTTTTCTTTTCAGTATTTTTACGTTTTTTTTAGTTTGTTTGCGCACCAGCCGCCACTGCAAGTACATGTTACAACCAAAAATGTAAATTCATTTTATTGGGATTTTATGTGATAGACCAACACAAAGTGGCACATAATTGTTAAGTGGAAGGAAAATGATAAATGGTTTTAAATTTTTTTTACAAATAAATATCTGAAAAGTAGGGTGTGCATTTGTTTTCAGCCCCCTCTACTCTGATACCCCTAACTAAAATCTAGTGGCACCAATTGCCTTCAGGAGTCGCCTAATTAGTAAATACAGGCCTACCCCACTTTTAAGTACACAATGGGGATTATTTACTAAAGCTGAAAAGTGAAAAATCAGGCTCACTTCTGCATAGAAACCAATGAGCTTCCAGGATTTATTACCAAAGCTTAATTGAACAAGCTTGGGTTAGAAGCTCATGGGTTTCTATGCAGAAGTGAGCCTGATTTTCCACTTTCCAGCTTTAGTAAATAAACCCCATTGCGTACTTAAAAGTGGGGTATGCCTGTAGAGTCCACCTGTGTTTAATTGAATCTCAGTATAAATATAGCTGTTCTGTGAAGCCTACAGAGGTTTGCTAGAGAACCTTAGTGGGAAAACAGCATCATGAAGGCCAAGGAACACACCAGACAGGTGCTTGTGCTTTGACACTTCTTTTGCTTTACCCGTGACTCAGAATCCAGAATCGTCAGTGCAGCACTGGATGAAAGAAGCAAGGGTCTGTCAGGAGTCCAGAAACTCATTGACCTTTTATACACACACACTAATTACAAGCAAACAGATCACAGGTGAGGATGGTTACCTTTAATAGCCACTCAAACCCCTTTGTGTCAACTTGTGTGCATGTTATCAGGCCAAAATCAACAGGGTATGTAAACTTTTGATCAGGGTCATTTGGGTAGTTTCTGTTGTGATTATGATTTAAAAAGAGAGTAAACACAGTTGATTGCTAATGGCTTCAGCCAAACACTAACCATGAGTTAAAGAAAAGTTTTTGTGTTATCATTCATATTCTCTTAAAAATGGCCAAGAAATCATAAATTCTGCCAGGGTATGTAAACTTATGAGCACAACTGTATTAAATATGGTTACCAGGAAGAACAGTAAGTCTCAGCGCAAGCATAAAATACATAATTTAAAAACCTAGTGTGCTAACATTCCATCCAAAGAAATTATCAACCCGAGCAAGGGATTATTATGAGGCAAGGGAAAGTCAGAAGGGGTAACCAAATTAAAAGAGTAAAGGAGGGGAGGAGAGAAAGGAAATGGGAGGAAAGGGGAAAATCGCTGTGGAAATCTTAACTCGTGGTCCAAGGAGACCATCATTTCTCATACTTCCAGGGACAGCCTTGATTAATATAATTAATTTTGTAAATAGTTAAAGCCGTGTCAACCATTGCTTCCCAGCCCAGGAGGACACTGTTGGGGGAGTTGAGGAAGTCCGCTTGAGGAGTATTGCCAAATATGCCCTTTTAGTACTAATATTATATAAAATAAATTAAATTACACAGAGCATTTAGAATGACATATGTTTGGCTTCTCATGTGCCACTATTGTCCGAAAATAGGTACAGTGCTAATATTGCATTCCACAGTATGCCCAATTATTAGACAAGAAGTTCCTGATAACAGGGAAATGAAAGCTTTTTGGGAAGACCCTTATTCCCAGAGAGTCTGAACTACAGCAGACAGCCAAGTGGGTCACTACGATTTAAAATATTTTCATCCAGTCATTAGTTTATCTTAATGAAGATAAACAGTGATACCTAGCACTGCCCCTTCTAGTAATGGGGACATTATTTTACAGGCACTTATAGTGGGTGTGCATGTTGGCAGAAAAGAAGCTTGTTTAATTAATCAATTTCCTTTATGTATAGTTAGTCTATACATAATCCTTTATGTATAGTTAGTAAAGATTTGGTCATGTTTATGGTGACTGCATATGGCAGCCTATATGGAAGTGTCAGAAAGATCAGAACACATAACAGTTCAAGTTGTTTCTGTGTGCAGCTTCAGGCACATTATTATACACTAACATTTGTAGTCAACACACAGTTGAGATAATTTTTATAGAAATACAGTTCACTATAAGGTCAACATAGGTAAATGTAATAGCACACTTTTTTCTGAACCCTTGAGATGAGTATACTAAAAGTCTACCCAAACATGTTTTCCTATTTTAGAGGAGAATTAAAAAATGTGTTTCCCTTTGAATGGCCATTTTACTGTCTAAAAAGCTCCTCTGGCATGGACATGATAGCTAGGTCTCTGCTGTGAGTGGCATCCACCCATTTCCTATGACTGCAGTGTATTGTTCATGTATTTATTTAAATCTGAACCAAAAAGTCCTGGAGTGCTTGAGTGATTTAAGAAAGTAATTATGAAGCACTGATCGATTCACTGATGAAGTACATAATGGATGGAGTACATGTACAGGATGTCTATGAGGTTCTCATAAATAAAAGTAATGTAGGCCCATTGGCCCATTTTCTCAATAGTGAAGGTAGAGAGGGACTTTACAGAGTGTGAGCCAGGGCAGGGCCCCTTATTAGTTTTCATGAAGTCAGCCATCTACAATAAAAAGAAAAACAAAAAACAAAGGAACACGTGGATTTTTTTGATGCTGTCATAGACTACACAAATATTCCAGAAGTTAAAAACCTAGTATGCTTTTATCCAATACAAAACCAAATAGGATTAAAAACATGCGCACATATTGTTTGCATAGGCTACCAACAGCTGCCGTGAGATTCCAACCATAGTTACTGTTCTTCAGATGTGTGACTGTGAAGTCGGTAAGTATGTTGAAACACAGGTGAAGAATGCATGGACAACTGAATTCACATCTCTACATGTTTTGTGGTCAAACACTGTTTCTTTAGGAGTATAGATATCATACAGTATGTCTAGAATCACTGGCGAGATTTGCACACATCACTGGGGCCCATCCAAGGGGGCAAAACCCTCACCAGGTAGACACAGGAACAGCATGAAAGGTTAAAACAATGGCCATTAAATATTATCTATCGAACCAGTGGCGAGACCAAAGGTCAGACAAAAATATTTCCAAAAGATGCAATAAGTTGTCAATGGTGATTATGCCTTAAATGAAACAGGTGTAAAAGGGCTCACACAAAGCAGATGCTTTTTGGGGTAGGTCCACTCATCCAGATCATACTCAAGTGCTGACAACACTGGTCATCGATCTTGCCCAGTTTAGGGCAGCCATGCACACCAATCTACAATATAAATTCTAAGTGGATCTGAGCTTTGTATTTATTGAATGGTACAGTAATATTTTCAGTATATAAAATGATAACTTTGGATATATGAGTATTCATATTTATGGCATAAAAAACTAAAACAAAACTTGGTAATATACACAGCTGATAATATATACAGCATCTCTATTGTGTTCCAAAAAATCACACTATATTAAAGTCTAAAAAAGCTAGGAAAAAAAATGTTTTTGAAGAAGAGTAATGTAAGGATTTGCATCCACACAACCTGTTTAAGACAGCAGCATCTTAAGATGAGTTGTGCTTCTAAAAGGGAGAGCCACTTAAAAGTGCCATAAATAAAAGGCAAGGCGGACTGAGCCAAAAGGAGCGTAGGCAGCAGCATCTGCAGAGCTTGAAAGTGCTCAGTTTTTTAGACTAAAGGTGTTTTAAATTGCTAGAGCAGGCTGCTGTCTTGACTTATAGGAAACGTGTGCTTACTACATGGGTGCATTTGCCAACCTCTTTTGGAAAACACTAGACTTCTGGCTTTCATGCTAATCCATTAGCTTCAATATATTGTGAGTCATTCACTTGCACTAAATATGCTGTAATAGTGCTTGTAAACCACACTCATAAAAACTGAACTAAGCACATATACAGTGCCTTGAAAAAGTATTAATACCCCTTGAAATTTTCCACATTTTGTCATATTACAATCAAAAAATTTAAATGTATTTTATTGGGATTTTATGTGGTAGACCAACACAAAGTGGCACATAGAAAAAAAGAGATCGCTGCTCACAGGTGATGCAATCGGTAACACTCCAATGTTGCTTCTGTGAGGTGGGGTGCATGCCCTGCCACTGCCAAAGTGACACATAATTGTGAAGTGGAAGGAAAATGATAAATTTTCCAAATTTGTTACAAATAAATATCTGAAAAGTGTGGCATGCATTTGTATCCAGCCCCCTTTACTCTGATACCCCTAACTAAAATCTAGTGGAACCAATTGCCTTCAGAGGTCACCTTATTAGCAAATAGAGTCCACCTATGTGTAATTTAATCTCAGTATAAATACAGCTGTTCTGTGAAGCCCTCAGAGGTTTCTTAGAGAACCTTAGTGAACTAACAGCATCATGAAGGCCAAGGAACACACCAGACAGACCAGGGATAAAGTTGTGGACAAGTTTAAAGCAGGGTTAGGTGATAAAAAATATTCCAAGCTTTGAACATCTCCAATCTATCATCCGAAAATGGAAAGCGTATGGCACAACTGCAAACCAGGGTAGATAAAAATCGATGATTTAAAAAAGAAATCGAAAAAATCTGATTTTTTTTATTTAAATCAGATTTTTTTGATTTTTATTAAAATTATTTTAACAAGATGCTTTTGGAGTAAAAATCTATCTAAACATAATTTTCTATTTAAGATACATTAATAATTTGGTTTATTCAGCATGAAATGGAGCTTAGTTATGTAGCAGGTAAAAGTGTATGAAGGAATGACAATAGATATGAGAGGTGAGATTAAAAGGGGGAATGCGTGCATGCAGGTATGGTTAAAAGAGTGGGATGGGGGGGGGGGGGTAAATGAATAAGGTGTGAGAAGTGAGATAAATCCTATCTTTGAAAAAAAATGTTGGTGAAATGTTTTAAATGTATGTTTTATAAATGGAAAAAGCTTTAATAAAGAATATATAAATGAAAAAAAAAATGTAATTGCGAATTTGTGGCAAGACATGAAAATTGCTGTTTATAGACGCTCTCCATCCAATCTAACAGAGCTTGAGCTATTTTGCAAAGAAGAATGGGCAAAAATGTCACTCTCTAGATGAGCAAAGCTGGTAGAGACATACCCAAAAAGACTTGCAACTGTAATTGCAGAGAAAGGTGGTTCTACAAAGTATTGACTCAGGGGGGACTGAATACAAATGCACGCCACACTTTTCAGATATTTAAAATTTTGAGAACCATTTATCATTTTCCTTCCAATTATGCACCACTTTGTGTTGGTCTATCACATAAAATGCTAATAAAATACATTTACATTTTTGGTTGTAACATGACAAAACGTGGAAAATGGCAGGGGGTATAAATTATTTTTCAAGTCACTGTATCTGTAGTGTTTACTTATCTCTCTCCAAAGCTCTAAGTGTCATTTCTCTCTGTTGCTTTGTTCCTCAGTTATCCGCACGTCTCAGCTTTGAGAATTTTTCCCGACACATGAGATAAGTTTGTGACTGGGAGGGAGCTCAGCAAACAGCTAGTCTATTCACTGTACTCAGCTCTGTATCCTTCCTTTGCTCCTGTTTGCTGTGTGGAGGGGGTGTGTGCCTTTCCTCCAATCAGCTCTCACACACTGTAACTGCAGCTCTCCGCCCTTCCTTTGTGATACTAACAGATAGAGAAAGATTTTACAGTGGATGTATACACTTACATATACCCAGTGAAGGAAACAGCCTCAGATGATTTACAGAGGTGGAATGAAATCTCCTACATAGTTTTTACTTGTTTATCTGCAGTCTTCTCCTCTTTACATCCTTTCAAAAGGGCATATTGTGTCTTTATTCATCCATCAGGGGCACAGAGGTGGCAGAGAGACTGCAGTTACAGTGTGTGGAAGCTGATTGGAGGAAAGGAACTCACCCCCCCCCCCCCCTTCACACAGTTGAAGAATCATGTTCTGAATAGACAAGTTCCGTTCTGAGCTCCCCACCTCCCTCCTGACACAAATTTATCCCATACGTTGGAAAAACTTCTCAGAAGTGACACATGCTGATAACAGAAGAACGAAGCACTAAAGAGAAGCAACACTTAGATCTTTGGAGAGAGATAAGCAAACATTGCAGCTACGGCGATTCGCCCAGGGGAGCCAACCTGCCGCAGTATAACTGTGGTGGCTGGTCCTTAAGTGGTGCTCAGGTTAATATAAATTTAGGCAACATTCCAATAAGACAATTCACCTGGGTTCATAGAAGGCAAACTGATTTCAAAATTACATTGCGATGCATCTAAAAAAAAAACTTGTGTACACATAATAAATGTATGCAAAACCGCTTGTTTTTTCAGTTGCATCTAATTTGAATAAGCCCTTGTAGTCTAAAAGAAGTATACGAATCATTTCAGGCATGATTATTGGAAGAGAGTTAAAAACCTAACCCATTTGTTTTTCCTGTGGACTGCTTTAGGAAACACTATTCTAGACAAATTACATCTAGCAAACTTGGCTGATAGTCCTCTTTCATTTTCTTTAGCATTTTTTTTTTTTTTACTTTTAAATAGTGTCTCTTATGACAAACTATAACGGTCAAAAAGCTGCTACTTACATGTGTGAACAGGAAAATACAAAAGTATATATAAAATACACTTAATTCACTTGGATTAGGTGAACTAGCATCAATTACCATTAACACCATTATCCATCTATTCAGATGACTTTATTGTAATGGATAACAGAATATGTGAACATGGCATCTTTCCCTTATTTCCCTCCTTGGCATATAAAAGACATATGATCAAACTTAATATCCAAATCCCAACTCAAGGGTAGGCTGTTGCCCAAATAATTACACCAATCTATTTTATGTTGAAAGAGCAAGGCTATATCTTTATTTGATTAAACAGATTTAAAATCAAACCTTATAACAATTGTGTTTAATAGGAACTTTGTGCCAGTTAGAAATAAACTGTGAGCACCCAATTAGCACAACATAGTCAGAACATCTGTCTTAACCACAAGTTTCCAACAGACATCTGATTAGCAAAAAACCCACAGAGGGCATAAAACAGTGGTCATTTAAATATTGACAAGGTAATCCCCACTAATAAAGGAACAGCAGCAACCATTCATTCCTTCTTTGCTAAACAAGAGAGGAAACAGCAACATAGGAAATGTACTTGTGTTCTCTATGAAGTATAACCCTGGACAGAGACAAAGATAGGAAATCTATATGTACCCACCTTATTAATTATTTTTACAGCAAGTGCTTTACTGCAAACAACCCATTCTCAAGTATGTCCTATTTTTGCATCTTTAATTGTTGTGTTTGTATCATGGATTTGATAAAAATAGAACTAAGCAGAAGTGGGGCGAACATTTTTATATATTCAAAGCCTTAATTCTCCAAAACAGACACAGAATAAGACATAATCAGGTATAGAATGTTTCTCGTATTTTATCTTAAAGTGAAATATCTGGGTTATACCTTCAATTAATCCTAGCTCCTTAATAATAATGATAATAATATAAAATTCATGTGCGCTTTAGAGCAATGTAAATGTTTCAGTGCTGCATTTAGAGATCACTCCATGCTACATTTACTGTAAATGTAAAAAAAATGATTAATTTCAAAGGTGTAGGGCCCTGTCTCTGTTGGACTAAATTTATAGTCAGGGGAGCAAGGATCAGCTTGTCTAATCAGGGTTTTCCTAAGCTTGGTAGTTGGTTGCTGATCTCTGGAGGGAGCTTCCAGATAATAGAGAAGGGGGGGTCAATCACTCAGTTATTTGTTGAATATTTATCAGACCTTTATCAGGGGGGCATCAAGAAGGTGACTGACAAAGGGGTAAATATTTTGAAGGCCTTTCCAGTGTTCTTTCTTCTTTAGGGAGGATTCTGGGTGCTCCTGGGGCTACTGTTCTTGGGAGGCAGATAGAGTATGGCTATAATTGCTGTTTGTGCTAAGCTGAGGGCCTGTAGAAAAATGCTAATGGATTTATGCATAGTTCTGGAGTCCTGATCTGGGGAAGGATCTTTTATCTCCCTCACTGAACAGTGCCGCGTGGAAGCTGGGTGACAGACAGCTCCTAGGACTTTATGAGTAAGATCTGGTTTTGTGACACTTAGGTGTGCCTAAAAGCACTGGCTGCAGAGATAAGAAATGTGGATGAGGGGGGCTTGGTGTAAAGGTCAGAGCAGTGTATAGCTGAGAATGGAGAGGGCATGCAGAGCTGAGAGCTGTGGATGGATGGGGATGCAGAAGTTAGAGCCATGATTGGGGGTTGCAGAAGTCAGATGTGGAGGTGAACAGAGGTAAGCTGTAAATGAAGGGAACAGAAGTGAGCTGTGGACAGGGGCACAGAGGTGAGCTGTAGATGATGGGCAGTTGGGCACAAAGGTAAGTAATAGAAGGGGGTGCAGATGTGAGGAATGGTTGGTTACTTTTGGGGTTGTTGCTTGAGGAAGGGGGGATTTTTCTAGGAGGAGTTTACTTAGGGAGAAGGAAGACAGGAACAATATAGAGTTCAGTGGTTAAGGGTATGTATTGTATGGCAAAGCATAAAGGGTATAGTAGTCAGTATTTTGTTCCACAAACATTACATACTCGTGACTGCTATATTCTTTATGCTATGTTATATTTTACATACATCTTACAATCTTATGTTACAAATCAATGAGTGGTGGACTATACTCCTGAATGTTGTACTAGGTACGATATATATACGGGTATATATTACATAATTCTAAGCCCTGCACTCTGTATGCTGTAATGCACATTACATACTCTTAACCAACACGCTCAGTAGCTCAGTAGTAGCACACCACAGCATACAGAGTTCAGCAGTCAGAAGATCATAATATATGACACAGCTTACAGTATACCAGGAGAAATGGGGGCAGTTTGGACTATTGCGGTTTTTGTACCGCAATAGTCCAAACTGCCCCCATTTCTCCTGGTAGCCTAGTTGGGGATTAGGCTCCCAATCTTTATATCGCTTGACTTCTGGATGATGGTACAAGTTCTTACATTTCATCCTTATTTTCTACCACAAGAGGTCACACTTAATTCTACAGCTTACAGTATGTAGTGGTTAGGTATATGTAACAGCCTTTTTTGGGGGGGAGTTGGGGCTTTGAGACATGGCCTTTCAAAACAGAATACTGTGCTAAACCTGTAGGCATATAAGAAAAGTTTGTTAAGTGGAGGAATGGGTTTAACAAAGTTGGCAGTGCCTCCACCCAGGACAGGGCCTCTGTGAGCAGTAATCTAAAAAACGTCATTAAGGAACTTCTGCAGCCAGCATATAACATTAACCTCTCTAGCTGTATTCCCGAGTGCGGCTTGGGGTTAATTTTCATTACCAAAAAACGATAACCCCGAGCCACACTCAGGATTGTATCACAGTATCCTGGTACAGGTTACTTACCTTGTCCCCAGGATCCTGAGATGTCCTCCCGCTGTGTCCTCCGCCCAATGTAATACTGTTCAGGGCTCCGTTCCCTGCGAGAGTCGTGGCGCATGGGGCAGATTCCGGCGGCAAATTTAAAGAAGTACAAAACACATAACAAATTACTGTATCAAATCATTTCACATCTGTTTTGTCCCTAGTGCTTTGTCCAGTGCCCTGCATTCACTTTTATATTTTATATACTGTTGATCTTTCTGCCTGATTACTTTCTGCCTGGAAACTTGAGAACGTCCATGGTATCCAAAAAGTGTGCCGCTACATCAAAAGCGGTTTTAGACCAGCTAGAAAACAGCAATAGTGAATTAGAATCACTTGCAGAATTGAGCTATAGTGATTTGTGGGGAACTTTGTCATCAGACACTGAAAGTGACGACAGCGACGATTCTGAAACTGAGCAAATTTCAGTGTTTTTGATTTGATTACATTATTGAATAAAATGTATTATTATTATATTATTATTTTTTATAACTATTTATAGTTATTTATTATGTTATAATTTATGATTTTGTGTTTCAAACTTTATTATACTTGGGTTGTCTACTAGACATTTGTTTGGACAGAGTTATTCCTAAGAATTACAGGCCTACAATATTAAACACCAAATTTCCATGCAAAACAATGTACCACTTTGACATTCAAAAATCATTCATAATCATACTGCTAGGGAGGTTAAAGTGGTTCCAATGGCATTAAGGTAAAAAACCTTCTGGGTACAGCTTTCCCCCACCCCTTATACCCACCTGTGCCCCATCTCAACCCAGCGATGTGCATGAGAGCAGCAGGTCTCTCTCTCCTCATTGGCTCACACAGCAGCAGGTGCCATTGGCTCCTGCTGCTGTCAACCACAACAAGTAAGCCAATGAGGACAGAGTGGGGGCGGTGCCGAGCCATGATCTGTGTGTAAATTGACAATGTCCATTCACAGGAGCATGGCTCAGGAGTGAACTTGCTTGAGTGCCCACATAGCAAGAAGCTTGCTATTGGGGGCAATCAGTGGGGGGAGGAGCCAGGACCGCCGGCAGGGAACCCAAAAAGAAGAGGAATGGGCCTGCTCTGTGCAAAGCCATTGCACAGAGAAGGCAAGTATAACATGCTTATTTAAAATATATATATATTTGCAAATAAAAAATGACAACCTTTAGAATCGCTTTAGTCATAAGTATATAGATACTCATGAGTATGGGAAGAATATGAGCTTTATATAATAAAAGTCAATCCATATTAATAAAAACTGGTCGCTCTGTGTACTCTGCTATGAGGAAGGTTATATTAGCTGGAATGCATTAGCATTTTGTGTACTGTGCTATTTCATATATAGCCAATAAAGATCAATAAGAAGAGTACACCGAGTGGTTGGCTTTTCTTAATATGGATTGACTGCATTGGGGACAGAACACCCCAGCCTGAGCACTAGTCTTAAGTGCTTTGATCAATGAATTAAGCAGTCGAGCTGGGGTTAAAAATAGTACATACATCTAATGTACAAACAGGTAATATCAACAAAGGGCCCAAGCAAAGTCCTGGTGGAAATATGGACATATACCTGGGTATATATAGTTTTGTAATAGAGATAACTCCAGATTAGGGATGAGCCGAACACCCCCCGTTCGGCTCGCACCAGAACCTGCGAACGGACCTAAAGTCTGTGCGAGCTTTAGAACCCTATTAGTTATAATGGATGCGAACGTTCGAAATCAAAAGTGCTCATTTTAAAGGCTAATATGCATGGTAATGTCATAAAAAGTGTTTGGGGACCTGGGTCCTGCCCCAGGGGACATGTATCAATGCAAAAATTTTTAAAAACGCCCGTTTTTTCAGGAGCAGTGATTTTAATAATGCCTAAATTGAAACAATAAAAGTGTAATATTCCTTTAAATTTCGTACCTGGGGGGTGTCTATAGTATGCCTGTAAAGGGGCGCATGTTTCCCGTGTTTAGAACTCTGCAAAAAGTGTCATTTTTGCAAGTAAAAAAGCTATTTAAAATCACTCGCGGCTAATTTGAATTGACGGCTCCCGTAATACAGAGAACAGTCATTCATTGAAACTGAAAGTCATTCATAAAAAAAAAGTCATTGATAAAAAATAAAAAAAAAATGAAAAAAATAAAAAGCGTGGGGGTCCCCCCAAATTCAATAACCAGGCCCTTCAGGTCTGGGATGGATATTAAGGGGAACCCCAGCCAAAAAAAAAATGGCGTAGGGTCCCCCTCAAAATCCATACCAGACCCTTGAGGTCTGGGATGGATTTTAAGGGGAACCCTAGCCAAAAAAAATGGCGTGGGGTCCCCCTCAAAATCCATACCAGACCCTTATCCGAGCACGCAACCTGGCAGGCCGCAGGAAAAGAGGGGGGACGAGAGCGCCCCCCCCCTCCCGCCTGAACCGTACCAGGCCACATGCCCTCAACATTGGGAGGATGCTTTGGGGTCCCCCCCAAAGCACCTTGCCCCCATGTTGATGAGGACAAGGGCCTCTTCCCACAACCCTGGCCATTGGTTGTGGGGGTCTGCGGGCGGGGGGCTTATCGGAATCTGGAAGCCCCCTTTAACAAAGGGACCCCCAGATCCCGGCCCCCCCCTGTGTGAAATGGTAAGGGGGTACAAAAGTACCCCTACCATTTCACCAAAAAAGTGTCAAAAATGTTAAAAAGGACAGGAGACGGTCTTTGACAATTCCTTTATTAAAATCTTCTTTCTTCTTTCTTCATCCTTCGGTTTCTTCATCTTCTCCTTCCGTCATCTTCTTCCATCTTCTTCCATCTTCTTCGTCCTCCGATCCGCTTCTTCTTGCGCTGGTCTTCTCGTCCTTCTCGTCCGGCATCTTCTTCCGTCGTCGTCGGTGTCTCTTCTTGGGCCGCTCCGCGCAATGGGAGGCTCCCGCTGTGTGAGGCTCCGCTCCGTCTGACAGGTCTTTTATAACGGAGGGCACCTGGTGACCCCGCCCCCCTCTGACGTCATGGGGAAAGCCATAGGGAATTCCCCATGACGTCCCCGTGCGTCAGAGAGGGCGGGGTCACCAGGTGCCCTCCATTATAAAAGACCTGTCAGACGGAGCGGAGACTCACACAGCAGGAGGCCCCCATTGCGCGGATCGGCCCAAGAAGAGACACCGACGCCGACGGAAGAAGATGCCGGACGAGAAGACCAGCGCAAGAAGAAGCGGATCGGAGGAAGAAGAAGATGGAAGAAGATGGAAGAAGAAGATGGAAGAAGATGACGGAAGGAGAAGATGAAGAAACTGAAGGATGAAGAAAGAAGAAAGAAGATTTTAATAAAGGAATTGTCAAAGACCGTCTCCTGTCATTTTTAAAATTTTTTACACTTTTTTGGTGAAATGGTAGGGGTACTTTTGTACCCCCTTACCATTTCACACAGGGGGGGGCGGGATCTGGGGGTCCCCTTGTTAAAGGGGGCTTCCAGATTCCGATAAGCCCCCCGCCCGCAGACCCCCACAACCAATGGCCAGGGTTGTGGGGAAGAGGCCCTTGTCCTCATCAACATGGGGACAAGGTGCTTTGGGGGGGACCCCAAAGCACCCTCTCAATGTTGAGGGCATGTGGCCTGGTACGGTTCAGGCGGGAGGGGGGGCGCTCTCGTCCCCCCCTCTTTTCCTGCGGCCTGCCAGGTTGCGTGCTCGGATAAGGGTCTAGTATGGATTTTGAGGGGGACCCCACGCCATTTTTTTTGGCTAGGGTTCCCCTTAAAATCCATCCCAGACCTCAAGGGTCTGGTATGGATTTTGAGGGGGGCCCTACGCCATTTTTTTTTTTTTTGGCTGGGGTTCCCCTTAATATCCATCCCAGACCTGAAGGGCCTGGTTATTGAATTTGGGGGGACCCCCACGCTTTTTTTTGTTTTTTATTAATGAATGACAGTTCTCTGTGTTACAGGAGCCATTAATTCATTAGCCGCGAGTGCTTTTAAATAGCTTTTTTCCTGCAAAAATGACACTTTTTTGCAGGGAAAGTTCTAAGCACAGGAAACCTGCCCCCCTTCACAGGCCACCTATAGACACCCCCCAGATGTGATACTGCAATGCTGTTCTAACAGCACGCACACACATATCCCCAGAAATAGAGCATATCTTCCGATCGTGTGTGTGGGCTCTAGCAGGCTTTTTCCGCCGGAATTTCCGATGAAAAAATTTGAGAGCAGGATCTCAAATTTTCCGACAACAAAAACCGATCTGACTTTTTCCGATCGTGTGTAGGGAATTCCGACGGACAAAGTGCCACACATGCTCAGATCAAATTACGAGACCAAAGCTATTGGCTACTAGCCTCTACGTAGTTCCGCAGTACGCAATGAACGTGACCACGTTCGGAACGATCGGATTTTCCGACAACTTTGTCCGATCGTGTGTATGCAATACCAGTTTCGGACAAATTCCGTCGGAAAAAATCTGAATGATTTTGTGGTCGGAGAGAACCTGGAGAGAACCTACCCAATAACTTAGTGGGGCCTTCCCCTATAGTATCAGTCCAAGTGGAGAGCATCTATAGGCAAGTGCTGTTGGATACTGGAGCTCAAGTAACGCTGCTGTATCTATCAATACTTCTACCATAAGTACTTGAAACACATCCTCTTGTGTAAACTCGATGAGCTGGAAATTTGGGGGATTGGAAACCAGAAGTGCCCTTACAATGGTTACATACCTATCAAGATAACCTTCGACTCTGCTTTAGCTGGAAGGCCAGAGAAATTCGACACGTTAGCAGTTGTATGCCCTCGACCACCTGGAGGAGGCAGAAATTCTTTGCTGATGGGAACTAATGCCAATTTAGTGAGAATACTACTCACCCCCTTGGCCGTAGAAGGTGCCCCTGTTGGAAAAATCCATCCTCAGTTGAGGCAAGTATTTCAGAGGGTATTGCAAGAAAAGAAGGCTCCTGCCGAAGGAGTGGGGAGGTTGTGGCAACTAGACACTCAAGAAAGGGTGTTACAGCCTGGAGAGAGAGCCACTGTCAAGTTGTTCTGGGACCAACAGGGTCCGTACGTGGTGGTAGAAGCTGATGCCAGTAGAGACAGTATTGGGGGAGTGTTGTAAAAAGAATCGGAAGGGAAGCTCTGCCCAGTAGCATATGTGAGTCGCAGCCCTCCTCCCCCTGAGAAGAATTATCAGGTGCACAAGTTGGAGTTCCTGACCCTCAAGTGGGCTGTAGTGGACAAACATCGAGACTACCTGTATGGAGCCACCTTTGTGGTGAAAACGGAAAACAATCCCCTGACCTATTTGTTATCCTCTGCCAAGCTGGACGCCACTGAGCATCGGTGGCTAGCCACTCTATCGAAGTTACAATTCAGTTCGAAATATCAGCCAGGAGTGGGAAATAGAGACGCTGATTCTCTTTCTCGAAGACCACACTTCACCATCATGATCAGAGAAGTTCTGTTCATTTACCTCCCAAAGGAGTACATGCAGTATGCAAAGGGGTGGAGTATAAGCACAGGGGGGCAATTGGGGCTGAAGCTGTGGGGGATACTCCTGGGGGAGTACAGAAAAATTATTGCAACCTGACCCAAGTACGCAGCCAAGAATTGCCTCAGCTAACTAAGGAGAACATGAGGAGAGACCAGCGGGAAGATCCGCTAGGAAACCTAATAATTAAGTCACTATCGACCCTTGGATACTAATGGATAGTCCCATTGAAGGCGCCAAGGGGATTCATAGAGAATGGGAGAGAATGAAAGTAGAAAAGGGGATCCTGTATCGAAGAGGCACCTCCGAAGAGGCCGAAAGTGTAAGCCAGCTGTTCCTTTTGGAAAAACATTGCTTGACTGTACGAACCGCACTTCAAGATGACCATGGCCATTTAGGCCTAGATTGAACTTTCAAACTAGTCGTGGACCAGTTCTATTGGCCAAATATGAGGACGAAAGTGGAAAGTTATTGCCGCTCCTGCGGCAGGTGTATCCAGAGGAAGACTCTACCAGGCAGGTAGACTTACAATGGGTCACTTACGATGTCAGGGACCTATGGAGTTGGTGTGAATTGATTTCCTGTGTCTGGAACCTGATCTGAGTGGGAGGAGTAATGTCCTGGTTGTGACAGATCATTTTACCCGATCTGCCCAGGCCTTCCCCACCAGGGATCAAAAAGCCAGCACAGTGGCCAAGACTTTAGTAGAGAAGTTCTTTGTTCATTATGGGCTCCCTCAGCATTTATACTCAGATCAAGGCCGGGACTTTGAAAGTAGATTAGTCCGCAGACTGTGTGAACTCTCGAACATAAAGAAATCGAGAAATACCCGTTACCACCCTCAAGGTGATCTAAAGCCAGAACGGTTTAACCCTACACTCTTGAACATGCTGGGAACCCTCCCACTAGAGAAGAAACAGCATTGGGGAGACCATATTGCTATTACCGGTCAGATTTTGAAAAATGTAAATGTATATATAGTTTGGGAACCTCTATGTTATGCATTTCAAAGCAATTGGTATACTGTATTAGTGGAGGAATTGCCTTCTGAGAAATTTTTTTTTTTTTGCTATGGGATCCCATCACACATAGTTACAGCCTGGTCAGTGAATTAATAAGATCTACCTTCAGAGGCTGATCTGAAATGTAATAGTCCGGTCAGATGAATACGAAACTGAATAATCATTTACGTATTTACGAATTAAGAATAGGAATATTAATTTGAGCAGCTTTGCAAAATAATAGATTACAATTATTACCATATTTAAGGTTTTTAAATTGGTAAAACTGAATCAGTTCCTATAAACATGAGTGAGAATATTCCTTGTAGTGCAAACACTGCATTTTTTTATATTGCAGCTTTCATTCTCTATATAGAGTATAAAATGCAGCATTTATTATGAGTTATCAGTTATTGTAACCAAGAACCAAGACATTTTCTTTACAGTGTAAATTTTTAAAGAATAAAAACATTGTCATTAAAAGAACACCTTTATGTTGATACATGGGAAGGTTAGGGCATCATAAATACACTTTAAGATAATCTGACAATATGAAATTAAATATTGTAAGGACACGGTGATAATGTGTATTTCCACAGTGTCATTTAAGATTTCATTTTTATTACAGTTTAGTATTTTAGCTATGCATATGACTGCAGTGGAGAGTTTTATTCACCTTTCAAGCCCCAGTTACTGTTCTAGTACACAGACAATGGGTTTGGACTTGCTAAACCCAAGCTTATAAAGCCAGTTAGAGCCACTGGCAAAAAAACGCTAACTTGCTTATACATCCACAAGCATGTATTTGTACAGGTAAACATACTGTAGATGTGTTCAGTGGAAGATATCTGGGTTGCAGCTAATTAGAGGTGATCAGTTAACTAAAAAATTAAAATGAAGTAGAGCATAATTAATTTTAAATAATTTCAAGAACAGAGCTTTTGTTAAAAACATAATTATTAGAATATGTCAAAGGAATTTGTATATAGTACTACATGAAAATGGTAAAAATTACATATTTTAATGTATTTGAAATACATTCCTCCATTTACCATATATTATTAAAATAACTCTGATTCACTAAATTAAAAAGTTCTATTTTGCATGCAAAACATTTTTCTGTATACAGGCAGTTCCCAAGTTACAAACAACTCACTTACATACAACTCATACTTAAAAAAGGAGGGAGAGTGACGTAACGCTGGTCTAGGAAGCCACTGGGTGGCCATCTTGAGGCTTGCCTAATGCTGCCACCTACTGTCAAGCGAACCCGTCAGCAATTCACTGCATGGCCACTTAACCCTTCCCTATGCTATCCAAAACATAAAAATATTTTTTTGGCTGGTGTTACACTTAAAAAATGTACATATTCCAACTTACATACAAATTAAACTTAAGAACAAACCTACAGAACCTTCTTTACAAATCTTGTTTGTAACCCGGGGACTGCCTGTAAACTGGACTGTGTGTACACACTTTTGCGAGCTCAGTGGTAGAAAGTGGAAGGGAGTGTCCCTGGAGGGACAAGACCATCAAAAGGAGCAATAGTAAGCAGGAGTACACCAAAATGTAAAGTACAATAACAACCTTCTTTTAGGGACATGAATCTTATTTTTACATTAATGTTTGCACATAACCATTTATGGTCAATCCATTGCTCAAAGCAAAGTACCGGTATGTGGTCAGCACACTCAAATATTGTTGCTTAAGAAACTGTTATCTATTTAATTGATACAAGCTAAACCAACTCTTTCTTTTTAAAGAAATCACATTATTCCAGTATGTTCCTAAGACAAGCACAACCATAGAGTAGTTATATTGTGTCCCTCTTCTTGAAGGATAGTCCTCCTATGCTTAAAACTGGCTTGCACCCAATATGTTAAATGGAAGGCTCTGGAAAAAAGTAGGACACATTTTGCTACAAAATGTGGTATGAAAGCAATTCCTTTTGCTGAAAATTGTAGCCCCCATTTTTGAGGAATTTTGCAACAGGCAACACTTTTTTTTTTAATTTAGAGAGAGTAGGAAAGTCTTAGAAATACTATGGAGTTTTTATTGGTCTCACAGTTGGGAAGATTTCCCCTCACTTCCAGTGCTGAGGACAAGAAGTGAAAAAAAATTCTCTAAAGCAGGAACACAGACAACAATATTCTCTTATTATTTCTTAGCCAAATACCCACTATGTGCTGCAACGTTCGGAAAATTAAGTGGAGACAAGTATAACAAGATTTATACTCTAAAGTATACTTATCCTAAAATAAATTAAATCAAGCTGCCTAAACACTAACCTCATTCTATCTGTATGGATAATCATGGTTCACAGTCACATAACAATGTTAGAATTTATTACTCTAGGGTACAACTAAAATGCAACCTACTTGTCCCTTACTACTACCTCCTTTATTAGCTCTCCCTTAAGGTATTTCTGCATAGTATCTATTTATAAGTTGAAGTAGGTTAAATGATATGTAAATATTCACTGGATCTACAGCTTTCTAGTGATATCATGTCATGTCCGATGGTTTTTGCCAATTTAAATGAGAAAAACTCTAATTTATTTAAGGTTATAGGAACGTGTCATTTGCATAATTCATTTTAATATTACTTCAGCTCTTTAAGGGCTAGAATTAGAAACCTAACATCTCAGGCTCATTCTGATGCCAGTCCTTGTCTCCACATAGATTCTGATGGGCCCATCATTGTTCACATTCTTATTAATCTAGAGTATTGCAAAGACTCATGTCTTTTGGGGTGTCGTTGTCGAAATTGTATAGTGGCAACTCAGTCAGAATGGTAATTCTACACTGTAGAACTTTTACTGCAAAATGTCTGAAATAGTATTATAGCAAGACCCTGCCGACAGCTTTTAATTTTGTCTCACTGATAAATTGCAGACACTAAACTAAATACAGCCAAAGACCACAAACAAGCCAAGTAAGGGCTGATTGTTCAGTCCTAAGCTTCTGTATATAATACTTCTATAGTTAAATCCGTAGTCAAACATTTGATTGCATTCTCAAGTGTTACTTATCATTATTTTATTGCTTTCAGTGTCACAAGACTATCCATTTCCTTGTTCATCTTGCTCTGGTAATTATGTGTCAGTGGGACAGGAATTTAGGCAAATCTAATTTCTAATTAGTCTTGAAGGGGCAACTTTCTTGTGTGACTAATTGTCAGCAGCATCAGTTCTGTCACATATAACATTTCCAAGTATCTAGCTATTATCCTATCACCTTTAGTTGGCAAAACAGTACGCTATGTTCAGAACTCTAAAAAAAATGTAAACAAGGTATGTGCATTGAAGTTAGAGCCAGAAGAGACAATGGTGTCCTATAATGTCACACTCCTTTTCACTTGAATACCAATGACTATTGAGATTGTAAGGAAACATCAGAAATGAGATAATACTCATGACAGACAAATAGATCCCAAGCATGTTCCATGCTGGATGTTTTTCTCAACACCATGTACAGAAAATAGCACCTTAGCACCTGTGGAAAGCAATGTCTAAACACACCAATATTTTAGATAATTTTACCATATAATCAACCCACAAATTAAAGTCAAAATCTCTTAATTAGAAAATGATGACACTACATTAAAATTATAACCTTACCTTCCTTGCTTTCACTGATACAAATTGGTTTATGGTGTGACCAAAGTCAGTTTTTTCAATTTCCTCTCTTTCTGCTTAATGGTGCAATGCCTCCTTCAAATGGCACAGAGGGCGTGTGCCATATGTGCCATATCCTGGATACAACACTGACACCACCCATTTCAAGTACAAGGAGAACTTTTACTGACAAAAACATGGCTCTGCTATTGGATCACTAGTATCTTCCATTGTATCTAACCTGTACATGAAAGAGTTGGCAAAGAGATCCTTGAACTCTTTCAGGGGAATGACTCCAAGCCTTTTGTTCAGGTATGTACATAATACATAGTTAGAACACTGGAAATACAGACTTTTAGTGAACACATACACATACGCATTCCATTGTCTTCCCAGCACAGGAATACACTCAGAAGCTTGTACACCAAAAAGACCCAACACTCAAATACAAGCAAAGTAACTTACAGTGTAGTGTAGTGTGAAATGAAAAGATTTGTAAATTGAAGAGACAAAACAACCTCTTAACAAATTATTGGACCAACATAGGGCACATTCTACAGGTCAAGACTCTGTTGTTTTTCTACACATTAAAGAAGAGAGATTGTCTTTCAAGGACAGAGAGGTGCACATTTTGGAAATAAAGGACAACACTTTCCTGTTTATGAGGTGTGAAAAAATCTATCCATTTTAAACTGGAATCTCTGAATAGCCCCATCATTGTTCCACATATAATATTGTTTTAAAATATATATAAAAGGGTTTTGATAATTCACACCTTCAGCGACCTGGTGGCATTCTGGTATGTAGGCACTGCTGTTTAATACTAAAGTTATCCAAACATGTAACCCCTCTATACTTTAACACTTCTCCTATGACTAAAAAGGGCTTTATAACACTTAACCCCTACTGAAATCTTAACAACTAACCCTAACCTAACCCTTACCATATTAAAGCTTAATACATACCCCACAAGCTAATCCTAAGGATCATGCCACATGTTCAGTTTTGCCACTGGCAACACACCTCTCCATGTCTCTTAAGAAGTGAATGGACAAAACACGACAAGCATACTAGAGCTAGCAATTGTATTGTTTTTTTTACAGTGTTTTAAATAAATTGCAATGATACTATGCTGTTTTTTTTTTTCACTCCATGACTGTGTATCAAGTTCCTGCCTGATATACTAGAGAAGAGGAGGTAAGTCCCAGGCAATTTGAAGCTGAAGTCTTGCTTACCTAAGCTGCTGCAGAGTTGGAGAGTGACCAAAGAGCTAGGAGGAGGAGGAATAGCATGAGGTGATTTCTGTTGCTATGGGCAATTACCTGGAGAATTAATGATCAGAAGGCTGTAACACAAGCATTTATAGACCTTAAGAAATGAGGGTCTGGTATTTACAGCAATTGATGAATCTGGTATTTGTATGTAATTGATAGCTTGCTATTGGAGTACTATTATTGTTATTTGGTATCCCAGGAGTGGGTGGATGAGCTAAGCCTGGATATCAGCATATACAAATGGTGTTGATATTTGTGAACACCTCTCTAGCAACCTAATTACTAAAGTTCAACTAACATTATCCTATGTACTTGCTCCTTTCCCATCACAAAGATATGTTGTTCCCTTGTAACAGCAGTATCTCAGGCATTAGTAGATTGACTACTAATAGCAATACAGGAAGTTGAATTTCAATGACTTTACTATTGGTGTGATGTTGTTTGTGACAGATACACCCCATGGACCCTAACATTTAACCTAGCCTCTAAACTAAGCCATGAAGACTCCTCTCTTAGCCCCCGTACACATGGTCAGAAATTCCGACCACAAATCCGTCCGTTTTTTTTTCCGACGGATTTTGTCCGAAACTGGTGTTGCATACACACGGTCAGACAAAGTTGTCGGAAAATCTGATCGTTCTGAACGTGATGACGTTTGTTGTTTACTACAGAACAACGTAGAGGCTAGTAGCCAATAGCTTTGGTCTCGTAATTTGATCTGAGCATGCGTGGCACTTTGTCCATCGGAATTCCCTACACACGATCGGAAAAAGTCTGATCGGAATTTTGTTGTCGGAAAATTTGAGATCCTGCTCTCAAATTTTTTCCGTTGGAAATTCCGACGAAAAAAGCCCGCTAGAGCTCACACACGATCGGATTTTCCGACAACATAATCCGATCAGACTTTTTCCATCGAAATATCCGACTGTGTGTACAGGGCATTAGCCTAAAACCAACTCTTATGCCCCATACACACAGTCGGATTTTCCGACGGAAATGTCCTATCGGACAATGTTGTCGGAAATTCCGACCGTGTGTAGGCTCCATCGGACTTTTTCCGTCGAATTTTCAGACGGACCAAGTTTTATCTCCTGCTCTCAAATTTTCTGACAACAAAGTCCTAGTGGTCTTTTTACGATCGTGTGTAGCGAATTCCGACGGACAAAGTGCCACGCATGCTCAGATCATATTACAAGACCAAAGCTATTGGCTACTAGCCTCTACGTAGTCCCGTCGTAGGCAACAAACGTCACCACGTTCAGAATGATCGGATTTTCCGACAACTTTATCCGACCGTGTGTATGCAACACCAGTGTCGGACAAAATCCGTCGGAAAAAATCCGATGGATTTTGTGGTCGGATTTTCCGACCATGTGTACCGGGCATTAGCATAAAACTATACATTTTTAAGAAATGTTGTGTTTGGAGTCATGAGTATCACCTTACCGGTCTTTACTCCTCCGATACAGTTAGAGTATAGCCGACTGTATGCGTTTCATTTTCCTCATAATAGTGTTTAACGGAATAAAAATATTTTTTTTCAATACTGTAAATACACAATGCACATTTTTTTCTTTCCCCTTTTTTCTTTTCATTGAAAAGTCACTACGTACAAGGTGACTTATTTTAAATCCTGTAAATGGCTGTGTTGACTGACTGTGTATTTCTGAAAAGTGTTTGTAAGTATTTAAAGGGTTTAGCTGTAATCTTCTGAATACTCTGAGGCAGGGGAGAGATATATTGCATGTTCAATGTTAAGCAAAGCTTGCTTAAGACATGCTGCCAAGGTCTTCTGAATGATATGGCAATAAATGTACTTTATAGAACTGAGAATTCCACAACCAAAGAGGAGGGTCATTAATAAAGAACCACATAGGTGGCTTTGCTGCTTTTACACCACTTTTTGGAAGACCTTGTTCACAACTGTACATAGCCAATTTATGAAGACTTTACAACAGTTGTGTTCAGCATCTGAAAACAGTTTTTTTTTTTTTAATTCATTGTGCTTTGGGAATGGTAACTGTGTTCACACAATTTATATTATGGCAAACAGGTTACAGAAAATTTATGAAATAAATTCAACTTTATTTTATATTTTTTTACAGTGGTTAACAGACTTTCGGTGGTTGGAGTTAAAATTCTGAAATAACCCTCTGCACACTCCTATACACCCTTAAATTACAGAGATTTTTGCTTAACGTGTATTGTAATACATGTTCCAGCTGGACAACTGTGTCAAAGTGATCCCTCTCTGGTCAGTTCTTACTCTACTCTGCAAAATGTCAAATACGTACTTCCTTATAGCAGACTTTAATGGACCTATAATATCAATATGGGGCAGACAGACACAGACTGTATTCATTTAAGACATCCTTGGCTTATAGTAATAATATAATGTGCTTCAAGAAAAGTGCTGGAGAAGAGTGCTGTGTTAGTTCAAGCTCATTTAATTAGTATTTCTTCACTAATACAACTACTTTAGCTGAACTGTCTTTTTGGCCATACACTTAGCAATTTAGTTGCAATATCAGACACTATCACCCTTTAATCAGTTCCCATCCAGCCTATAGTCAAGTGGCAAACGTACTAGGAAGGAGGTTTATTGCACAAAGTAAAAAAACAAAACACGGGGACTTGCATTCGCCACACGATACAATGTATCGTGCGGCGGATGTAAGTTCCCGTGTTTTGTTTTCTTACTTTGTGCAATAAACCTCCTTCCTAGTATGTTATCACACTATTGGAGTGTTTTTTTCTTCTTATGCTCATTACCCTTGGGGTTACTGAGCAGCAGCTCCCATTGGGAAGTATCCCCTTTTTTCCTGCCTTGGATCATCACAGAGATGCGAGGCTACGGAACACCAGGAGATCCACCTTGCCCATGCAGAGGGCCATATCTGCTTGCGCTTTCAATCCCACTATTCAGGGGGTCCACCGTCTCTGGTAAGGGCATTTACATACCAACTGTAACCCTCCACTATCTGGGGATTCCTTCCACATCCTTCCGGTGAAGGTGGCTGAATTTCAGACATTTAACCTTTTTTATTTGGATTCATTTTTCCTTTATCACTGATTATAATCACAATTTTTTGAACTGATCACAGACTTTTCTTTTTTCTTTTTCATTATTGAATGTTTGTTGATTATATATATATGGACTCAATATATTGTTTAAAATAGGTAGATTTTCACGATTGTTTTTCACTCATATGTATGGTCATTTTTGAGTGCTCACATATTTAAGCGCAACTTAATTGTTCTTACAATTACTATACACCATATGGATATTTGAAGTTTTTTTGCTGCAGCAAATTTTTTTGATTTTTTGCTCTTTAGATTTTTTGCTCTTTAGCGCAGATTTACTTTGTACACTTTATAGTCAAGTGGCGGCTGAGTGGGACCTTCATCGTTTCGTCGTGCTGCGGCGCCATCTGCCGCCATACACAGCTGATGACAGATCACTGTACAGTAGTACAGTAACAGTGTATATTTTTAGCACTGATCACCATATTAGTGTCTCTGGTCTCTAAAAAAGTGTCAAAAGTGTAAATTAGTGTCACTGGTCTCTAAAAAAAAAGTGTCAAAAGTGTAAATTAGGTGTCCTATTTTATTTTAAATTGATGAAGAAATTAAATTTTTTCATTTTTTTATGGATATGTATTATAGCAAAAGTAAAAAATATTGTCGCTCTTTTTTTGTCGCAATGTCGCAGTCCCGCTGATCACCGCCATTACTAGTAGAAAAAAATAAAATAAATAATGATTTCATAAAAATATCCCATCATTTGTAGACGCTATAACTTTTGTGCAAACCAATCAATAAACACTTATTGGGAATTTTTTGTACCAAAAATATGTAGCTGAATACTCATATTGGCCTAAATTGATGAAGAAATTAAATTTTTTCATTTTTTTATGGATATGTATTATAGCAGAAAGTAAAAAATATTGTTATTTTTTTTCAAAATTGATGCTCTTTTTTTGTTTTTAATAGCCACAAATTTGTGTCAGTGTTGAATTTTAAGTCTGTTAACTTGCTGCACATTTTCACTGGAAAGTTGCAGACTTGCAGAGCACTTGAAGGACAAGTTCTAATTTATATTTTTCCAATTCGTAGCACATTTGCGTGGCAAGTCTCTAGCAAGAGCAAAGTTGCAGTGGTGAGTCTACAGCAAGAGCTCTGCAAGTCTACAGCATGAAAATTCTGCCACAGTGACCCCTGTGGTGGGATGACTACTGCACACCATAACTGAACAAGAACTTGCAGCAGACTTGAAGAATATTTGCAAAGAAAGTTGATCTGGAGTCATGCAATGCGGACTTGGGCAACAAACCTGTGAAGCCTGGCAAGTCTAGCAATAGCTCAGCAAGTCATTTTCAAACTGCAGCACTATTGCTTGCTATCTGGGAAAGCTGTCTCAGTTGGTCTTTGGCTGGATGCAAATGTTTCTACCACTAGAAATGCAGTTGGATGCAATAAGGCAAAACACAGACCTTTTTAGTAATAGTAAATTTTGTATGTGTTTGCAAGATATCTTGTGAATGAACAAGGGGCACCGTACCCAACTAAAGAGCACTTTGCATTAATTCAGAAAATGCAAAGCATTCGCTGAATGGTGCCCATGCCAAGTGGCCAACCTCCTGGGTTTAGAATGCAGAAGGGCAGCTGCTTGGCACGGGAACCGGAAGCAAATCAGGATCACCGGAGAAGCGCTGTCTGCTTAAGTGATTTCCAGCTTCCAGGAGCATCGGCAAGTATGGTTTATACATATACTATGGTATATACAAGCTAGAACAATGCAAAATATATTAATACCTGGAATTCTTCTTTAAATGCCATCCAGTTAGGTTTGCATCTGCCTTAATCTCTGTAGAATTGTTAAAGTTCAGTAAGTACAATTCTCCTGATAGTTGTGTTGTTATTATTTAATAACTGTCAGATTTTCTAAGTCTTGCTTTGAATTTTATCACAATTATCTAAGGCAAACCGAGCAGGTCACTTGCTCACAGTAGTAAAAAAATTGTAAAGGAAAAAGAAATTAAAAGAAAGAGCCCAAAACAGCAGAAATCTTTTTTTAAATGTTTCTATTCTGAAAACCCTTGTTTCCTGACAATATTTTCACGCCAGACAGGCTATTCATCTTATTGTTTCTAAGTCAAGTGCAGCTTTAAGCAACTGAGTATTAACATTACTGTCGGGAAAGATAACGTCAGGGAGTTTTACCTTGTACTGTCTATTTTTTACTCCCAGACCATGACCCTTTCAGAATGGGAGACTGGCACACCGATTGTGTGCTGCTTGTCACTCAGAAAGCTTTCTCTTTTTTATTGGGAGTCACACAGAGTCAGGCCATCATTTGCTATGGCCTCAGAATTATTATGTCAGATGGAAGCCATTACATTTTGCCAGGTAAACTACAGTCTTTGGCATCTATAAAATAACAGACCAAGTGAAAGCGTTCCATGGAAAAATTGCTTTGTTTCTTTAGTCCATTGAGCTGTTAAATATAAACTGGTTAAGTAATTGTGGATTACAAGCAGTCTGTTTTAACTATATCATTATGATTTTATATCATGGAATACATCAATGTAAGTTAAAAGACAATGTCATTCACAATGCTGTAATTCCTTCTCTCTGCTGGGATTGTGCCTAATTTTTCTCAATGTTCCATATCTTAAGTAGTCTATTAACTCCTTACTGTATGCTGAGGAGGCTGGAGTGCGACATGAGCTGGTCAGAACCAGGGATTGGTCGCAGTGATGGAGGGACCCTGCTTGGGCCAGCAGTAAGGTAAGTATTTATTTCCTTTCTCTACACAATACAAGCAATATACGACTGCAGTGTGTGCGAGGCAGGGTTAGACTTTAAATTAAACCTCTCATCCACTTGAAGTATATATACATTAAATGGGAGCATTCGATTTCTTGAAAAGCCAAAAAGCTAGTAGAGGGAGATGCCTGCACATAGCTTTTTCAAAAATACCTGCAGCCCATGGACCCATGACTCATAATATACCAATAGCAACATAAAGCAAAGCAATGTTCCTCTCTATCAATCAAGCATGTGTGGGGGAGAAGTTAAACTGGCAGAAGAGATCAACATACCGTAGTTAAAAATGGTCCTTGCCTAGTACTGTCTATTTAGTGTGAGCCCCGTCTTTTTTTGCTAAAATGCTGCATTAAACTGCAAAAATATCAAATTAAAAATAAGTCAAATAAAATGTTTTAATGCAAGATCTGCTTTAAGATTATGTTTCTGGAGTTATCTCTGCAATAGTTTACTTTTTCCGTAAAACTTCAAGTAACCTTTAAATATCCTTCATTGCAGAGAATACTAAAAAAAAAAAAAAAATATCAGACTACAATTTTTATTACCTTTTTCTAAGGGCTAAATTTCATGGAATGACATAAATATATATTATGGTTTTCCCATGAAATTTAAGTTATCTATGAGCAGCCTGAAAGAATGATCCTTAATATAGATGTATTGTTTGCATTATATTCAAACTCATAATCTCTCCAATAATCAGTACGCTTGACATTTGTACTTCCGTTTTCCTTGAATTTGCCGACATTGTAATATCTAACAGGGCAAACTTCAATGTTAGGATATCTCCTTTTCTGATTTTTTATTTTTTTTTATGTGCTGCCACCTAGTTTTACAGGAGATTGATTTATGAATCCATGAACAGCTGTGTTGTGCAGTTAAAGCTTATGATTTTTGTGCCTTTATAGAAAATCAGTTTAAAAGAAATGTAAAATAAAAAAAAAAAAAAAAAAAAAGCAAAATAATGCTATTGTATGATTATATATATATATATATATATATATATATATATATATATATATATATATATATATATATATATATATATATATAATCCTATCACAAAGGGGCTAATTATAGAATAATGTTTATTTATTTATTTATTTCAAGCATTTATATAGCTCCAATTTAAGAAGTGCTCTATATTAGCCGACATGAAGCACACAGTGGGCTGCTTTGTTAGCATAATATTTGCATTAACTAATTCATACAAACATTTCAACCTGGAGATATCTGTCCCAGATAATTGCTAGCAGTTTAAACTGCTGTTAAAAAATATTTTACATACCAAAGATCAAAGTATTTGCTATTTGTAAGGGCCAGGATTTTGTGTATTTTATGTAAGTAAATATATTTGACTATTCATAGCGTAACATTCAGAATACATAAAATATTTACAATCCTGCTTATTAAATATGTCATTTGGTACATATGATGATTTGAAAGCTGCACACATGCAAAATAAAACTTGTAAAGTGGTAGTAAACGCTATGCTACCACTTGTACCTACAGGTAATCCTATAAAAAGACTTAACTGTAGGTACTGTGAATATCTTCTAAACTTGCACAGTTTTGAAGATATTCAGTGACGGTGCCGGACCTTCAGAGCCCAATGCCAGAAACACACTGGAGTGATGTCATTGCAGCTCCGTCCAATCACAAGACAGACAGAGGGGGAACATGTCAGCCCTCTCAGCAATGACTTTACAGCGCTGGAGGGCTTTGTTCCATTGCCTTGCAGGTTTGCTCAATCTGTCATCTACTAGGACACCCAGATCTTTCTCCACCCTTGATTCCCCTAGTGGTTTTCTCCCTAGTGAGTAGTTTGCATTTATGTTTTTTGCCCCCAAGTGCATTACTTTACATTTCTCCCCATTAAACCTCATTTGCCATGTATTTTTCCACTCCATTATTTTGTTCAGGTCTTTCTGTAAAATGGATATATCCTGATGTGAAGTTATTGCCCTGCTTAATTTTGTGTTGTCCGCAAAAACTGAGATTGAGCTAATTATTCTCTCCTCTATTTCATTTATGAATAAATTGAATAGAATTGGTCGCAAGACAGAACCTTGGGGTACCCCACTTACCACTCTAGACCAGTCTGAGGACATGTTATTTATCACCACCCTTTGGACACGCCCTTGTAACCGTTTTTTACCCAAGAACAAACCTTGTGGTCCATGCCTGCAGACCTCAGCTTCTATATATAGTGTTTATGGAGGACTGTATCGAATGCTTTTGCAAAATCCAGGTACAATAAATAGACGGCAGCTCACTTCCCTGTAGAATGTTAACAGATTGGTCTGGCAAGAACGACCTTTCGTAAACACATGCTGATAACTAGGGATGGGCCAAACACCCCCCGATTTGGTTTGCACCAATACACCTCGAACAGGCAAAAAGTTCTAGCGAGCATGCGAACACTATTAAAGTCTATGGGACACGAACATGTAAAATCAAAAGTCCGAATTTTAAAGGCTTATATGCAAGTTATTGCAATAAAAAGTGTATAGGGACCCGGGTACTGCCCTACGGGATATGTATCAATGCAAAAAAAAGTTCACTATATACGGCCGCCGTGTGATTGGCCAAAGTATGCAGGTCAGATGAAAGCTTTGGCCAATCAGCGACCTCGCAGTGCATTATGGAGTGCTCCACGGTGGGCAAACTTGCCGCGGGTGCCCCATATATTATTATTATTATTAAAAAAGCTAACTTCCTTTGGTAACAGTATGTAAAAATAAAAGAAGAAATATATTTTATAAATACTGTAAATATTTTATATACAGTATATGCTATATAGTTACATAGTTACATAGTTAGCTAGGCTGAAAAAAGACACAAGTCCATCCAGTTCAACCATAAAAAAAAGAAATAATAAATAAAAATAAAAAATATCGTACAATCCAATATACCCAATTCTATACCCACATTTGATCCAGAGGAAGGCAAAAAAAAAACCCCAGCAGAGCATGCTCCAATCTGCTATAGCAGGGGAAAAAAATCCCTTCCTGATCCCCCAAGAGGCAATCGGATTTTCCTTGGATCAACTTTACCTATAAATGTTAGTACCCAGTTATGTACATTTAGGAAAGTATCCAGACCTTTCTTAAAGCAATCTACTGAGTTAGCCAGAACTATTCCACATTTTCACAGCTCTTACTGTGAAGAAACCTTTCCGTATTTGGAGATGAAATCTCTTTTCCTCCAGACGTAAAGAGTGTCCCCTTGTCCTCTGTGTTGACTGTAAAGTGAATAACTCAACACCAAATTCACTATATGGACCCCTTATATATTTGAGCATGCTGATCATATCCCCCCTTATTATCCTCTTCTCAAGAGTGAATAAATTCAATTTATCTAATCTTTCCTCATAGCTGAGCTCCTCCATGCCTCTTATCAGTTTGGTTGCCCTTCTCTGCACTTTCTCCAGTTCCCCGATATCCTTTTTTAGAACTAGTGCCCAAAACTGAACTGCATATTTCAGATTAGGTCTTACTAATGATTTGAACAGGGGAAAAATTATCTCTCTCTCTCTGGAGTCCATACCTCTCTTAATACAAGAAAGGACTTTTCTCGCTTTGGAAACCGCAGCTTGGCATTGCATGCTATTATTGAGCTTATGATCTACCAAAACCCCCAGATCCTTCTCCACTATGGATCCCCCCAGTTATACCCCCCCTAGCATGTATGATGCGTGCATATTCTTAGCCCCCAAGTGCATAACTTTACATTTATCAACATTAAACCTCATCTTCCACATAGTCGCCCAATTAGACAGAGCATTGATGTCGACTTGTAAATTGGAGACCTCCTGTAAGGACGTTATTCCACTGCATAGCTTGGTGTCATCTGCAAAGACAGAAATAAATATATACAGTATCTCACAAAAGTGAGTACACCCCTCACATTTTTGTAAATATTTTATTCTACCTTTTCATGTGACAACACTGAAGAAATTATACTTTGCTACAATGTAAAGTAGTGAGTGTAAAGCTTGTATAGCAGTGTAAATTTGCTGTCCCCTCAAAATAACTCAACGTACAGCCATTAATGTCTAAATCGCTGACAACAAAAGCGAGTACAGCCCTAAGTGAAAATGTTCAAATTGGCCCAAAGTGTCAATATTTTGCGTGGTCACCATTATTTTCCAGCACTGCCTTAACCCTCTTGGGCATGGAGTTCACTTGAGCTTCACAGGTTGCCACTGGAGGCCTCTTCCACTCCTCTGTGATGACATCATGGTGGATGTTAGAGAACTTGTGCTCCTCCATCTTCCATTTGAGGATGCCCCATAGATGCTCCATAAGGTTTAGGTCTGAAGACATGCTTGGCCAGTCCATCACCTTTACCCTCAGCTTCTTCAGCAGGGCAGTGGTCATCTTGGAGGTGTGTTTGGGGTCGTTATTATTTTGGAATACTGCCCTGCGGCCCAGTCTCTGAAGGGAGGGGATCATGCTCTGCTTCAGTATGTCACAGTACATGTTGGCATTCATGGTTCCCTCAATTAACTGTAGCTCCACAGTCCCGGCAGCATTTGTGAAGCCCCAGACCATGACACTCCCATTACCATGCTTGACTGTATGCAAGACACACTTGTCGTTGTACTCCTCACCTGGTTGCTGCCACACACGCTTTACACCATCTAAACCAAATAAATTAATCTTGGTCTCATCAGACCACAGGACATGGTTCCAGTAATCCATGTCCTTAACCACTTCCCTTCCCGCGTATTGTCATATGACGCCCACAAGGTGGATCTCCCATCCTGGGTGGGCGTCATATGACGTCCTCCCATTCCCGGCCGCCTGGGGGGCGCGCGCGCGCGCCCGCGGCATCGTTCGGGGCCCGGTGCGAGTTCCCCGCGGTTCCCCGTGAGGAACCCGCGATTGCCCGTTAAAACAACGGGACCGTGCGGGACCGTGGAGCTGTGTGTGTAAACACACAGCTCCACGTCCTGTCAGCGGAGAGGAGACCGATCATGTGATCCCAGTACGGAGGAACACATGATCGGTCTCCTCCCCTTGTGAGTCCCCTCCCCCCACAGTTAGAATCACTCCTATAGGGAACACATTAACCCCTGCAGCGCCCCCTAGTGTTAACCCCTTCCTTGCCAGTCACATTTACACAGTAATCAATGCAATTTTATAGCAACGATCGCTGTGTAAATGTGAATGGTTCCAAAAATGTGTCAAAAGTGTCCGAAGTGTCCGCCGCAATGTCGCAGTCACGAAAAAAAAATCGCAGATCGCCGCCATTACTAGTAAAAAAAAAAAAAAAAATGCAATAAATCTATCCCCTATTTTGTAGACGCTATAACTTTTGCGCAAACCGATCAATATACGCTTATTGCGATTTTTTTTACCAAAATAATGTAGAAGAATACGTATCGGCCTAAACTGAGGAAAAAAATTGTTTTTTTAAAAAAAAAATTGGATATTTTATTATAGCAAAAAGTAAAAAATATTGTGTTTTTTTTCAAAATTGGCGCTCTTTCTTTTGTTTATAGCGCAAAAAATAAAAACCGCAGGGATCGATCAAATACCACCAAAAGAAAGCTCTATTTGTGGGAAAAAAGGACGTCAATTTTGTTTGGGTGTAACGTCGCACGACTGCAAAATTGTTAGTTAAAGCGACGCAGTGCCGAATCGCAAAAAGTGCTCTGGTAAGGAAGGGTGTAAAATGGCCCGGTGCTGAAGTGGTTAATCTGCTTGTCTTCAGCAAACTGTTTGCAGGCTTTCTTGTGCATCATCTTTAGAAAAGGCTTCCTTCTGGGATGACAGCCATGCAGAAAAATTGAATGCAGTGTGCGGCTATGGTCTGAGCACTGACAGGCTGGCCCCCCACCCCTTCAACCTCTGCAGCAATGCTGGCAGCACTCATACATCCATTTCCAAAAGACAACCTCTGGATATGACATGTACGTGCACTCAACTTCTTTGGTCGACCATGGCGAGGCCTGTTCTGAGTGGAACCTGTCCTGTTAAACCGCTGTATGGTCTTGGCCACCGTGCTGCAGCTCAGTTTCAGGGTCTTGGCAATCTTCTTATAGCCTAGGCCATCTTTATGTAGAGCAACAATTTTTTTTTCAGATCCTCAGAGAGTTCTTGGCCATGAGGGGGCATGTTGAACTTCCAGTGACCAGTATGAGAGAGTGAGAGCGATAAAACCAAATTGAACACACCTGCTCCCCATTCACACCTGAGACCTTGTAACACTAATGAGTCACGTGACACCGGGGAGGGAAAATGGCTAAGTGGGCCCAATTTGGACATTTTCACTTAGGGGTGTACTCACTTTTGTTGCCAGCGGTTTAGACATTAAAGGCTGTGTGTTGAGTTAATTTGAGGGGACAGCAAATTTTACACTGTTATACAAGCTGTACACTCACTACTTTACATTGTAGCAAAGTGACATTTCTTCAGTGTTTTCACATGAAAAGATAGAATCAAATATTTACAAAAGTGCGAGGGGTGTACTCACTTTTGTGAGATACTATGTATATATATATATATATATATAGATATATATCTATATATATATATATATCTATAGCTATATCTATATATATATCTATATATCTATATAGATATATATATATATAATATATATATATATGTATATATATATATATCATGTATAAAAGAAAATTAGCGCCACATACTTAAAGTGTTATGTGCTATAAATAAACTATAAAGTTGACTAATTAGTACTCCACAGCTGCTCTACACTTCCAGTGAATTCACCTCACCATACAACATATAAAATAAAATTAAAAATATATATGCAGCACTATTAATCTATCATGTGGAATATCCAGTGATATCAAATTATTTTATTTAAATACATAAATAAATCAAATCAATCTATATAATAATGTGTACAATTAATGTTCATGTGCTGAAACTTTTCTGCGTTAAATTATTGTGACTTCTCAATTCATATATCATCCACCACTATGCAAATCGTGTCTTCAGCAGATTATGTGCACACCTTCACCAGCCGTTATACCTGCTCACTAGGGATGAGCCGAACACCCCCCCGTTGGCTCGCACCAGAACCCGCGAACGGACCTAAAGTCCGTGCGAGCTTTAGAACCCTATTAGTTATAATGGATGCGAACGTTCGAAATTAAAAGTGCTCATTTTAAAAGGCTAATATGCATGTTAATGTCATAAAAAGTGTTTGGGACCTGGGTCCTGCCCCAGGGGACATGTATCAATGCAAATTTTTTTTTTAAAAAACGGCCGTTTTTTCAGGAGCAGTGATTTTAATAATGCTTAAATTGAAACAATAAAAGTGTAATATTCCTTTAAATTTCGTACCTGTGGGGTGTCTATAGTATGCCTGTAAAGGGGCGCATGTTTCCCGTCTTTAGAACTGTCTCTGCGCAAAGTGTCATTTTTGAAAGTAAAAAAGCTATTTAAAATCACTCGCGGCTAATGTTAATTCACGGCTCCCGTAACACAGAGAACAGTGATTCATTGAAACTCATTCATAAAAAAAAGTCATTGATAGAAAATAAAAAAAATGAAAAAAAAAAAGCGTAGGGGTCCCCCCCAAATTCAATAACCAGGCCCTTCAGGTCTGGGATGGATATTAAGGGAACCCCAGCCAAAAAAAAAAATGGCGTAGGCCCCCCCTCAAAATCCATACCAGACCCTTGAGGTCTGGTATGGATTTTAAGGGGAACCCTAGCCAAAAAAAATGGCGTGGGGTCCCCCTCAAAATCCATACCAGACCCTTATCCGAGCACGCAACCTGGCAGGCCGCAGGAAAAGAGGGGGGACGAGAGCGGCCCCCCCTCTCGCCTGAACCGTACCAGGCCACATGCCCTCAACATTGGGAGGATGCTTTGGGGGTCTAAGACCCCTAAAGCACCTTGTCCCCTGTTGATGAGGACAAGGGCCTCTTCCCCACAACCCCTGGCCGGTGGTTGTGGGGGTCTGCGGGCGGGGGGCTTATCGGAATCTGGAAGCCCCCTTTAACAAGGGGACCCCCAGATCCCGGCCCCCCCCTGTGTGAAATGGTAAGGGGGTACAAAAGTACCCCTACCATTTCACCAAAAAAGTGGCAAAAATGGTAAAAATGACAGGAGACAGTCTTTGACAATTCCTTTATTAAAATCTTCTTTCTTCTTTCTCATCCTTCGGATTCTTCATCTTCTCCTTCCTTCATCTTCTTCCATCTTCTTCTTCCATTTTCTTCTTCCTCCGATCCGCTTCTTCTTGCGCTGGTCTTCTCGTCCTTCTCGTCCGGCATCTTCTTCCGTCGGTGTCGGTGTCTTCTTGGGCCGCTCCGCGCAATGGGAGGCTCCCGCTGTGTGAGGCTCCGCTCCATCTGACAGGTCTTTTAAAACGGAGGGCACCTGGTGACCCCGCCCCCCTCTGACGTCATGGGGAAAGCCATCATGGAATTCCCCATGACGTCCCTGTGCGTCAGAGGGGGCGGGGTCACCAGGTGCCCTCCATTATAAAAGACCTGTCAGACGGAGCGGAGCCTCACACAGCGGGAGCCTCCCATTGCGCGGAGCGGCCCAAGAAGAGACAGAGACACCGACACCGACGCCGACGCCGACGGAAGAAGATGCCGGACGAGAAGGACGAGAAGACCAGCGCAAGAAGAAGCGGATCGGAGGAAGAAGAAAATGGAAGAAGAAGATGGAAGAAGATGAAGGAAGGAGAAGATGAAGAAACCGAAGGATGAAGAAAGAAGAAAGAAGATTTTAATAAAGGAATTGTCAAAGACTGTCTCCTGTCATTTTTACAATTTTTGCCACTTTTTTGGTGAAATGGTAGGGGTACTTTTGTACCCCCTTACCATTTCACACAGGGGGGGGCCGGGATCTGGGGGTCCCCTTGTTAAAGGGGGCTTCCAGATTCCGATAAGCCCCCCGCCCGCAGACCCCCACAACCACCGGCCAGGGTTGTGGGGAAGAGGCCCTTGTCCTCATCAACATGGGGACAAGGTGCTTTAGGGGTCTTAGACCCCCAAAGCATCCTCCCAATGTTGAGGGCATGTGGCCTGGTACGGTTCAGGCGAGAGGGGGGGCCGCTCTCGTCCCCCCCTCTTTTCCTGCGGCCTGCCAGGTTGCGTGCTCGGATAAGGGTCTGGTATGGATTTTGAGGGGATCCCACACCATTTTTTTTGGCTAGGGTTCCCCTTAAAATCCATACCAGACCTCAAGGGTCTGGTATGGATTTTGAGGGGGACCCTACGCCATTTTTTTTTTTTGGCTGGGGTTCCCCTTAATATCCATCCCAGACCTGAAGGGCCTGGTTATTGAATTTGGGGGGACCCCTACGCTTTTTTTTTTTGTTTTTTATTAATGAATGACAGCTCTCTGTGTTACAGGAGCCATCAATTCATTAGCCGCGAGTGATTTAAATAGCTTTCTTCCTGCAAAAATGACACTTTTTTGCAGGGAAAGTTCTAAGCACAGGAAACCTGCCCTCCTTCACAGGCCACCTATAGACACCCCCCAGATGTGATACTGCAATGCTGTTCTAACAGCATGCACACACATATCCCCAGAAATAAAGCACATATTGTTGTCAGCAGTCAGCAGCACACTGACACGCTGACACTGTCTGAAACATAATATGCGAGGCCGCCGGCGCGGCGGCCTCTTATACCGTGGGGCGTGTACTAAAGCCCCTGAGCTATAATTGGCTACAGGCATCCTGCCTGTAGCCAATTATGGCTCTCCTCGCTGCCGGCGCTGTGATTGGCCAAGCATGCGGGGTCACAGTGCATGCTTGGCCAATCATCAGCCAGCATTGCACTGCGCGGGCCGCAATACATTGCGGGGCCGCTCGCATCACACGAATTTGATGCGAGCGGCCCCAATAGTTCTGGGCTCGCCGAGCGAGCGAACACCCGGTGCTCGATTCGAACATGGGTTTGAATCGAACACCGGGCTCATCCTTACTGCTCACCTCATACATGAGTCAGAAAGACTCAAAACAATTCCTTTCTTTCTTTCAGCTATGGTCTCATCTCTTCCACATCTGACCAGCTACTCTGTGTCCACTTTCCAATCAGTAGCCTCCCAGGGGGTTTGCAAGAAAGATCTCTCATATATACTGCCCCACTGCTTTTCGCCTTCCTCCACAACAGCGTTATTACTCGGTATTCCTGATAGGATATGGCTCCACATTCATGCAACAATAAATAGAGTATACACAGTGCTCTCCGTTTGCAACTTTTATTAAAATACCCCAATTAAAAAACGCTTACAATATATTTAGTTAAAACCAGCTCTGTATAGTCCTGCTCACCACTGTGGCTGTGTGATCTCACAGGCTTAGCTCCTCCCCTCTACACACTTATCACCCTCTGAGTGGGCTTTCTCAATAGATGAATATATAGTGGGTATAAAAAAAGAATCATCCCTTCCCCCTTTATAATAATCACATTTTGTTGCTTTGCAGCCTGACATGAAAACAGACACAGTTTTTGTTTTATCCAGCTGTATTTACTTACTTTAGTGCAACTTATAACACTTATAACATTTATAACAGAAAAAAATCAAACAATTCAAAAATAGAATCACTGAGTTGGAAAAATTACTTGTAAACTCAATTAGGTGTAGCTAATAACCTTCTCAATGGCACATAAAGCCATTTGACTTTCAACTGTGATCAGCTTTGGTAATTTTGATTAGCCCAGCATGAAAAGAGCTTACCTGGAGCATTTCAGTCCCTAATAGTGCAACTGAAGCAAACAATCAACTATGAGTGGCGAGGCACTATCAAAAGATTTCTGTGTTAAAGTTGTGGACAGGCACAGGTCAGGAGATGGATACAAAAAAAATCAAAGGCTTTAGTAATGCCTAGAAGTACAGTGACATCTATTATTAAGAAGTGGCAGGTATTTGGTACTACACAGACCCTCTCTGGATGAGAACTTCGCTCCAAACTGGATGAAAGAGCCAGGAGGAAACTGGTAAGAGAGGCTACCAAGAAGCCTACAGCAACTCTAAAGCAGTTGCAGGAATTTATGACAAAGAGTGGTCATTCTGTGCATGTGACAACAATATCACAAATTATCCACAAATGTGGCTTGTATGGGAGGGTTGAAAGAAACAAAGTCACTCCTCAAGAAAGGCCACACGCATTCACAACTAAGCTTTGCCAAAACGCACCTTGAAGCTTCTGAGGCCACATGAAAAAGGGTGTTATGGTCAGATAAAATTGTATTATTTGGCCTCAACACCAAACGATATGTCTGGCAGAAATCCAGTACAGCTCATCATCCAAATAACACCATTCTTACAGTAAAGCATGGAGGTGGTAATATCCTGTTATGGGGGTGTTTCTCTGCAGCAGGGACTGGAGCACGCTTCTGGATATAAGAAAAAATTGATGGGGCAAAATACCATCAAATTCTTGAGGAAAATCTGCTGCCCTCTGCCAGAAAGTTGTCAATGGGAAGAAGGTTTACCTTCCAACATGACAATGACCCAAGGCACACAGCAAAAATTATCACACAGCTAAAATGATCACACAGTGGTTGAAGGAGCAAAAGGTGAATGTCCTTGCATGGCCTAGTCAGAGCCCAAACTTAAACCCCATTTAAAATCTGTGGAATGACTGTGGAATGACTTGAAGGCTGCAGTCCACAAACAGTCACCATCAAATTTAACTGAACTTGAGCAGTTCTGCAAAGAAGAGTGAGCAAATATTGCAAAGTCTAGATGTGCAAAGTCAGTAGAGACATATCCCAACAGACTAAATGCTGTAATGAAAGCAAAAGGTGTTTCGTCAAAATAGGTGATCCTTTTTCCAACTCAGGGATTCTGATTTATTTATTTTTTTCAAATATGTTTATTGAGGTTTTACATTTTTTTGTACAGAAGTAATATAAAATGACAATCAAAAACCATAAGAGACAAGAGTAAGACGTTTGTGAAGGCGTAAGGCATATAACATGGCCTTCACAAAGTAAGACAATAGAGCTGGATGGACAAAACAGCAGAACTTGGAAGCAGAGATAATCGTATAATATCTGAGAAAAGGGATCTGGTTAGGTTCAAGTAACAAATCTCGGGATCTAGCAAAGAAACGACCTGAAGAGTGGAAGCCTATGATCACAATGACTACATAAAGTAAAGGTTGCAGATACATGTACATCTCTAATGAAAAGACAGTTACGAATCAGATAGAGCAATTGGAATGTCTAAGGGGGAAGGTCAGAGTGAGAGGTATCCTGGATCCTAAGTTTGCCCAATGTGTTGGTAAGATCAGCACGTAGCTACCAGTCTGAAACGCGAAAGGATTTCATGTGTAGAGAAATTTCTTCTGGTGAGAAAGAGCGATACATGTAGTGATGCCATCTAGCAATAAAACACTTTAAAGACTTTTTAGGGGTGTCCAATTTTTCCATGAAAAATAGGGCTTGAAGCATTTGTTTCACTGATGCAATCTGAGGCAGAGTGGGGTGTATCCAGGCTTGCAAGATGGCTCTGCGAGCCACTAAGAGGCAGATATGGGCCCACTGAGGCAAAGAATCACAGCTGGACATGGTGAGCCAGGCAAAGTGTCACAGCTGAAGAAGAGACATAGCAAAGGGTCCTTGGGTAGAGTTATTTGCTGGATCCAGTCAATAAACTGTAATACTTGGTCCCAGAAATTAGAGATCTTTTGGCAGGTCCATAGTCTGTGGAAGAGAAATGGTCTGGGGGTGGTGCACCAGGGGCAGGATGAGAGAGAGGGATCTACTGTGCTGTGGCGATACGGAATATATGCTCAATGAGCAATTTTTAATTGAGTTTCTCTCCAAGTTTTGCAGACTATTAGAGAGTGGATTCTTTGGTAACCTGCTAGAATCTGTGCTGGTTCTTTCTGGATGGATGACTGGGCAGTCTTAAAGTTATTGTTATTCGCCAAGAAAGAAGGGAAGCGCCAAGTACCTGCACCACAAGGGGATGGGAGTCCTGAAACATGGATGCTGATGGGGGAATGGTCCAAAATGACCATATCCTCAATGGACGAGGAGAACACTAAGGGGAGTACACCAGATGAGCAAAAAAATAATCGATGCGAGAGAATGAGTTGTGAGGGGGGAAGTGAATTATCTATCGGTGGGGTGTGTGGTGCACCAAACATCCGTAAGGTGAAGCGTGACAAGGTAGTTCTCTGCTTCCAAGCAACCCATCTCTTTAAATCAGGCATTCTTCTGCACACTGAAGGCCTATCACCCCGCTTAGTACGTCTATCACAGGTTCCTAGCCTCATGCCCCGAAGCAGTGACAGGAGACATCAAGCACGTTCTAGCCTCATATTGTATTGCCACACGCAGCTAGCTCTATCTCATAAACACTATCTGGCTATACTTAGCCAGCATTTAACATTTTGTCCTTACAGGACTCCGGAAAGCTATCATTATTTGCAACCCGTACAGTCAAAATCCATTCTATGCGGCATCCAGAAGCATCAGCCTGTAGCCAACTACAAATGTTTCCCCACCAAAAGTGCCATCTACAGGGACATTGTATTGCTTGCGTCTATCTAGCAAGGTTACTCTGTGGTATAACAAGGAAGCTGAGACTTCTGCAGTGTATAAATGTGCTTTTTACTATACAAAGCTGCTGTACAAAAACTATTACAATCTTAGGAATACAATACAAGACTGACAGATATCTATAACAAGCAAAATGCCTAGAAAATAGAACAGCCTAAAGTCTAACAGTACAAATACATTTAAAAAGGGTTACTTAACTTCTGTTACTGAATGTTCTTCTTGGAGACCAGGTTCTGTTCTTGTATCATGAGCGGCTTCTTCTGATCTTCAAAGCATGATGATGCGTGTCCTGATGTTACAGCATGATGTGTTCCAGTCTTCCCTCTGTGTCTCTACCCATCCATTTTATATACCAGTTTGTTGACCAAAGTTAACAACCGACTAAAGTCATTCTTTTCAGGTTGAGAGACCCTCCAAACCTGTTTACTGTAGCTGACGAGACAATGGGCTAACTAACCATTGTCTCCTCAATGAAATCCTGTCATCAATATAACAGTCATTCTTTTCAGTCTGAGGGACACTCTCAGCCTGTTTACTGTAGCTGACGAGACAATAGCCTCTTCAAACTGTCAATTTGAATGAAAGAATGCTATCTAAACACCATTGTATGAAAACAGCATTTGTTTGAGAATTCTACTCAAACCAGAGAATCTGATCAACCGAACTTGTAATTTCTCCCATGTGATGTTAGGTCTGATGTTTAAAAAAAATCATATTTTAACAAACGCAACACATTCCGCCCTAGATTTTTTTTTCTTTCTTTCAGACTCCATATAGAAAATCACTTCATTACTAATAAAACTCATTCTAAACATTAATTTTCCTTGAATGCAACACCTCCAATTTCTGTCATTGAGAAGATGTTTCAGTCTTTTAACTTAAAAAAAAGTTCATTAGAAAGTCCATTCTAAAGTTCTGTAGAAACAAGTCCAGGCATGTAGTACATCAAAGGCCTTGCTCTCCACAGCTCTTGCGATCTTCCCTCATTCTTTCCATCTTGTAATCACTTTTCTCTGGTCTTCCTATGGATCAAATTGGAGACAGCCTGTGGAGTGGAAAACAAAGCGGATTATCTGTTCCCTCTAATAATACATAAACAGTAGATCCAGGCCCTTCAGCTACGATCTCTCCTCTAAATGGCTTCTTGCCTGGATATCTGACTAACACTTTGCCCCCTGCCTGTACCCACTTCTGACCCTCCCAAAGAACATCAATAGGGAGGAGAGGAAATATACTGATATTTCCCAGAAGATCACTGCTGTTTATTTTGGAAGGTTTTATGTTATGTAGCCTCACTTTCCACTCTTGCTGAGAAGTATCCACTAACCAGTCAGAGTCCCAGCCACTGTCTTGAAGCTCATCTGCCAATGCAAATATAACTTCAAACCTTCCTGCCAGATTCCCTCTCATTCCTAGATAGGCTTCAGCTTCAGATACGTCACTCTTGGTTTCTATGTCATGGGAAGCAGTAACATGGTATCTGTTAAGCCCTGTTTTTTCAGGAACCTTACATAAATACTGAACTCTGCACTCCAGCTGTGGAATCTGTGCCCCAGCCCCTACCATCCTCTCATATGGTGTGCTTTTGGCTATTGGCCTAGAATTTAACAACATGACTGCTTGTGTGAGGACCCGATCCCACCCCCTTAGTGTATGTGTGGGTGTAAGTTTGCGTATCTGGTCCTTCAATAGCCCGTTGTTTTTTTTTTAAATCAGAAAAAAAGTTTATTGAAAAAAACTGAACAGGGAAAACCATACAAAATAACATACAGAAGTATCCAAATTTCAGTAAAGAAGTACAGTACATCTTGTCAGATTGAGTGAATGGGTTCATCACAAATTATAGTTAACCATGGTATAATGTCATTTATGACTGGTACTGATGACAGTATTATATACTCTGCGGTGCGCACATATAAAGGTGCCTTGGGCACGAGAGATACCTTCTACATATCTGAACCACGGATACATATAAAACCAAGGAAGGGGAAGAACAAAAAGAAAAAAAAAGAAAAAGGGAAAGGAAACAAAAAAGAAAAAATCTTATAGGAATTACTGAGGAAGAGATAGGAAACTAGACTCTTTTGTCTTTTGAGATAGTAGGGGGGTGCCTTTTACTTCTAGTGCCTTGTGCTTGTCTATGCTTTTGTCACGAGATATCATGCCAGTGCCTGTGTTGCTGTCCTAATCTAGATCAGCTAATCATTCGTTAGAGTTGCATCAGGTTACATTTGTAATAGCCTGTCAGTTATTAATTGGGCCGGTGCCAACCCCGGCATGTCCAGCCAGTTTTGCCACATATTGTAGAATTTTTTGGGTGCATTCCTATGCTGGTAAGTGAGCTTTTCCCGTATCAGCATGTTATTTACCATATCCACCCAGCCTTTACCTGTGGGAACTCTAGGTGTTATCCAGAAGCGTGCAATTGCCTTACGTGCTAGGTATAATAGACGCAGTATTGCCGTATGTCCACTGGGTGAGAGGGTTGGTATTTCCAATGCACCAAGGAGACATACAATCGGGTCATTTATTACTGGGAGTTGGAACACCTGTGAGATGGTTGTTAAGACAAATTGCCAGTACCGGAATAATTTCGGGCATTTCCACATCATATGTAACAAATCCCCCTCTTCTCTAGTGCATTTCGGGCACAGTGGAGAATCCCTGAGGCCCCACTTGTGTAGTCTGGTTGGAGTTCTATAGACCCTATGAAGTAAAAATAGGTGGGATAGTCTGTGGGAGGCAGAGACCGATACCAATGGGGCTGAGGTCAAACACAGCTCCCACTGCTCTCCGTCTATGGGGCCCAAGTCCTTCTCCCAGCCGCGTCTGCAAGCTAATTTGGATGCATCGTGCGATATGTTGATCAATCTCACGTATACTCTGGAGATCATGCCCTTCCTGTCATCCGCCGCCAGCACATCATTCATTAGTGGATGTGCTACCAACGTGAGAGAGGAGAGCCTGAGCTCACTCTGCACTGCGTGTCGCAGCTGGAGGTATTGAAAGAAGCATACCCTGGGAATCGCAAATTCCCCTTGTAGATCCGTAAAAGACTTAAACACTGATCCTCTGAACAATTGAGCAATGTATCGCACTCCCAACTCTTCCCATTGATGAAAGTCTGTGAGTTTGGCCAGCTCTTTAAAGTAAGTATTTCTCCAAATGGGAGTGAAGTGACATACCCCCCTTATGCGCATAAGAGACCTAATGTACTTCCATAGTGTGTTGAGAAGCGTGATCGTGGGGAGGGTTTGTGGGAAGTGAGTGAGACCCGCCTCTAGGTGGGATAGTACCGTGAGTGTGGAGTCTTGCGGGACCAACAGGGACCTAATGGGGTCTTTGTCATCCACTGTTCCCCACCCCCCCAGGTGTTGGATTTGTGAGGCGACAAAGTAGTATCTGGCATGTGGTACGGCGAGTCCCCCTTGGTCTTTAGCCAGTTGCAGTGAGTTTAGGCTGATCCTAGCTGACTTGTTGCCCCAGATCAGCGCTCTGAATTGAGCATCTATCTGAGAGAACCATTTATGAGGGATCCAAACAGGGGTGTTATGAAACACATATAGGAGTTGGGGGGCCCAAACCATTTTAATTAAGTTCGCTCGTCCGGTGACAGAAATAGGCAATTTCACCCACACCGCACACTTCTGCCTAAATTTGTGGAGCAGAGGCGTGAGGTTTAGTGATAAGTATTGGTTGGGGTCGGCTGTCACTTGTATCCCGAGGTAACGAAATTCGTTCACTATTTGTATATCCTTGGCACAGTCTGGGAGAGGTTTCGATAGTGGGTCTAGGGGTAGAATGACTGATTTATTCCAGTTAATAGTGAAACCTGACAGCTCCCCGAAGTCCGCGATCAATTGCATCGTGTGCCTCAGCGAGCTGCCCGTGTCCCCTAGATAAATTAAAGTGTCATCTGCGTATAAAGAAATAATGTCCTGTTTAAGTCCCCTACGGAACCCAATTATGTCTAGTGATTCCCTTGCGTGAATGGCCAAGGGTTCGAGAGCCATTGCAAATAACAGGGGTGATAGAGGACACCCCTGTCGTGTGCCCCTGAAAAGCGTGAAAGAATCAGATACCTCTCCATTAACCCGCATTCTCGCAGTGGGATTGTTATATAATAACTGGACCCATCTGAGGAAGGAGGGACCCACCCCAAATCTTTCCAGTGTTTCCCATAGATATAGCCACTCAACGCTGTCGAAAGCTTTGGCAGCGTCAAGTGACAGGACTGCTCTGTTGCCCGGGTCATCCACTGGGATCTGTAGGTTGAGAAACAATCTACGTAAGTTATGTGCCGTCGATCTGGTCGGGATGAACCCAGATTGGTCTCTGTGAATTACTGATTGTATACACTTGGCTAACCTGTTGGCCAATACTCTGGCCAGCAGTTTAACATCAAAAGTGAGCAGGGATATCGGTCGGTAAGAATCCGGTGATATCGCAGCTTTGCCCGGTTTCAGAAGGACCACTATCAGAGCCTCAGTCATGGAGGGGGGAAGGCTACCGGTCTCAAAGGCCCTGTTATATACATTCAAAAGAACTGGGATCAAATGTGAGGCGTACCTCTTATAGACTTCCGAGGGGAGTCCGTCTGACCCTGGGGCCTTTCCATTTTGTGTGTTTGTGCCAATGCTTCTAGTAATTCCTCTTCAGAGAGAGGTGCATTCAGTTGGGAGGCGTCTGATTTCGAGAATTTTGGCAAGGGGTGTCTGTCTAAGAATGTGTGTATTTCTGTCCTCGTTGGGTTTACTTTGGAGGTATATACGTCTTGGAAAAAGTCTTTAAAAATCCCCATGATTTCTGGGGTAGAATGATGGAGTGTACCCTGTTTGTCGGCCATTGCCACTATATGTGCCGCCGGCTGTTGTGACTTGGCTAACATGGCCAGCATGTGGCCAGTGTTTTCTCCTTCCTCATAGTGTGTCTGTTGAAGGAAAAAGCGTTTGTTTTCAGCTAGTTGTAACGTGAGGTTCTTTAGCATGGTTTGGGCTGAGAGCCATGTGCTCTTGGTGCTATCACTTGGGTCTGCTATATATTGTGTTTCTGCTTTACCTGCTTCCGCCCTCACTAGATTCTCCCATTCCTTGGTTTTAGATTTAATATGCGAGATCTCTTTAATAAACTGTCCCCGTAAGTAAGCTTTGGTTGCATCCCATACTATAGTCAGGTCAGCAGACCCTATGTTTTGCTGAAAAAAAATGGTCAAGAGGCTGCTAATTGGGTCTGGGTCTGGTAGTAGAGCCATCCAAAATGGGTTCAATTTCCACATACCCCTAGCTTTAACCATCCCCATATGTACATCTACGGACAGTGGAGAGTGGTCAGAGACATGTCTAGTATGGTATTGTGAGGTGACAATTAATGGAAGCATATATTCATTGCCCAGAGCTAGATCAATACGCGATAATCCTCCAATGGAGGCAGATTGACAGGAATAAGCTTTGGTATCAGGGTTGTGCATCCTCCATACGTCTATAAGGCCCATCTCCTGTAGGAGACGAGCAAATGGTGTGGGTTTTTGGCTGCTTTGCGGCCCTGGTCCCCCAGTGGAGCTCAATTTATCCTTACTTCTGTCAATAAGATTGTTAAAATCACCTATTGTCAACAATGGTACGCCCGGGAACTGCGCCATGTAAGACGCAAGTAGTGTAAGCACGGTGGCTGAGAACGGAGGAGGGATGTACAATCCTGCCAAAATACATTTTGTCCCATAAAGGGAGCACAGCAAAAATATATAACGACCTTCCGGGTCAATTTTAATGTCTAGTGGGGAGAATTGTGTCCCCCTTTTTATCAGGATACTCACCCCCCTCGAGTACACCGAGTAGGTGGCATGGTATTGATGACAAAATTGTCTCACAGCAAAAGAGGGGGTGTCTATCGGGGGGAGGTGAGTCTCCTGTAGGCATATCACATCCGCTTGTATGCGCTTGACAGTTCGCGTGACTGCCAAGCGCTTGATCGGATTGTTTAGGCCCCTTACATTCCAGGACAGAACCCTCGTCACTCCAGACATTCAAATAACATTTTCATATTACCTCGGATATTTAGTATATAAGACACCCGTGTTGGGAGAGCTATATTAACCTTGCCCTTAAATAGGGTTTTGTGCCATTGTGGCATTTTGGCTGTAGGAAAAAAACAATCAATGTGCAGCAACAAAGGCATTAGTGACCTGTGATTGGCATTTGCATAGAGCATGAGTCTCGTAAATACTATACCAGCAATTCTGGTGATCATGGTGGCAGTCCTTGAAGAGGGGGAGGGAAAAAAAAATGATAAAAAAGACAAGAGTGGAAGAAAGAAAAAAAAAGATGCAATATATGGCCAACAGGGCCTCTCCTTGAATCTTGAGCTTGAACTTGAATGGGGAGTCAATCCTATCCATTCTGGGGGCAACAGTGGAAGTGCACTTACGTGTCCCAACCTTCTCCACAGCAAGAACATTAGCCGTGCGTATGTGCGTGTATTCAGAAAACAACCGGGGTTCTGGATAGCTGGCTCCGCCTTCTCTGCAACTTCCATAGGGAATCAACAAGTGGTGAAGAAAACCAGATCTGTGCAAAAGAATGATGGACACCTCATGTTGGTGCGTTGCGCCTGTTTCTAGCAGCTCGGATCGATTGCTCTTCCCGGTCCAGCCATTGTGCTGCTGTAGAGGGGGAATCAAAGAATTGGGCTGAGCCCATGACTTCTACTCTGAGGCGAGCTGGGTAAAGCATTGCATATTTCAGTTCTAGGTCTCTGAGTCTTTTCTTGACATCAGTGAACTTAGCTCGTTTTTTCTGTAAGTCAGCAGAGAAATCAGGGAAGAATGAGATTTTAGCATTGTCAAGTTTGAGTGCCGCAGGTTTGATCCTGGCATTGGAGAGGACCGCATCTCTGTCCTTATAATTGAGGAGTTTAAACAGGAAAGGCCTGGGGGGGGGGCGCCTGGTGGTGGAGGCCTGGCCGGAACTCTGTGAGCCCTTTCCACTGAGAACATGGGGGAGAAGACCTCCGCCCCAAATGCATTGGTCAGCCATTTTTCAATAAAGTCTACAGGGTTTTTGCCCTCCATACGCTCAGGGATACCAATAGCCCTTATATTGTTTCTCCTCATTCTGTTCTCCATTTCATCTAAGCGAGCTACATGCTGTGCAAGTAAATGGTTATTATAGGATAGGTCATTTTGCATTGGCGCTAGGTCATCTTCCATGGAGCTCACTCTCCCCTCCAAGGCAGCTGTCCTCTCCCTTAACTTCTGCGTGTCCTGGCGCAGAAATGTCATTTCTGCTTTAACCCCCTTGATGTCTGATGTGAGTGCTGCTAGCGATGTGTTGCATGAGGTAACCGCAGCAAATATGTCCCTGAGTGTGGGTTCGTTCTCCCCTTCAGGGCTAGGTATGGATTGCGGCCTAGCGGGCAGGCCTTGTGGGGTACTCACTGCGTCCCAGGGGAATATGGCGCCGTTGGAGTCCTCCAGAGGTACTGTATCGTCTGCCTCCATCGCTTCTTTCGGGGACTCCTCCGGGGGGGGGGGGAGATTGATCTGAGGTGATCGGCATGGAGAACAGCTTAGCCGCCGCCTCCCTGTGAATTTCCTTCGCCGAGCGCTGAGCGATGGCGCCATGATGGCCCATGAGGTCTGTGCTGCGCGATGGCGCGTGTCGTCTGGCGGTCGACATCTGGTCTTCCCGGGGGTGAGTATCGGTGCCTGTGGGTGCCAGGGGTTGACAGGGCTCAGGTGAGGTAGTTTTTTAGGAGGATGGAAGCGGATTCCCAGGATTAGTTCAGGATGTTCGGCGGAGCTCCTCTCAAGTGCGTCCGGCTACATCCGCTGCCTGGCCACGCCCCCTTTAAAAACCGCCCAGCTGTCAGTGTAGATAGTGACATGGGAAGAAAGATCCTCCTGAAGAGTCATCACTACAGCTTTCAACTCTGCATACTGGCTGGACCCTCCAATTCCGGTCTCCTGCAGGACTGTGTCTGTACTTGGGTTGTAGGCTGCTGCTGTCCATTTACGCCCAGATGAGGCGACTATGGCTGAACCATCAGTGAACCATGCTGACTGCTTCATGTCTTCTGACAGAGACTCAAAGGGTGGAGCCTCTTGAATGGGGGATGACTGCAGCACAGGAATTTCTTCTTCTGGCTGGGTGCTGGTAAAAGTAACAAGCCCTGCCAACTGTTTTGAAATGTCTCTAACATCCCCAGCTGCAATACCCCCTCTTTCTTGAAGGTACCACTTCCATTTCATCAGTGTCTGGTTCTTGGCTACAGCTGCTCTAGTGATCAGTCCATTATCTCTCACCCATCCTGTTATTGGCAATGCAGTATGGATGGTGACTGTGTCCTTTCCTGTAATGGTCTCTACATGTTGAAGTGCTGTGTAGGCCCCAAACAGGTACTTCTCTAGGGGCGTGTATCTCTTCTGTGCCCCTGTCAGTTGTTTGGACCAAAATCCAATGGGTATTGCTCTTAGTCCTTTCTTTTGATTTGGCTGCCACAGACTCCAAGATATGGTACCATTCTGCTCCACTACATCCAGCTGAAATGGTACTCCTTGTCTCACGGGTCCTAATCCCTGATGCTGCAAAATAGCTTCTTTAGCAGCCAGGAATGCAGTCCGCTGCTCTGAACCCCATGAGAACTCAGTCTTTTTCCGGGTGACATTATATATAGGCCTCAGAATCAGTCCAAGATGTGGGATGAACGATCTCCAGAACCCCACAACTCCAATGAACTTCTGTGCCTCCTTTTTGGTAGTAGGGGGCGACAGCGCCTGGATAGTTTGCACAACTGTCTCTGGAATTTTCCTCTGTTGCCCAGTCCACATCATTCCTAGGAATTTCACCTCTGTGGTAGGTCCTTGGACTTTGTCTCTGTTGATAGCCCACCCTCTGTTCTCCATGTGATGTATCAGCAGGTGCAGTGCTTCAGTTACATCTTCTTTTGTTCCAGAGATCATGATATCATCAATGTAGTGAAACACAGCGACTTTCAAATTCAGGGTGCTTAAATCTCGGGCAATCAGTCCATGACAAATCGTTGGAGAATGAAGATAGCCTTGCGGAAGGACAGTGAAAGTGTACTGGCGGCCGTCCCACACCATAGCAAACTGGTCTTGACACTCTGGGTCTATTAAAATCGAAAAGAAAGCATTAGCCAGGTCTATCACAGCATGATATTCTCCTGCATCTTTAGCAATTTTTTCAACAATTGAGATCATATCTGGTACAGCTGACTTCAATGGAGGTGCCACTTTGTTTAGACCTCTGTAATCCACAGTCATTCTATATGTCCCATCAGGCTTTTTTACTGGGAACACCGGAGACGAGAAAGGACTTACAGCAGGTCTAAGGATCCCTACTCTCAACAGTTCTTGAATAGTCTCCCCAATTTCTTTGTGGCCTCCAGGAAGTCTGTACTGCTTGAGACAGACTGGCTTCTCTGGTGGAGGAATGTAGACAGGGGTCCATTTTGCATGACCTCTGACCACAGCCTTCACCGCCCTTACCAGATACGCTTTATCAGGATATCCGAATGTGAATGTACCTCTTTCAGTCTGAATTGACTGACCTTGAAGTACATCCATCCCAAGAATATTTTCGGGTAACTCTGAAACCAAAACATTTGTCATAAATCCTGATCCCTTGCCAATAGCCAATTTCACCCGTGTCCTAACTGCTGGTGTAGTTTGCCCTCCCAAACCTTCTACATAAATCAAACCTTATTAAATAGTCCGCCTGTTATGAATTTCTTATCTTTTTGAAAAGTTTTTGTCTCTAGTAGGGACATCAATGAGTATCCTTTACCCAGTGGGAGTAATAATGCTTGTATCGGATCATTCTCATCTACCTCTGTCCAGCCATAGAAATGCTGGGTTTGTGAGGCCAAAAAATAATTTTTTGGATGTGGGATAGCGAGTCCCCCCTCATCTTTGGCCAGCATTAAAGTTGTTAGTTTAATACGTGCATATTTTTTCTTCCAGATAAGTTCGCGAAAAAGCGATTCTATCCTTTTAAACCAAAATGCAGCTATCCACATCGGGCAGTTGTGAAAGATATATAATAATTGTGGGGCCCAGATCATCTTTATAAGATTTGCCCTTCCAATCACGGTTAATGGAAGTTTGCACCAGGTCTGACATTTATCTTTGAGCCTAGTCAATAATGGTCTAAGGTTAAGGTCAATATAATCCCCCACTTTCCGTGTTACCTCAATCCCTAAGTACCTAATTCTGTGTTTTATTTGAATTTGTTTAGCACAGTCTGGTAAAGAAGTGTTTGCATTATGTAGCGGCATTAACACCGATTTCTCCCAGTTGATGCGAAACCCAGAGAGCTGTCCAAATGCAGATACAAGATTCATGAGTTCCTCTAAGGATTTTGTGGGGTCACTAAGGAAAATTAAGGCATCATCTGCATACAAAGCTATTTTATCCTCTCTTCCTGCACGTTGGAATCCCTCTATCCCCGCAGACTGTCTGACTGCAGCGGCCAGTGGTTCCACTGCCAATGCAAACAGCAAGGGGGATAGAGGGCAACCCTGTCTAGTCCCCCGGGACAACGGGAAAGCTGGTGACATAGTGTCATTGATCCTCAACTTTGCCCTGGGGTCTTTATATAGTATTTTTAGCCAGGTTATAAAGCCTGGGCCTATGCCAAAGGCAATCAGTACCATCCATAGATATTCCCATTCTACCATGTCAAAAGCCTTCTGAGCATCCAATGACAGGATGGCACCAGCTCCCCCGTTATCCATTGGTAATTGTAGATTCAGAAAGAGCCTGCGAATGTTTGTTGCTGCTGATCTGGAGGGGATGAAACCTGTTTGATCCCTATGGATCAGAGTATCAATGTATCTAGACAATCTATTTGCCAGGACCTTGGCTAGTATTTTAACATCAGATGTAAGGAGAGATATTGGACGATAAGAGCCAGGCTTTAGTGGGTCTTTATCCGGTTTTAAAATTATAATTATTATTGTTTCCATCATTGATTTAGGGAGTTCCCGTGTGATATATGCTGCATTCAGTACTTCAAGAAGATCTGGGATCAAGATCTGACCGTATATTTTATATATCTCCACGGGGAGTCCATCCATCCCTGGAGATTTATTGTTTTGAATTTGTCCCACTGCTTCCTCCAGCTCTACCATAGTTATAGGGGTATCCAAGGATTCTCTTTCCATTGAATTCAATTTGGGCATAGTTAACTTGTCTAAGAATTGTTCAGTCTTTTCCTTTACATTTAGGATTTCAGATTCATACAACCGTGAATAGAAATCTACAAATATCTTTTGGATACCCTCTGTATCATACTTTACTATCCCCTTTTCGTCTTCAATGGCAACTATACTGGATGGGCCTTCCTGGTTCCGTGCTATCATTGCTAACATATGACCCACCTGTTCCCCCATTTCGTAGTGCTTTTGGTTCTGCATGAATCTAGTATTTTCGGCCTTAGTTATAATCAAATTTTTATATAGCATCTGTACGTCCTGCCATGCTCTAAATTTCTCCTCATTAGAATCTAATATGTAGTTTTGTTCGGTCTGCTTAACTCTTTGGGTTATCTCTTCCTCCCACTGTCTTGTGGCTAGTTTAATTTTAGATATTTCTTTAATTATTAAGCCTCTGAGGTATGCTTTCATTGTATCCCACACCATTAACGCTGAAGCCGAGCCCTTATTATCTCCAAAAAAGCCCATTAGCAGATGTTTTATTTTACTACTCTCTGGAATCAGGGACAGCCACTGTGGATTAACTTTCCACATTGGCCGGATCAACTGTTCCGTCCACACTAAAGTCAAAGTTAATGGGGAGTGGTCCGAGATTCCCCTTGATTCGTACTGAATTGTTTTGACTAATTGGAGAAAATGACCATTTCCCAAAGCCATGTCGATTCTGGATAATGATCTATATGTACTTGAGTAGCATGAGTATTCTTTACTATCCGGGTATCTTACTCTCCATACATCTGATAGACCCATCTCTTGTATCTGGTTGGCCCATCTTGTGGTCTTTCCCCCTCCATTACTCTTTTTGTTGCTATGTCTGTCCAGCTCTTCATTTAATACATTATTGAAGTCCCCAATTATCACTGTAGGAACATCAGGCCATTGCGCCATCTTTTCAAAAACCTTTTTTAACACATCGTCCTTATATGGTGGGGGAATATACACATTTACCAAGAGGATTATTCTATCATTTATGGAGCATAACAACATTAAATATCGGCCAATCGGGTCTTTAATACACTGCCTACAGGTAAACCTAATAGAGTTTGAGATCAAAATGGGGGGGACTTTAAACCCACTGCCTCTGGTGATAACTATCACAGTTGTCAGTGTACTTATGTTTGTTTTCATCCAAATTTTCAAGCCTTCAAATTGCTAGTGTTCTAGCTGATCATGAGTACCATGGCAACTACTGACCTAGAGAAGAAAGATGGCACCTTCCCCTGCTGCAAAGTATAGAAGGGTTTAGTTCCTGCTTATTGCTATTTACAGACTGTATCACATTTCATTTTAACTCTCGTCCACAACTCTACTCATTTAGCTCCAAAATAAATGAATTCCTTTTCAACTAAATATTGATTTCCAAAAGCGGTTGTAAACCCCAGACATGAAATATGAACACAGCATATCCCTCTATAGTATGTACTTGTCTCAATAAAGAGCACTAAGCCCCCATTCACAATGGTGCAGCTTTCAAATCGCGCTACTTAAGCGGGGCTTCAAAGCCGCACATCAGTGCGATTTGCAATGCATTGCATAGTGACTTCATTCAACAGAATTCTATGCAAGTCGCAATGAAATTGGTAAAAAAGTGCCTAAACTTTTTTCAAAATCGTTGCGACATCCCGGCAATGGGGTGCGAGTTGTCATGGCTAAGGGTCATTTCTACCTGCTGCTTCATTCCTCTGCTATCAACATGGGTCACTTCTGACAAGTTTTTCTGACACTGAGAGTAAAAAGGTGACAGGAGGAATCTCCAGCAGATTGACAGCCTCAGTTCTGTTCCTGTGTGCTGTGTGAAGGGGCTTCAGTTCTCCTTCCCCTGTTTTTTGCCAGCTCAGACAAGCTTTATAAATTCAGCACTTTGAAAGGTTGTAGAGACCGCAAATAAAAAAGGTACAACTTATGTAGGAGGATTTGTTAGGAAAAATTACAGTAGAAAAAAGACTGAGTCGAGTCTGCCCATTTTTTTATTTTTTTTATACATGTTTTCTATTTTTTTTTTGGTTAACTTTTTTGTATAGGTTTATGGTTTGTCCCAAGCATGTTTGAAGCCATTTACTGTTGTCTGGCTCACTACCTCTGCTGCAATCTGACCTACCTTGGTGTGCCGCTCAGGCTCTTTGGAGCGAGGTATGACACCTGGGCTTCCGCTGCTGGGAGTGCTGGCATGGTAGGGAGCTCGTCGCAGCTCCTGCGATCACTTGAGGTTAAGGAAAGACTCCCTGTAGCTGCTCATCCGCGCTGTCCCTAAGATGAGCGTACTAGTGGCAGTCCCTGCCTGTACTCTACCCAGGCCACGCCCCCAATGCATTTCGCTCTGCCCCTCGGAGCTTAAGCACTACCTCTGCTGGAAGTTTATTCCAAGCATCAACAAATCTTTCAGTAAAATAATATTTTCTAAGATTAGTTTTGAGCCTCATCCAGTTAGATTGAGGTCATGTCCCCGTGCTCTGGATTTTGGTTTTATATTAAAAAAACTGTCCTCCTGAACCTTGTTCACCCCCTTGTTTCATCTCTGTATGTCACCTGATGCCCGTCACTTTACTGGGTATATGTAAGTGTAGCAAAGTCCCGGGGCCCTTGAGGCTAATGGTGACCTCCAAAGTTAGGGACAGCTGACATCCTTCTGTGTAGAGTGGGTTACAAGGCATGGTGGGTGTAATACAAGATGAAATGGTGGGCGCCAGACATTTTTTGAATGCAAAGAGATTTATTGTCTCTAATGCCCCGTACACACGGTTGGAAAATCCGACCACAAAATCCATCGGATTTTTTCCGACGGATTTTGTCCGACACTGGTGTTGCATACACACGGTCGGACAAAGTTGTCAGAAAATCCAATCATTCTGAACGTGGTGACGTTTGTTACCTACGACGGGACTACGTAGAGTCTAGTAGCCAATAGCTTTGGTCTTGTAATGTGATCTGAGCATGCGTGGCACTTTGTCCGTCGGAATTCGCTACACACGATCGGAAAAAGTCCGATAGGACTTTGTTGTCGGAAAATTTGAGAGCAGGAGATAAAACTTTGTCCGTCGGAGCCTACACACGGTCGGAATTTCCGACAACGATCCGACCGTGTGTACGGGGCATTAGACAGAACGGGGGGAGAGAGGGTTAGGGCCTGGACACCCTTAAGTAAATGCAATGATAATTGGCAGACTCCGAGACTTCTATAGGTAGACAGCTAAGGGTGAAGGCCTCCAGCTGGACACCACTTCTGTATAGATAGGACCGCTGTCTCTTATGGCAACATTCTGCAAGTCTGCTGCAAGTTCTGGTTCAGTTATGTTGTGCAATAGTCATCCCACCACTGCTGTAGACTTGCAGAGCTCTTGCTGTAGACTCACCACTGCAACTTTACCCTTGATAGAGACTTGGCACGCAAATTTGTTACATATTGGAAAAGTGTCCACTAGAACTTATGCTTCAGAAGTTAAAAAAAGTGAACTATATTGGAGAAAATTACAGTAAATATGCTTATGAAACATTTATCGCTAAGACTTGCTATAAAGCAAAATTATACTTTAAACTTTCAGCTTTAAATAATCTTTCAATGACTCAAGGAGTTCTGGGATTTGTCTGTAAAAGGTCAGCAGATACGAGGCACAGACTCATGTGGATGTCAAAAGGTTCTCACGTCACTTCGGTACGGGTCCAGAAAGCCACACATTTATGTCAATGCTTCAAATTTGTTCTCCAAGCAGGAAATTAAGAAATGTAAGCTAAATCCTGGATAATTTGCAAGCGGTAATTACATACTTCAGATCTGTTTGGAACCCATTCCACAAATATACTAACCTTTCAGCTGAGATGTATGGATTATCTGTGAGGACAGGTCTCAGGAGAGTTTTCATGCAATCACATTCATTGTCCTATTTAAATAAATGAAAATTGCAGGGATGGACCTGTGAAATCACTGTTCTAATGAGATGTTTTGCAGCTCCAGCTGTGAAGGCATAGAGATTTTAGAAGAACAGAGGTCTCATTCTGGAATTAAAATCCACTTCTTCAAAAACCTTGCTTGTTTAAAGGGTCTTGGCTACTCACATCAAGTTGTGTTTAAATAAGAATAAAATTGAAAAAATTTACACTTTGAAAAAATAGAGGTGCAAGGGCCGGAATGAGAGCATTCCTGCTTGCTCCCATGTGGTGCAGTTTTCACAGCTCATTCATTTGAAATAGTGCAAGTATTGCAATACTATGCAGTCTGGTGGCCGTAAATGCGTTGTGTTTGCAGGATGCGTTTGGGGTGCCGTTAACAATTCATTGGCAACTGCATGCCTCTCAAAAGGGCCTCACATTTACCTGTGCAGCAAGAAATGCCTTTCCCGCATCGCATTTAGGTGTGAACCGGCCCTTCGGAGATAAAAGATGAAAGACACAACTGCACTCTTAAAGCCCACTTGCTTTACCCCACATCATGAGATGTTCTAGATCAGCCATTCTCAACCAGTGTTCCATGGAACCCTGCAGTTTCTTCTGTGTTTTCTATGGGTTCCTTGAACTGCAGCTGATTTACCTCCTTTCTGCATGGTTCCAGGTCCAACATTACTTAGCAGAGCAAACGGCATGACACGAGTTGTCTTACCACTGATCACCACTGTAAGGGACATTTTTCCATGAGGCTTGAAAAATACTTGAAAGGCTACTTTGGGGTAAAACGATTCTAGATGGTGTCTATGACATCCTGAATAAAATTCCACTGAATGTTTGGTACTCTATGGCAGTTCTCAAGATCTTTTAAAAGTGTTCTAGCCTAATATACAAGTCTGTGGCAGAGACTTTGTTGAGCATTGCACCTGCTGCTAGGTCAAGTGAGAGGGGCCTATCCGGTGGCTGCTGGATCCAGTCGGTGGAGCTGTTTGTCCTCTGGATCTGAAGTATACCTCTAACCTGCAATCATCAGGTGCCTGAACTCCCCTTAACCCTCTGACCCACTATTGAAGGACTTTGTGTTTATTCTAAATAAATAAGAAAAAAAGACTGAGTGTTGGAACTAACATTCTTTGGGCCACTTTCCAACGGGACCCCTGAGACGGAGAAGCAAGCAGGTGAGGTAGCGGTAAGCCCAAAACAAAACCAGCAGCTCCTTCGGGGGTTAGTGCTACAAAGGTAAAAAAAAAAAATTGCCTTTATAAATGCTTTAAAGTGATTGTAAAGGCAGAACGTCTTTTATCTTAATGCATTCTATGCAATAAGATAAAAAACCTTCAGTATGCAGCAGCCCCCCTAATACTTACCTGACCCCCCTCTCGATCCAGCAATGTGCACGACTGGCTCGACCATCCGGGACTCTACCTCCTGATTGGCTGAGACACAGCAGTGGTGCCATTGGCTCCTGCTGATGTCAATCAAAGTCAGTTAGCCAATCAGAAGAGAGAGTGTGTGGGGCCGAACCGTGGCTCTGTGTCTGAATGAAAACAAAAAGCTGAGGCTCGTGGGCCTCATAGCTAGCTGCTTGCTGTGTGGCACTCGACAGGAGGGAGGGACCAAGAGAGCCAGTGAGGGACCAGAGAAGAGGAGGATCTGAGCTGCTCTGTGCAAAACCAACTGCACAGAGGAGGTAAGTATAACAACAAGTATAACAACTTTTTTTTTAAAGAAAAAAACAAGACTTTACAATCACTTTAACTTGAGCCACTTGCAGTCCCCTGTAGAGCAGAGCTCAAACTGGTTGCTATGGGCATTCACATAGTGCTACTCTTTGCAGCGGTATTAAACCCAGTAGCCTTTCTGTTTTTTTAACAACACATGGGATTTTTCTACCTATTTACATATACACACAAAGTACATTTTTATATATAGTATAATTTTAGATTTGTACCAGCAGGGTCAGAGTGCTGTGTTCATATCTCATGTTACTTTGAAGCGGATGCTTTGAATTAAAATAAAATAAATTCTATTAGATCGGCCTGAAATCTCACATGGAGCTCTGAAGAAAGAAAGAACGTTGTGCGAGGCAGCACGAGAGGGATGAAAAAGCAGGAGGTAGCTGAAATCCCACACAGGCAATTTCGCAAAATGAAAACCCACTGTCTCCGAGGCTTTATCGGCACACAAGACAAAAAAAAATATTCTTTTTAAATATGAGGATCATTTTATTCAAATCTAACTCAAATGATCTACTTCTGCCTGGAGACTGAGAATAGCATTTTAACTGAATAATTTATTGGGCACCAATTAAATCTGCCTTTAAGAGTTTGGGGATGATAAAAAGATTTGTCACAAAGGTAAAATGATCTGTTAAGACAACAAAAACATGTTAAGTTAAACTCATGTGATGTATTGTTGCGTGATAATAGCATTCAAAAGAGAAATACAATAAATTATACAGTTGGGTAGCTAAGCAAGAAAACGTCTCGGCGATCTATGAGGATTAGGATCCCCAGCTTTGTACAAGACCAGCTGGTTTTTAATAGGTTCAGTGGTAGACCTGGCTAGCATTTTCCACTGGTCATTTTTTGCAGCAGACACAGCGCAGCTTGAGGACCTATTTTCACAGCTGCTGTTTGGATGCACTTTAGTAAGCAAAAACCTACACAGGTAGAAAAACGTCTGTAATATTTTATTTACGTGGCTAGAGAGGAATAGGCTTGGGTGCAAGGAGCCAGTACAATAATATATGTTGTCCTGGATGGAGACTACCTGGCTGCCATTTTGACTTATGCTTCGTACACACGGTCAGATTTTCCGATGGAAAATGTCCGATCGGACCATGTTGTCGGAAAATCCACCCGTGTGTGGGCTCCATTGGACTTTTTCCGTCAGAATTTCCGACGGACAAAATTTGAGATCCTGCTCTCAAATTTTCCGACAACAAAATCCGATCGGACTTTTTCCGATCGTGTGTAGAGAATTCCGAAGGACAAAGTGCCACGCATGCTCAGATCAAATTACGAGACCAAATCTATTGGCTACTAGCCTCTACGTAGTTCCGTCGTATGCAACAAACGTCACCACGTTCAGAATGATCGGATTTTTGGACAACTTTGTCCGACCGTGTGTATGCAACACCAGTGTCGGACAAAACCCGTCGGATAAAATCAGACGGATTTTGTGGTTGGAATTTCCAACCGTGTGTATGGGGCTTTAGTATTTTTTTCTTTTTATCCCAACGCTTTCCGACGCTTAGCTGAAACTAGTACAATCTAAATGCAATTGTGCAAATCTTTTCCTACTTTTTCTTTGTGTATTTGCTTCTTACCAAATCATAACTATAATCGGGCTCTTAAAGCGGAGCTGCTCCCGCACCAAAAATATTAAAGTCAGCAGCTACAAATACTGCAGCTGCTGACTTTTAATAAATGGACACTTACCTGTTCCAGGTTCCAGCGGTGTCGGCAGAATGTGACGAGCGACCGCTCGTCTCTCAGCTGCCTCGCCGCCATCCTCTTTCAGGGAATCAGGAAGTGAAGACGCAACGTCTTCACTGCCCGGTTCCCTACTGCGCAATGCGCGAGTCACGCTGCGTGTCTCTATTAGTCCCCGCTGTGTCCTGGGAACTGTGTTTCCCAAGACACAACGGGGCATCTCGGATAGGGGCGGGACAGCTCCGGTTAATTTGTCACGGAAGTGGGTGCAGATACCTGTATTATACTTATGAATCCGATAAGTGGAAGTTCCACTTTAGGGTGGAGCTCCGCTTTAAGTAAGTACATGCTACTAGTATATATTATTAGAAGGGCCCTGCTCTCATCCACATGAAATGTATGTGTTAAAGAGTTGTAGAGTGCTATCCTGTTTACTGCAGCTACATAGGTCCTTCTATTGGTCTTTATATTATAGCAGTGTAGGGCAGGGGTCTCAAACTGGTGGCCCTCCAGCTGAAACTACAAGTCCCATCATGCTTCTACCTGTGGGAGTCAGGCTTTGTAACTGTCAGCCTTGCAATCATGGGACTTGTAGTTTCGCAACAGCTGGAGGGCCGCTAGTTTGAGACCCCTGGTGTAGGGGATAACTGTAGAGATTTCTGTTGTAGCTTCTATAAGCCACCACAAGATGTCTGTATTCGATGGTGATAAGTGTTTGCAGTTTTTGCAGCAACTTTAATAAACCCTTTCAGATAACACCCTGTCTTAGGTTGCCTGCCAACCATACCTTGCCAGTCTGAGGGCTATATAGGTAGGTTGGCCGGTTAGTGTAGAGAGACTTAAGTCTGTTTGTAGTAGAAAGCAGTATTTCACATCTTTGACCTGTCTATAAGGATGGTGTAGCCAGGAAGCAGTTTTACATGAGCTTTACCTTTGGGGTGGAAATCTAAGGACCTATCCTGCTTGGGGATAAGACTGGAGGAGGAATGCCAGGACTTTGTTCTATCCACTACTAGGGCACAGGCCCCCTCTCACTTCCTCCCATCCGCAATGCAAGAACCGCTGTAACTTGTTTAAAACGGAACTAACCCCATCAACTTAATGGTTTCAAAACAGTTACTGTCAGGACCTGGACTTGAACCTGGAACCTCTGTGTCTGGCAATAGCTCTTCTCACTGAGCTACCTGAGATGCTGTATAGTACCCGGTCTGATTCATTGGACAACCCTGGCTTGTGCCGTAACTTCTACTGAACCTTGTACTCTTTGCTCCTCCCATGAACTTCCTAATTTAAGCCATGTCTTTGCCCTTCCTGTTTGCTAGATTATTGGGCTCTCTTCAGCCAATACGTCGCTCTCGTCTTCCCTGCTGCCGTCCTCATTTTGCTACCACTCATTATTGACCCTCAGCTTGTTCCTCGACTACACTTCTGCCTGACCCCAACCTGCAACCACTCGTTACTGACCTATGGCTTCTTTACTGACTATGCTTCTGATTGATCCTTACCTGCTTATCTGCTACTGGACCCTGGTTTGCTCACCTCCTGAAGACCGCAACCTGGTACTAATGTGATGGGAGGGGAGCTTGTGGAACCCAGCTTACCTTTGAGAGCTCTGGAAACTCCTTGTCCAGCTCCCCCGCCCCCTCCTATGTGTAAGTCCCCCTGCGTCTATTAGGGGCACAGGGTGACCGAGAACCCCAGTCTGATCTGCATTAATCAGACTCACTGTACAACCACACTGGAATATTGTGTATATATTGTACATTGTCTCATATACTGTTGTAGACTCTTTACTAGATCGTTTGAGGTGTGGCTGTATCCCATTGTTCTATTGTTTGTGTCTGCCTTGGGAGCAACCTGTTATGGGGTGTATATGTCTCTGTGGATTAGCTGTGAGACGGGGGGGATTTCTCCACCAGCCCCTCCCAAAGACATTCTACTGATGAGAAGTGATGCTACTGGTGGAGGTAAAGTCTACCCCACCCTGTTTCATTATGCAAATAATGGGGGATTGTCCCCTGAGTGTATATCTGTGTGCCTTTGTTCAAGTAAACAGTTCATGTTCCAGTTCAGCAGCTTAAATGAGTTCTGTCTAGTTCTAGGTTGCAAATGGTTGTAATATCTGATATCTATATTCAGACTGGGAGGAAGCGGTATATGACAGAAGCACTCAAGCGGAGTGCGGGACGTTCGGTTACAACTAACACACAGAAAAATCCATCTCCACCATCAGGAGCTTTGGTGAACACCAGTTAGTACTTAGACTCTGTACCTCAGGTGAGGCTGTGTCATCTGCCAGGGTGACTGCATGTGTACCTATCCTGCTCGATGGTGGTAGTCAAGCAAGTGCTATAGCAACTGGTTTTTAAGTCTGACCCCTAATCGTGGCAGTTACATTCCCGGCATGTCACATTTGCTTGTGTTTTCAACCTAACTGTCAAACCATCAAATGGCTGGTATCAAAACTGATCACGTGTAGCAACATGGTAGTTGCAGATCAAACTGAGGCTACAATGGCAAATTCCTAAGCTGCAAAGGATAGGAGGGTTTAGTTCTGCTTTAAAGTGATTGTAAACCTTTACATACATAGTGAAGTGACTGGCTTCAGGCAGGGCTCAAGTCCTGTGGGAACGCATGGGAACGGAGTTCCTGTACTTTTTCCACAACAGGAACTCAGTTCCCATTAGCAGCCATGTCCTGCAAGACTTTGAAGCATGCGAGCTGTGTGGCAGGTGCTACACCAGCAGCTGCCGGCACAGCTCGTAATAGTAAGTGCCGCACAACTGACCATTCAGGCATTTCCAGTAGGGGGCCCCATGTCAGCTTCCGCTTCGATCTACCTGTCAATCACAGCTAGCTGATGGGTAGATCAGGTCCCTGCTGCTAAGAAATTGTATTTAGTCAGACCACTCGTGATGCGCTCCTCCCCATCGGCCCCTCCTGATTTTCTGTCTCCTCATCCCCCCCCCCAGTCTCCTGCATACTTGCTTTGTGTGTCCCGCTGAATCCCCCCTCCTCTATCTTCAGTGCCATATGATGAGAGAACCCAGAGGAGGAGCACAGCTATTCTGCTCACAGGACATGCAGGGAGAGAGGTGAGCTGAGGGAGGAACATCATTTTGGGGTGGTAAGCTGAGCACAATACCTGGCAAAGTTTAATGCCAGAAGGGAAGTTTATGTGGAAATATGTGAAGGGTTGGAATAGCAGCAGAGTTTGCAGCCCCCCAAGCTAACATACATCTCCTAAGCAGGAACACACCACTATCTCCCCAAGCATTCTGTCCAGATAATGTGCAGTTAATTTATGACCTTTACGTTTAACCCTGTGTTATCCAAACTCTGTTCAATGAAAAGTGTAAACTCACAACATAAACACAGCAAAAGTCCGATGGAGCATACACACGGTCGGAATTTCCGACAAAAAGCTCACATCAGACTTTTGCTGGCGAAATTTCCTTGACACAAAAGTTCTCGGAACTTTCGACCATCAAGAACATTATTATGCTTCCGAGCATGCGTCGAATCGATTCACAGTCAAATTGTTTGCGCGTCGGAATTGGTAATGAATCACTTGGCTGTGCAAGAGCAAAAGTCCGATGGAGCATGCACCTAAAGCTTACATCAGACTTTTGCTGGCGTAATTTCCGATCGTGTGCATTATAGTTTCTTCATTAACAGATTGCTATGAATGAATCACTTGGCTGTGCAAGAGCAGCCCTGCACAGCTGCATGATTTTAAAATGTGAGAGCGGTTGCAGGGGGCGACTGAATGGGTGGGAACCCCTTCCCACTGTCACGGGGTGTTGGGAGGTAGGGATTGGGGTGCGTTGGCAGATTTTCATGTACACAACACATGGACCCGTTACATTACAGCAGCATGAATCTGCATTCATCAGAGCATGCTTACTGTGCTTCTGCAAATGGTGTCTAGGTGTAGATTTCTCTGGATGCGCTACAGACTAATGCCACGTATACACGAGCGGATTTTCTGTCAGAAAAATCTTGGGTTGCATACACACGGTCACACAAAAGTTTGCTGAACTTTCGACTGTCAAGACCCTGGTGACGTACAACACTACAACGAGCTGAGAAAATGAAGTTCAATGCTTCCGAGCATGCGTCAAATTGTTTCCGAGCATGCGTAGGAATTTTGCGCGTCGGAATTGGTACAGACGATCGCAATTTCCGATAGAAACATTTTCCGTCTGAAAAATTGAGAACATGCTCTCAAACATTTGCTGGCGGAAATTCGGCCAGCAAAAGTCCGATGGAGCAAACACACGGTTGCATTTTCTGACGAAAAGCTCTCGTCTGTCTTTTGCTGGCCAAGATTCCGATCGTGTGTACGCGGCATTACAGTAGGTTTAGCTGAAATGGTCATGTGCAATTTAGTGTAATAACTTTTTTGTCATCTTATATGCAGGGGAGAAGAACAGAATTAAATAACTAAATATCTTACCCGATGGTAATTAAGCACTGCTATTCAGCGTTTAATTAGGCTCAGGTAATAATTAGGGATCTTACAATGTTGCACAACAAACAGTTCAAAGCACAAGATGAATGCAGAGGTGGAACAATATTTTTTTAGTTTTACATGTTCAATAATATCTTGAAAGCTGTGTTGATTATGTGAATAAATGTACCTTGATAAAAAAAAATACACACTTAGGCATAGAACTTCCAGTGCTTTTCTGCATGCATAATTTACAAGTGCTAATACAGCACAGTGCTCTGTGTGACAGAGGGAATCCATTCTATGAAGACTTGGACATTTTATAGTTTAGACATTCTTGGCTTTATTTTTATGGGCACTGTGCGGCCATTATGGCCATCTAAAAAAAAATGTACTAGGCTAAATTTTACTCATTAACTACTTGACATCAGCGCTATGGCCGAATGACGGCCTCAGCGCGGATCTAAATTCCCGGGAGGCCGTCAGATGACATCCTCCCCTGTGCACCCTATAGGGCGCGCGCTGAGCGCGCTGTGATAGCCGAGTCACTGAGACTCGGGTGATCAGCGATCCGAGTAAGGGGCGGGTCCCGGCCCTTACCACCGGCCCTTACCATGTGATCAGCTGTCAGCCAATGACAGCTGATCACATAATAAAAACAAAAGCTCGGTGATCATTTTTTTTTCTCCTCACGCTGACAGCGGAGGAGAAAAAAAAAGCTGATCACCGGCTCATCTTAAAGGGACATCGATCCCACCTTGCAATGCCCACAAGTGCCACCTTGCAATGCCCATAAGCGCCACCTCGCAATGCCCACAAGTGCCACCTGTCAATGCCCACCAGTGCCACCTATCAATGCCCACCAGTGCTGCCAATCAGTGCCACCTAAAAGTGCTGCCTATCAGTGTAACCCACCAGTGCCCATCACTGCCACCTATCGGTGCCCGTCACTGCCGCCTAAAAATCGCAGAGGTGATCAAATACCACCAAAAGAAAGCTCTATTTGGGGGGGAAAATTATAAAAATTAATTTGGGTACAGTGTAGCATGACCGCGCAATTGTCATTCAAAGTGCGACAGCGATGAAAGCTGAAAATTGGTCTGGAAAGGAGGGGGGTTTAAGTGCCCAGTAAGCAAGTGGTACATATTATTGTGAAATAAAATGGTACCCATAGACATGAGATCACAGTGATCTGATCGGCCTTTTGTGCTTGATTGGGATGACCATTTTGTGGGGAGCTGATTCAGAACAGTGGAGAGCCTGCTGCTATTGATCCTGTTGATCAGCTGGTACAAGGAGTGTCTCCTGTTCCTCCCCTCCACTTACCATAGTAGGTGACTCTGTTGATATGCCAAGTTTATGGGGCACTCATGAGCTCCCTTTAGATTGTGAACTCTGAAGGCACTGCAATCGAGCATGTACCAACCTCTAATGTCTGGCCTTAAACTAGCCATAGAGTTAACAGTTAAAAAAATACTACTTATGTGCTCACACACTCAGTGAGCTGCTGTTACTGTAGTTCACAATTAAACTACAGTGATGGTGATGCTATTGAGTCAGCAGGGGCAAACATCTCTAAAGAAATGTAAGAATTCAGGCAGTTCTGTGGGCCATTTCTAGATAGACATACCTCAGGAAGATGCAGAGGGGAGGCTGTGGGTGCTTAAGCACCTGCCCTTTCAGGGGCAGTCAGGGCCTCTTAGTCACAGTCAGGGCCATGTTAGGAGGTTTGCGGGGGCCCTCACATTCTATCCCTGTGGCTACAGTACAGTGGGTCCCGTCTTTCCCCTGTAAGGGGTATGTGTGACAGCACATGCCAGGGCTCGAGTGGGAAGGGTAGCAATGTGGAGGAAGTGAGCAGAGCTTCTCATGAGTGATGAGCCAAGGAAGAATGAACTTTGCTTAGCTAAGAACTCCCTGTAGCCTGCTGAGCCACACACATAAGCTCAGAAGTATTACATTCTATGGATGTATGTGATGTATGTAAGGGTGGAAGGGCACGTTGTGTATTAGGGTGCATAGTGCTGGGGGTATTGGTATGCCTAAGACTGTGCCTTTGAGTATTGGGGTGCATTGTGCTTTGGGTATTTGGGTCCATGGTGCTGTCTACTTTGGATTGCATGGTGATGTATCGGGCTGCATGGTGCTGAGAGTACTGGGGTGCATGTTGTTTTAAGTACTGGGTTGTGAGTTTTGAAGTACATAGTGCTGTGTGCATTGGGGTATATGGTGGTCTGTGTATTGGGGCAAATGATGTGGTGTGTAGAGTACATGCTATAGTAAAGCATTTATACTTTAACAATACGTCCTAGATCACCTCTAAAAAGTTTTCTTCTTGTCCTTGGTATACCCAATTAGGAAGCCACTGAGCATGTAGCTTATATTCAAAACAATTTCTGTATTACAGTAAAACCTTGGTTTGAGAGTAACTTAGTTTGAGAGCTACATTTTTTCATAAATTTTGGCTTGCTATACAAGCGATGTATTGATATACAAGTAGCGTCATGTCCCAACTGAGCATAAAAGAGAAGAGAGGCGCCTCTAAGTGTAGCAATATGTTTACATTTAATTAAGGTACAACATTTAGCAACTCGCATCCTCCCAACTCATCATCCTCCACACCGCCATCAACATAATCCCTTTCACTCTGCGTTCCACAAGCTCTTGAAGCCTCTCTTTCAGATCGCTCTACTGCAGGGTAGTCTTCCTGGTCACGACTGCAGATTGACAGCGGTGAGAGCCGGCAGTGCGGAGGATGGTCTATGTGGACAGCTTTACCCCGGATGCCTGCATACTTAGATGTGCCTGTTTTAACCATCAAACATGTGAGTTGCTAAATGTTGTACCTTCATTAAATGTAACCATATTGCTACACTTAGGGGCACCTCTCTTCTCTTCTCTTTTATACTCTGTAGCTCCTGCTGGATTTTGCTTCTAATCCTCTTGTGGAGGCTTCAATTTGGATGGACATTGGTTACACAACCTGGTCACATTGCTATAATCTTTTTATATGGACAATAAACTGAAAGATTTATGAATAAATAGTAATCATCTGAATTTCCATTCTTTCTTATGGGGAAATTCGCTTTGATATACAAGTGCTTTGGATTACAAGCATGTTTCCGGAACGAATTATGCTCGCAATCCAAGGTTTTACTGTACTAGTAAACCATCATGGTACAGATATAAACCCAGGTACAATCTAAAGACACTACAACGCTAGATTTAATATTGTCCAGGGAGTGAATGTACTTCTTACAGACATAAGGGTAATATGAGCAATGAAACAGCAAACTTGTGGGGTGTGTAGAAAAAATTGAAAACATGATGGACTGCAGTATGCAAGGTTATTGAATTTATTAGACAGAAATCAACGTTACATTACTCAATCATTTATTTAATCAGTCTGTCTACCAACTTAATTGCCATAGAAAATATAAGTATCAGTAGCTGTGACTGGATTTGAAAATGGGAATCCGGTATGCATAAAGCATTGAAGACACTGTCACGCTGGTATTCAGACGGAAATTATAAAATGATATTGACGTGTAATGAGCTTTGCTGCAGTGCAGTCTATTAGATTGCAGGTCTTTTTGACTGGGAAAAGAAGTCTCAAATAGAGTTACAGAGTATTGGGGTGTGTTTTAAAAGAGTTTCCATGTTAAAGGTAGACTGTAACAAAACCTAAAAACAAAGTCTTGAATTACAAATAGCGTAGAGTAGCTGCTCAGTTTTCCATCTACAGTAGGTGCTGCTGTTCTGCACTAATACACCCGAATACCTGTTTGGGGTTCTGGTAAACATTGAATGCACCTGAGATACTGCAATACCTTTTTTGCTCTTATTCTGCATCTTCGTGTTTTTGAGCATTTTTTCAGGCTTTTTTGAGCATTTGTGTATAGTGTTTTTAAAGCGTTTGGCTTTAAGCCAATAGAGAAAAATACCATCTGTTTTATCATTTATTACTATGTTTTTTTTAGCTTTTTCATCCGCTTTTATGTATTTATTTTTTATTATTATTTTATTATTTATTACCTTTTTTTTTTACATTTTTTTGTAAGGGGTTAAGGGTTAGGGTTTAAAGGTTAGGGTTAGGGGTTTATTTATTATTATTTATTTATTTGCTTATTACTTCTTTAGTTATTTTGTTAGGTTAGGGGTTAAGTTTAGGGTTAGGGGTTAAGGTTTGGGGTTAATATTAGTGTTAGGGGTTAATATTAGAGTTAGGGTAATGCCGCGTACACACAAAGGGACTTTGTCCGCCGGACCTAGTCCAGCGGACAAACCGCCGGACTTTCCAGCTGGGCTTCGGCGGACTTGAAAGCGAACGGACTTGACCACACACGATCACGCTAAAAGTCCGGCGGTTCACGCAATGACGTACAGCACGTACGACGGGACTAGAAAATGAAAAATACTAGAAAAATACTTGCTACTGAGCATACGTCCTTTTTGGTCCGCCGGACCATACTACAGACGGCCGTATTGTCCGCCGGACTGCCAAGTGCAGCGGATAATTTTAAAACAAAACTTAAAACCTAGTCCGCCGGACTTTTGGGAAAAAAAGTCAGCCGAAGGCCCACACATGATCGGATTGTCCGGCGGACTCGAGTCCAGCGGACAATCCCGCGGAAATGTCCCTTCGTGTGTACGCGGCATTAGGGTTTAGGATTAGGGTTGGGGGTTAATATAAGGGTTGGGGTTAGAGTTATTTATTTATTTATTTATTTTTTTTTAAATGTATTATTTATTTATTTTTACTTAATTATTGCATTTGAGCAGAAAAATGCTCAAAAACACACGACAAAATGCACTAAAATGTGTAAAAACGCTTAAAGCAAACGCTTCCATGCATTTTTACGGAACAAAAAAGCTTCAAAAATGCACCAATCTTCCTGATTCGAGCTACAAAAAAAGCTCCAGAATGTTTTTGAGCTTCAGGCGTTTGGCTTCAGGCAACTTGTAGAGGACATGGGAACCAACTCCATAGAGAATCATTTTTCCCCTCCAGCTCCTTCTAGCTTCACGCTACAAAATGCTTAGGAGTGCATAGGGCCTAACTCTTCTCACTATTTGCTAAGCTGCTTTGGGAAGGTAGGGGGAAATTTTCTACCTGGCTCTTTCATTAGAAAGATGAGGGACAGAAGGGTCTGACAGGGCCACCCACGAAACAAATTCCGGACGGTTCTTGATGAAATTCTCACAGTCAGCTTAAGAATAAAAAAATCTGCACTGGTATTAAGTGCTGGCACCCACTATGCCCCCTTATGCCCTAGCCACATATTCTCATCAGCCTGTCACTACAATGGGCTGCCTCACTAGCTAATAGAGATGTGTGGAAGCAGGTATGGCAAGCTAAAGCTTGTAGGCAGGTTGGAAATGTGTGTATAGTTGGCTGTTCCGCCAGCCAATTCGGTTTAATTTATTTATAAATGATATAGAGGATGGGATAAATAGCTCGATCTCAGTGTTTGCTGACACACAAATATGTAGGGTAATAACAACACAGCAGGATATAGAAACTTTACAAAGGGACCTGAATAAATTAATGGAGTGGGCTACTGCATGGCAAATTAAGTTTAACATTGAAAAATGTAAGGTAAATGCACTTGGGGGGTAAAAATATAAATTCTTTTTTTTTAAATCAGAAAAAAGTTTATTGAAAAACTGAACAGAGAAAAACTATAATCAATAAAATATACATACAGAAGTATCCAAATTTCAGTAAAGAAGTACAGTACATCTTGTCAGATTGAGTGAATGGGTTCATCACACATAGTTAACCATGGTATAATGTCATTAACTGACTATGACAGTGTATTATATACTCTGCGGTGCGCACATATAAAAGGTGCCTTGGGCACGAGAGATACCTTCTACATATCTGAACCACGGATACATATAAAACCAAGGAAGGGGAAGAACAAAAAGAAAAAAAAAGAAAAAGGGAAAGGAAACAAAAAAGAAAAAATCTTATAGGAATTACTGAGGAAGAGATAGGAAACTAGACTCTTTTGTCTTTTGAGATAGTAGGGGGATTCAGTTTTCTTCTAGTGCCTTGTGCTTGTCTATGCTTATGTCACGAGATATCATGCCAGTGCCTGTGTTGCTGTCATAATCTAGATCAGCTAATCATTCGTTAGAGTTGCATCAGGTTACATTTGTAATAGCCTGTCAGTTATTAATTGGGCCGGTGCCAACCCCGGCATGTCCAGCCAGTTTTGCCACAAATTGTAGAATTTTTTGGGTGCATTCCTATGCTGGTAAGTGAGCTTTTCCCGTATCAGCATGTTATTTACCATATCCACCCAGCCTTTACCTGTGGGAACTCTAGGTGTTATCCAGAAACGTGCAATTGCCTTACGTGCTAGGTATAATAAACGCAGTATTGCCGTATGTCCACTGGGTGAAAGGGTTGGTATTTCCAACGCACCAAGGAGACATACAATCGGGTCATTTATTACTGGGAGTTGGAACACCTGTGAGATGGTTGTTAAGACAAATTGCCAGTACCGGAATAATTTCGGGCATTTCCACATCATATGTAAAAGATCTCCCTCTTCTCTAGTGCATTTCGGGCACAGTGGAGAATCCCTGAGGCCCCATTTGTGTAATCTGGTTGGAGTTCTATAGACGCTATGAAGTAGAAATAGGTGGGATAGTCTGTGGGAGGCAGAGACCGATACCAATGGGGCTGAGGTCAAACACAGCTCCCACTGCTCTCCGTCTATGGGGCCCAAGTCCTTCTCCCAGCCGCGTCTGCACGCTAGTTTGGATGCATCGTGTGATGTGTTGATCAACCTCACGTATACTCTGGAGATCATGCCCTTCCTGTCATCCGCCGCCAGCACATCATTCATTAGTGGATGTGCTACCAACGTGAGAGAGGAGAGCCTGAGCTCACTCTGCACTGCATGTCGCAGCTGGAGATATTGAAAGAAGCATACCCTGGGAATCGCAAATTCCCCTTGTAGATCCGTAAAAGACTTAAACACTGATCCTCTGAACAATTGAGCAATGTATCGCACTCCCAACTCTTCCCATTGATGAAAGTCTGTGAGTTTGGCCAGCTCTTTAAAGTAAGTGTTTCTCCAAATGGGAGTGAAGTGACACACCCCCCTTATGCGCATAAGGGACCTAATGTACTTCCATAGTGTGTTGAGAAGCGTGATCGTGGGGAGGGTTTGTGGGAAGTGAGTGAGACCCGCCTCTAGGTGGGATAGTACCGTGAGTGTGGAGTCTTGCGGGACCAACAGGGACCTAATGGGGTCTTTGTCATCCATTGTTCCCCACCCACCCAGGTGTTGGATTTGTGAGGCGACAAAGTAGTATCTGGCATGTGGTACGGCGAGTCCCCCTTGGTCTTTAGCCAGTTGCAGTGAGTTTAGGCTGATCCTAGCTGACTTGTTGCCCCAGATCAACGCTCTGAATTGAGCATCTATCTGAGAGAACCATTTATGAGGGATCCAAACAGGGGTGTTATGAAACACATATAGGAGTTGGGGGGCCCATACCATTTTAATTAAGTTCGCTCGTCCGGTGACAGAAATAGGCAATTTCACCCACACCGCACACTTCTGCCTAAATTTGTGGAGCAGAGGCGTGAGGTTTAGTGATAAGTATTGATTGGGGTCGGCTGTCACTTGTATTCCGAGGTAACGAAATTCGTTCACTATTAGTATATCCTTGGCACAGTCTGGGAGAGGTTTCGATAGTGGGTCTAGGGGTAGAATGACTGATTTGTTCCAGTTAATAGTGAAGCCTGACAGCTCCCCGAAGTCCGCGATCAATTGCATCGTGTGCCTCAGCGAGCTGCCCGTGTCCCCTAGATAAATTAAAGTGTCATCTGCGTATAAAGAAATAATGTCCTGTTTAAGTCCCCTACGGAACCCAATTATGTCTAGTGATTCCCTTGCGTGAATGGCCAAGGGTTCGAGAGCCATTGCAAATAACAGGGGTGATAGAGGACACCCCTGTCGTGTGCCCCTGAAAAGCGTGAAAGGATCAGATACCTCTCCATTGACCCGCATTCTCGCAGTAGGGTTGTTATATAATAACTGGACCCATCTGAGGAAGGAGGGACCCACCCCAAATCTTTCCAGTGTTTCCCATAGATATAGCCACTCAACGCTGTCGAAAGCTTTGGCAGCGTCAAGTGACAGGACTGCTCTGTTGCCCGGGTTATCTACTGGGATCTGTAGGTTGAGAAACAATCTACGTAAGTTATGTGCCGTCGATCTGGTCGGGATGAACCCAGACTGGTCTCTGTGGATTACTGATTGTATACACTTGGCTAACCTGTTGGCCAATACTCTGGCCAGCAGTTTAACATCAAAAGTGAGCAGGGATATCGGTCGGTAAGAATCCGGTGATATCGCAGCTTTGCCCGGTTTCAGAAGGACCACTATCAGAGCCTCAGTCATGGAGGGTGGAAGTCTACCGGTTTCGAAGGCCCTGTTGTATACATTCAAAAGAACTGGGATCAAATGTGAGGCGTACCTCTTATAGACTTCCGAGGGGAGTCCGTCTGACCCTGGGGCCTTCCCATTTTGTGTTTGTGCTAATGCTTCTAGTAGTTCCTCTTCAGAGAGAGGTGCATTCAGTTGGGAGGCGTCTGATTTCGAGAATTTTGGCAAGGGGTGTCTGTCTAAGAATGTGTGTATTTCTGTCCTCGTTGGGTTTACTTTGGAGGTATATACGTCTTGGAAAAAGTCTTTAAAAATCCCCATGATTTCTGGGGTAGAATGATGGAGTGTACCCTGTTTGTCGGCCATTGCCACTATATGTGCCGCCGGCTGTTGTGACTTGGCTAACATGGCCAGCATGTGGCCAGTGTTTTCTCCTTCCTCATAGTGTGCCTGTTGAAGGAAAAAGCGTTTGTTTTCAGCTAGTTGTAACGTGAGGTTCTTTAGCATGGTTTGGGCTGAGAGCCATGTGCTCTTGGTGCTATCACTTGGGTCTGCTATATATTGTGTTTCTGCTTTACCTGCTTCCGCCCTCACTAGATTCTCCCATTCCTTGGTTTTAGACTTAATATGCGAGATCTCTCTAATAAACTGTCCCCGTAAGTAAGCTTTGGTTGCATCCCATACTATAGTCAGGTCAGCAGACCCTATGTTTTGCTGAAAAAAAATGGTCAAGAGGCTGCTAATTGGGTCTGGGTCTGGTAGTAGAGCCATCCAAAATGGGTTCAATTTCCATATACCCCTAGCTTTAACCATCCCCATATGTACATCTACGGACAGTGGAGAGTGGTCAGAGACATGTCTAGTATGGTATTGTGAGGTGACAATTAATGGAAGCATATATTCATTGCCCAGAGCTAGATCAATACGCGATAATCCTCCAATGGAGGCAGATTGACAGGAATAAGCTTTGGTATCAGGGTTGTGCATCCTCCATACGTCTATAAGGCCCATCTCCTGTAGGAGACGAGCAAATGGTGTGGGTTTTTGGCTGCTTTGCGGCCCTGGTCCCCCAGTGGAGCTCAATTTATCCTTACTTCTGTCAATAAGATTGTTAAAATCACCTATTGCCAACAATGGTACGCCCGGGAACTGCGCCATGTAAGACGCAAGTAGTGTAAGCACGGTGGCTGAGAACGGAGGAGGGATGTACAATCCTGCCAAAATACATTTTGTCCCATAAAGGGAGCACAGCAAAAATATGTAGCGACCTTCCGGGTCAATTTTAATGTCTAGTGGGGAGAATTGTGTCCCCCTTTTTATCAGGATACTCACCCCCCCTCGAGTACACCGAGTAGGTGGCATGGTATTGATGACAAAATTGTCTCACAGCAAAAGAGGGGGTGTCTATCGGGGGGAGGTGAGTCTCCTGTAGGCATATCACATCCGCTTGTATGCGCTTGACAGTTCGCGTGACTGCCAAGCGCTTGATCGGATTGTTTAGGCCCCTTACATTCCAGGACAGAACCCTCGTCACTCCAGACATTCAAATAACATTTTCATATTACCTCGGATATTTAGTATATAAGACACCCGTGTTGGGAGAGCTATATTAACCTTGCCCTTAAATAGGGTTTTGTGCCATTGTGGCATTTTGGCTGTAGGAAAAAAACAATCAATGTGCAGCAACAAAGGCATTAGTGACCTGTGATTGGCATTTGCATAGAGCATGAGTCTCGTAAATACTATACCAGCAATACTGGTGATCATGGTGGCAGTCCTTGAAGAGGGGGAGGGAAAAAAAAATGATAAAAAAGACAAGAGTGGAAGAAAGAAAAAAAAAGATGCAATATATGGCCAACAGGGCCTCTCCTTGAATCTTGAGCTTGAACTTGAATGGGGAGTCAATCCTATCCATTCTGGGGGCAACAGTGGAAGTGCACTTACGTGTCCCAACCTTCTCCACAGCAAGAACATTAGCCGTGCGTATGTGCGTGTATTCAGAAAACAACCGGGGTTCTGGATAGCTGGCTCCGCCTTCTCTGCAACTTCCATAGGGAATCAACAAGTGGTAAAGAAAACCAGATCTGTGCAAAAGAATGATGGACACCTCATGTTGGTGCGTTGCGCCTGTTTCTAGCAGCTCGGATCGATTGCTCTTCCCGGTCCAGCCATTGTGCTGCTGTAGAGGGGGAATCAAAGAATTGGGCTGAGCCCATGACTTCTACTCTGAGGCGAGCTGGGTAAAGCATTGCATATTTCAGTTCTAGGTCTCTGAGTCTTTTCTTGACATCAGTGAACTTAGCTCGTTTTTTCTGTAAGTCAGCAGAGAAATCAGGGAAGAATGAGATTTTAGCATTGTCAAGTTTGAGTGCCGCAGGTTTGATCCTGGCATTGGAGAGGACCGCATCTCTGTCCTTATAATTGAGGAGTTTAAACAGGAAAGGCCTTGGGGGGGCGCCTGGTGGTGGAGGCCTGGCCGGAACTCTGTGAGCCCTTTCCACTGAGAACATGGGGGAGAAGACCTCCGCCCCAAATGCATTGGTCAGCCATTTTTCAATAAAGTCTACAGGGTTTTTGCCCTCCATACGCTCAGGGATACCAATAGCCCTTATATTGTTTCTCCTCATTCTGTTCTCCATTTCATCTAAGCGAGCTACATGCTGTGCAAGTAAATGGTTATTATAGGATAGGTCATTTTGCATTGGCGCTAGGTCATCTTCCATGGAGCTCACTCTCCCCTCCAAGGCAGCTGTCCTCTCCCTTAACTTCTGCGTGTCCTGGCGCAGAAATGTCATTTCTGCTTTAACCCCCTTGATGTCTGATGTGAGTGCTGCTAGCGATGTGTTGCATGAGGTAACCGCAGCAAATATGTCCCTGAGTGTGGGTTCGTTCTCCCCTTCAGGGCTAGGTATGGATTGCGGCCTAGCGGGCAGGCCTTGTGGGGTACTCACTGCGTCCCAGGGGAATATGGCGCCGTTGGAGTCCTCCAGAGGTACTGTATCGTCTGCCTCCATCGCTTCTTTCGGGGACTCCTCCGGGGGGGGAGATTGATCTGAGGTGATCGGCATGGAGAACAGCTTAGCCGCTGCCTCTCTGTGAATTTCCTTCGCCGAGCGCTGAGCGGTGGCGCCATGATGGCCCATGAGGTCTGTACCGCGCGATGGCGCGTGTCGTCTGGCGGTCGACATCTGGTCTTCCCGGAGGTGAGTATCGGTGCCTGTGGGTGCCAGGGGTTAGCAGGGCTCAGGTAAGGTGATTTTTTAGGCGGATGGAAGCGGATTCCCAGGATTAGTTCAGGATGTTCGGCGGAGCTCCTCACAAGTGCGTCCGGCTACATCCGCTGCCTGGCCACCAAGTATGGATAGTTTTAAAAGACTCTTGGATGTGCATCTTAGCGAAAACAACATACGGGGATATGGGAAATTATTTTTACACACACACAACACACCCACACAAGTTATTCAAATGGGTGCATGTTGGTTCTGGTGTATTCCAAAGGAACCTCTGTCTGTATTTTCACTATGGGGTTGGAAGCGACACTACTACAAGAGAGTTAACTTGGCAGGACACAAGTGGAGAAGTGTAGTTGCCATGGGTAACCAAGTGAAGGAACAAGCTACAAGCAACTAGTCGTTAAGTGTGGTACCTGGTAAAGTGGCAGATCCTCAACGGTAACAGGGGTATGGACTGGACTGGTGGAGTGGGCTCGGGCTCAGCACGTCCTTTCTAATGCAGACATACAGTATAAGTTATAGTGTACAGTTACATAGGACGAGTCACTTTTTTAGCGAAACTCTGTATTTTATTGCTGCACACAGCGGAAGCTAGTTTCTAAGCCGGGGAATTGTCTTATGTTAGATTGTTAGATTCTTTACATGACTGCAGTCTCAGCCTGATCCAGGGCATTGATGAGCGTTCTTCGCATGAAAGGTATCGCCACGTGCAGGGCGAGTAGGCCCCACCCACAAGCTTTGCCTTATAAGAAAAGTCCTGCATTTGGGTAAAACGGCTGTCTGTATATTCAGGCACCTTTGAGCACATGCACTCAATACACTTTAGCAGCTTTCAGTGTTCTTAAAGTGATAGCATCTTTTTTTTTTTTCACAAGATGCAACTGTAACCAGTTGGACTGTATTAAAATACTCATATGCCCCGTACACACGGTCAGAAATTCTGACGGAAAATGATCGACCAAATCCGTCTGTGTGTGGGCTCCATCTGACTTTTTCCGTTGGAAAATGGTTTTCAATTTTTTTTTTACAAATAAATATCTGAAAAGTTTGGCTTGCATTTGTATGCAGCCCCCTTTACTCTGATACCCCTGACTAAAATCGAGTGGAACCAGAAGTCACCTAATTAGTAAACGGAGTCTACCTGTGTGTAATTTAATCTCTGTATACATACAGCTGTTCTGTGAAGCCCTCAGAGGTTTGTTAGAGAACCTTACTGTATAAACAACATCATAAAGACCAAGGAACACACCAGACAGGTCAGGGAAAAAGTTGTGGAGAAGTCTAAAGCAGGGTTCAGCTATAAAAAAACATCCCAAGCTTTGAACATCTCACGAAGCACTGTTCAATCCATCATCCGAAAATGGAAATAGTATTACACAACTACAAACCTACCAAGACATGACCGTCCATCTAAACTGACAGGCCGGGCAAGGGGAGCATTAATCAGAGAAGCTATGTGTGGCAGAAAACTAACACTGCACATAAAACTGAATACACCATCCCCACTGTGAAACATGGTGGTGGCAGCATCATGTTGTGGAGGTGCTTTCCTTCAGCATGGACAGGGAAGGTGGTCAGAGTTGATGGGAAGGTGGATGGAGCCAAATACAGGGCAATCTTAAAAGAAAACCTCTTATACCCCGTACACACGGTCGGAAATTCCGACGGAAATGTCTGATCGGACCATGTTGTCGGAAAATCCGCCCATGTGTGGGCTCCAATCCTGCTCTCAAATTTTCCAACAACAAAATCCGATCAGACTTTTTCCAATCGTGTGTAGAGAATTCCGATGGACAAAGTGCCACGCATGCTCAGATCAAATTACGAGACCAAAGCTATTGGCTACTAGCCTCTACGTAGTTCCAATGTACGCAACGAACGTCGCCACGTTCAGAATGATCGGATTTTCCGACAACTTTGTCCGACCGTGTGTATGCAACACCAGTGTCGGACAAAATCTGTCGGAAAAAATCTGACTGATTTTGTGGTCGGAATTTCCGACCGTTTGTACGGGGGCTTAGGATGTCTGTAGACACCTTTAGCCAATCTTTAAAGAGTATTTCTAAAACCGACTCAAACAACCACAATAACCTTTACACCAAATATTGCTATTATTGACCTGTTATATCATTTCAAATAATCAGAGTTAATTTATGGCTATCTTGTACATTACAGTGATGATGCATGCTGCTTTGTAAGTAATGTCCATGTGCCCGCCTACATAAGTGACATGAACATGATTTAGAGGGGACTCTGCGCAGATGTCATTGATCATAAACAAATAAATCATTGAAAGGTTTGTCCATATATAACAAATGACTCTGGAATGTTGAGTAGCTCTTCGAAATGACAGATGATGGAGAAAAAAATGCTGTGTTCTCTAATAGCACATCTGCACAGTTCGATCAATGAACAAGCTCTGGGCCATACTCATCTGTGCTAATGTCTTTGTGTCATACTTGGGGAATGCTGAAACCTGCATTTTAATATCTAGTACAGGCAAAGTATACCATGCTGCACTAAACCATTCCCTGCTATAAAGATTAGCCAATTTGCTAAAATAAAAAAACGCAAGCCAATTCAAACAGGAAAGGAATGATGTAACAAATGCCATAACACAAACCCCATGAATTAATCTCTTAAAGTGGACCTGAACCCAAAAAAGTAAAGTTTTGCTATGTTATAGGAAACATCTTGAAGTGTTAAAGCAGAACATCACCCTAAAGACTAAAGGGAAAGTTCTACTGAAGCTGCAAGGAATCACAGCCAGCTGCTCATAGAACCAGTTTGGGTGAGCAGAGCGCTAGACCCCTGGATAGGTAAGTGTCCTTATTATTAAAAGTCAGCAGCTAAATTATTTGTAGCTGCTGACGTTTAGGTTTTTTTCAAACAGGGTGAAGAACTATTTTTTTTATTTTTGCTAAAAAAAATCAAAAAAACAAAAATTTTGAAAAAAAAAAACTGTTTCATAGTTTGCTATAAAATTTGGAAAACAGGTAATTTTTCTCCTTCATTGATGTGCGCTGATGAGGCTGCACTGATGGACACGGAAGGGTGCGATAGGTGGCACTGAAGGGCACTGATAAGCGGCACTGATAGGTGGCACTGATGGGCACTGGTAGGTGACACTGATAGGCAGCACTGATCAGTGGCACTAATGATGAGGCACTGATGGGCATTGATTGGCAGCACTGGTAAGCATTGATAGGTGGCACTGGTGGGCCAGGTAGTTGACACAGTGGGCACTGGTAGGTGGCACTGGTGGGTACTGATAGGTGGCACTGGAAGACACAGATGAGGCAGCGGCAGCTCTCTGTGTGAGGGTCCGATGTCCCTCTGACAGAATCCGGTGGTCAGTTTTTTTTTCCCCTCACGCTGACAGCGCGAGGGGAAAAAAATACAGATTACAGATCTTCTGTTTACATCACGTGATCAGCTGTCATTGGCCGACAGCTGATCACTTGGTATGGGGCCGGGATTGCCCCTTACTCCGGTCTGTGATCAGCCGAGTCCCATAGACTCAGTGATCACAGAGCGCGCTGCGCGTGACCCGCAGGGATGCGCAGGCAGCGCATGCTCGGGAGGACATCTATGGATGCCCTGCCGGCAATTAAGGCCCGGGATGTAACCGTCTTTCGGCTATAGCGTGGGTGGCAAGAAGTTAATTATGCCAAAGCAGTACCCTAAAAAATGTATCCCCAAACTCGCTCATCCATGTCTATATGGACCTAATTTGTGCACTGGTGCACAGTCATGTTGGAACAGGAAGTGAGTTTAAGGTGGAGGAACTTGACTGGCCTCAATCCGATAGAACATCTTTGGGATGAATTAGAGCAGAGACTCTGAGCCAGGCCTTCTTGTCCACATCAGTGCCTGACCTCACAAATAACCTTCCAATAGACACACTCCAAAACCTTGTGGACAGCCTTCCTAGAAGAATTGAAGCTAATATGGCTGCAAAAGGTGGGCCAACTCAATATTGAACCCTACGGACTGAGACTGGGATTCTATTAAAGCTCATGTGCCTGTAAAGGCAGGCGTTCCAATACTTTTAGTAATATAGTGTATGTCCAGCAGGCTGCACTTGGCAACACAATGGCCCAGTCATTAGCCTGTAAAGCGGTATTAAATCCAAAACCAAAAATGTAATAAATTGCTGCCTGTTATTGCTGCATTATTTTTCTTTTTTACTCTCTATTTTTACCTGCTGATGCAGCTAGCAACACTCCTCCGATATTCGGGGTGCCTACACTCTGGATGAAGGAGGAACAGAGACACCATTGGACAGCAACATTGTCAATATGGGGGAGGGTAGTGTTGTAAGCACCCCTGTTAGTGCTAAATGGTTTGTCCCAACCGACTAAATGCTACATCTGCAGGAGAGCTTGTTGAAAAATAACAGACTTACTGGCAAGATCACCAGGTGAAAATAAAGGAAAGAATGCCAAATGCTGCGTACACACGAGCGGATTTTCCGTCGGAAAAATCTTGGATGTTTTTTTGCGACGGAATTCCGCTCAAGCTGGGCTTGCATACACACGGTCACACAAAAGTTTGCTGAACTTTCGACCGCCAAGGACGCGGTGATGTACAACACTACGACGAGCCGAGGGACTGTCCCTGATATGGAGCAATGTCCCTCTATCCCTCATTCCTCCTCATTTTGGTCTGAGCTATATAGTTGTATATAAAATTAACTTTTTATCTTTCAAAAAGTGTTTCCCAGTTCTAAACCTTTCATCCAATTTCTAAATAGCTGCATTTGTAAATTCCAAAGGCCAGTATAAAGGATTAGTAGGGGTAAAAAAGCACTTGTGGGTTTAACCAATCAATTTTTTTTGTACAATTTTCCTTTATGGGAGACGTGGCAAGGGGTGTGTCCTATGCCTACATACTTTTGCTAATAGGTGTCCCTCATTCCCATCTCAGAAAGTTGGGAGGTGTGATGCATGTGAGATATGGACTGTAGTTTGAAAGTTGCATGAGGGAAGGGACTAATGTGAATCTACAATATGTAAAACACTGCGTAAATTGTTGGTGCTATATCATACCTCCCAACTGTCCCTGATTTCGAGGGACTGTCCCTGATTTGGAGCAATGTCCCTCTGTCCCTCATTCCTCCTCTTTGTCCCTCATTTTGGTCTGATCTTTATAGTTGTATATAAAATGCACTTTTTATCTTTCAAAAAGTGTTTCCCAGTGCTAAACCTTTCATCCAATTTCTAAATTGATGCAGTTGTACATTTTAAAAGCCAATATAAAGGAATAGTAGTGGTAAAAAAAAGCACTTGTGGATTTAATTAACCTTTTTTTGGGGTTAATTCTCCTTTAAGGGGGTGTGGCATGGGGGTGTGTCCTATGCCTACATACATTTGCTGGTAGGTGTCCCTCATTCCCATCTAAAATGTTGGGAGGTATGGCTATATACATACCTGTAATAAATAAAATATCACATATGAATGGACTGACATTTCAGAATGCTAGGTACGTTTGGAATCCTAGTAGACGTCAGGCTCTGCACTCAGTTTTTAGTACAAGACCAGATTACTTTTCTTACACTACACAACCATGCTTTTTATGATTACATAACCAATGTACCTCATGGCTGCTGTCACTTCCATAGAAATCGTCCTCCAATTGTGCTCCTCGTCCGTCATGTTCCAGGAGTTCTGGAGAGATGACGTCTCTGGAAATCTGAAAGGCCTGAAGTTTCCCATGAGATGTTGTACAAATCATTGAGGACGTGGGGGCTACTTCATGTGGGTCCTCAGGGGCCCCATCTGCAGGATAGCTGGTGTCATTTTGGCTGCTATCTGCCAGCGGGTGACAGCTGAGACGGATGTTTGTTTGATGTTGGGTATTAGACAGTATGGATTCTTCATCTTGGGAAGCGTCAGGAAATACCCACTCATCTGGAAGATAAAGCACATGAAAGGTGATAATGTCACGTATAATCCTCATACCAATTGGGTATAATTAGCAAATTTTTGGCTTCTCAAGTGTGATACACAAGAGAGCGCCAATCTATAACTTGTATTTGTGTGTCTATGCAGCAGCAAGCAGTTATTTAACAGATGGTAAATCAGCTCTGTTTTCTCTCCAACTAAACTTTGATTTTTTAAAGCGTGACACACGGCAACTAAAAACACCAAATAATGCAACCTAATGTGTTCATTTAATAATATGATTAAGTGTTTTATGCAACTAGTGTCAGTACCCTAATCTCTGCTCGTATGAGCCATTTGTAATGCCCTTCCCATCACCACTCAGGCTGGGGTAAGGGCTGATCATTCAATAAAAATTTGTGGATCAGAACAAAACGTTTTGTTGTGGATCAGAACAAAACGCACGGTTGCGCAAAACAACGTACCCGTATGTCGCTGCGTCATCCGCGGCTAGCAGGCACATGCCGCGGGAGCTTGCCCGCGGGTCCTGCGGACTCTATGTCCGCCGGTGGCCCGCGATCGGAGCACAGAGCGGGGAGATGCCTATGTAAATAAGGTATTTCCCTGTTCTGCCTAGCAACATTGCAGGGATCTACTGCTCCCAGTGATCGGGAACAGTGATCTCTGTCATGTTCTATGAGCCCATCCCCCCTACAGTTAAAACATGCTAAGGGAACACAGTTAGCGCCTTGATCGTCCCTTAGTGTTTAACCCCTTCCATGCCAGTGACATTTACACAGTAATCAGTGCATTTTTATAGCACTGATCGCTGTATAAATACCAACGGTTCCAAAATAGTGTGAAAAGTGTTAGATCTGAATGCCGCAGTCATAATAAAAATGATGATAGAGCATCCCAATCAGCATGGAGCATGTGCTTTGCTTATAAGCAGGTTAAATTTAACACTGCTCCAGCTGGGAGGTTTAGAGTTAATATGCTTCCCAGGTCTTTCTTGGTGGGCTTTCTTGGGTCCAACCCTCTGGTCCTGTGATGTATGAAAACAGGACAGCGGTCTGATCCGGGGCTGCACGCAGTGTAAAATATGTCGCCTTTTCCAGAGTCCATCAGTCTGCTGCTAGTCCGGAGTACCAATGGATAAAAAGAGCCTTCTAGAGAGTACGGGACCCCTGAGATCTACAAAACGCCTGAAGACACCAGTCCTGGAGCTCTGCCTTAATAAACTCTATCCTGTGCAGGTATACTGGGGCAGCTACCAAGCCTGAGTTAGGGATTGGGGATGTTAGGAAAAGACAGTGCACTTTGTTCTGTATACTGCGAATTTCCAGTAAAGTTTTTGAAATTTTATCCTTGCCTGGTCTGAAGTTACTAAAGGGGTGTAATGTAAGTATCTGGCACACACAGCCTACAGCTCGGGTCAGTTAAGCACCTTGGGGTATGAAGACAGCTGGAGAAGAGTTAATACGAGAGATATATATAAGAGTGTGAAGATGCAAGTGGTTACCAAGGGTAACAAAGGTTTCTCTAGCAGCCTGTCGTAAGTGTGTATATGTGACAGGTGTAGTTGTTTTTTTTTTTTTCAACCTCTCCTTGAGCAGGTCTGTCTTCGATAGCAATGGGAGCAGATCAGTACCTCAGAGGTACCTGTGCACAGGTACGGAAGAAGAAGAGTTAAGTGAGTGCACACATGGAGCCCTAGGTGCACAACGGGACCCCATTCTGTTACTGGGAGTGAGGTAGTGGAGATACGTCGGACAGGTGGAGAAGGCATTGGCTCTGTGTGTCCCTCCTAAATGCAACAGTGACCGTGGTGGTGTATATCAACATTTAGAGGGTTGACAAAAGTTCAGTCATTTGTTTCAAGTAATGGTACCCCATGTGCAGGAAAGTGACCTACATTAAGTGCCTAGCATATCCCAGAAGAACCCACTACAGGGTAGGTCTATGTGACCCACATTTTGCACCCAACGAGGAGGGGAACATGAAGGAAATGTCACCCACCTATCCACTAAAACCCCCCTGCTTACATGCTGACTCATTTGGGGGGGGGGGGGGGTGTATGACCCCTGCAGTAGGACCTCCGCTTCCCTACAAAAAGCAGGGGTCCCACCTTGCAGCTGCTGGTAAGGAAAACACTTTTCTACTGGTACTTTTAAAAATATATAAAAAAATGATTTTAGCCTCCCAAATTTTTGTATTACTGTTCGGCGATGTTTATGATTCACGCACTGATGAAAAAATGAACCGCTTGCCGACCAACCGCCGCAGTTGTGCAGCAACATGGCTCAGCTGCGCGAATAGCCGTCATGTTACGCCGCTTCTTTTGGTGGCCGTGTGCCCGATGCTCGCCCCTGGAGCCGATGCGGGTGCCTGGCAGTCTCGATGACCACCAGGCTCCCGCGATCGTTTGTGATCCTGGTTCTCTGAGGGGAGAAGAGACTGATCGTGTGTTCATACAAGGCATGAACACCGATCTATCTCTTCCCCTAGCAAGTCCCATCCCCCCTTCAGTTAGAACACACACTAGGGAACACAATTAACCCCTTGATCACCCCCTAGTGTTAACCCCTTCACTGCCAGTGACATTTTTACAGTAATCAATGCATTTTCATTGCACTGATCACTGTATAAATGCCAATGGTCCCAAAAATCTGTCAAAAGTGTCCGATGTGTCCGCCATAATGTCACAGTCGCGATAAAAACACAGATCGCCGCCATTACTAGTAAAACTAATTTTAATAATAAAAATGCTATAAATCTATCCCCTATTTTGTAGACGCTATAACTTTTGCGCAAACCAATCAATATACGCTTATTGCGATTTTTTTATTACCAAAAATATGTAGAAGTATACATAACGGCCAAAACTGAGAAAAAATTAGCTTTTTTTAAAAAAAAAATGGGGATATTTATTATAGCAAAAAGTACAAAATATTGTATTTTTTTCAAAATTATCGCTCTTTTTTTGTTTAAAGCGCAAAAAATAAAAACCGCAGAGCTGATCAAATACCACCAAAAGAAAACTCTATTTGTGGAAAAAAAGGACATCAATTTTGTTTGGGTGTAACGTTGCACAACCGCGCAATTGTCAGTTAAAGCGACGCAGTGCCGTATCGCAAAGAAAGTGCTCTGGTCAGGAAGAGGGTAAAATCTTCCAGGGCTGAAGCGGTTAATATGCGCTCTCTACATTTTCTATAATTTCTGACAGTGGTCACCCAGACAAATAAAGAGGTTGAATCCCCTCAGTGGGGATAGAGGCAGCAAAAAAAATCTGAAAACCGACAGTGGTTGTAACCCTTCCACACAAAATTGTAAAAAGTTGTGTTGAGGTACACTTTAACTAAGTCTGTGTTCCAAATTCCACTCACCTATACAGGCTATTACAAGGGGATTGTTTTGCTACCTTTTGGATTTTTCTGTTATTACACATCATGCTGTGTTCAATATAAAAAGCAAGACCTTTTCCTTTGCACCAGAAGCCCTAGGAATCTTTGAAATGAGGTACAAATTCAGAAATTCTAGTGTGGAGATCTTATCCCTGGGGTCTTTGAAACGTATTAGAAACCAGTGGGTGATCCCACCCACCAGCAGCCAACCAAAATTGAAAAATCGATGTAGGGCTCATGCACATGGCCATAATTAATTTACTGATATCTACACAGGATCTCGCTGGCAGAGGCTGATAGAAGATCCTGTGGTAAATATTCAAACTAATGGTCAGTAAATGCTTTTGTCTAAACGTGTTTAGCCAAAAAAAAGGTACTGTACATATCCACAAAATTATTATTCCACTTACTCTAGCACAAATTTACACATGTATGCATTAAGATGAGAACAAGAATAAATTACTGACCACGGCCACAAAATTTAATATTTTGTTTTTAAAGATCCGTCTCGTGACCCCTAATGCCGCGTACACACGACCGGACTTTTCGACAGGAAAGGTCCGACTTAATTAATCCCCCGGACAATTTGATCGTGTGTGGGCTTCATCAGACCTTTGCTGTTCAAAAAATCAGACAGACTTTAGAAATAGAACATGTTTCAAATTTTTTCGCCGGAACTCCGCCAGAACCAGTTCCTATCGAGAAATCCATTCGTCTGTGTGCTAGTCCGACGGACGAAAACCAACGCTAGGGCAGCTATTGGCTACTGACTATGAACTTCCTTATTTTAGTCCAGTCGTACGTCATCACGTTAAAATCCGTCAGACTTTAGTGTGATTGTGTGTGTCCAAGTCTGTTCGTTCGGAACGTCCGGCGAAAGTCCGTCGGAAAAACCGTCGGACCTTTGTGGTCAAATAGTCTGGTCGTGTGTACGCAGCATTAGCAAACAATACCGTTGTGTTCGGATCTGTAGAAAACTATACAATTTATGGCTATATGGCCCCTTTCACACTTATACGACTTGTCCCACGATTTGGGACTGCAAAGTAGCATGACAAGTCGTTCCCCATGATTTCCAATGACAGCCATTCATATTAGTACGACTTGAAGTCGTTCCGACTTCAAAGTAGTCCCTGCACTACTTTGGTCCGATTTTGATGCCACTTGAAATCGCGGCAAAATCGCGGCAGAAAATTGCGGCCGCGAATCACGACAAAATTCAATAGTCAAGTGGTCTCTATATCACTGTCTTCTGATTGCAGGGACAGCCAGATAGCAAGTATAACTTGCCACTAGACATGTGCAATTCGTTTCGTAATAAATCGAAATTCAGCCGAATTTTGCATCTTTCTGACATTCGGATGCATCCGAATAAAAATATTACGAATTTCAACTAATACGAAAGAAATTATAGCGAATATAACTAATTAATTTGACATGATTCGGTAATTCGTTACAGATCTAATGAAACAAAAGGTCAACGCAAAGTAAATCTTACAGTCCAATCAGCTGATTAATTTTGTGCTGGAGGTTGGATTACTGGCAAAGTGCATTCCTAAGAACTGAGTGAGAAGGGTAATGTATGGTATTTGAGCAGAGAAGAAGAGATATTGTCATTGTGTGTGTTAATAGATTCAATAAACAAACGACTTTCCAAACTACAAATCATTATCACAAATATATATACATAAATAAATATCGAATTTTAACTAATACGAAATAAATTATAGTGGATATAACAAAGGAATTCGACATGATTCGAGATTCAGTATAATGAATATCGACACTCTACAAATAATAACGAATTATCCGAAAACGATTAACGTAACAGGACCCTGCATTCACTATATCTGGTCTCCCACAGTACACAGAACATAGAAATGCAATAGTTTTAGTAAATATAAACTGCTAAATACCTTTTAACCTCAGCAGTATCTGCTTAAAGCTTGTGGGAGGAGTTTTCATTCTCCTGTGACTGTCCTATGAGGCTGCAGGACCCCTGCCCCTCTGTCTGGACAGTGCTGGTCCTGTGCCAATAACATGCACCCTCCCAAGAAAAAAATAAAAAAAAATCTCTAGCAATACACACCAAACTGAGCATGTGCAGAGTGACTCCAAAGGTTGTTTTATCAGGAGATGGTTAGGGGACAGTGGAAGAAGGGGAAGATCAGAGAAGACAGGATCAAACAGCCTTTTTACACAATGCAGAGGATTAACCCCTTAGGTTCCACAGGGAGTATAATAAGCATCCTTTACTGCATATACCGACTGATTTTATTGTTGTGGGTTTAGTAACACTTTAAAGCGGAGTTCCACCCTAAAGTGGAACTTCCGCTCATCGGAACCCTCCCCCCCTACGGTGTCACATTTGGAACCTTTCAGGGGGGAGGAGGGTGCAGATACCTGTATAAGACAGGTATTTGCACCCACTTCCGGGCATAGACTCCCACGGGAGTCTATGCCTCTTCCTATCCCACGGCACTGTCTGCTGGGACACACACAGGTCTCAGAGACAGCGCGGAGCATTCTCATTGCGCTGCGCAACTCGCGCATGCGCAGTAGAGAACCGGGAAGTGAAGCCGCAACGCTGATTCCCTCACGAGAATGGCGCCGGCAGCAGCCGAGAGCTGAGTGTTTGCTCGGCCTTGGCTGCCGACATTGCTGGACTCCAGGAAAGGTACGTTTCCATTTATTAAAAGTCAGCAGCTGCAGTATTTGTAGCTGCTGGCTTTTAATAATTTTTTTTTTCGGTGGACTCCCTCTTTAAGTGTTTCCCCTATAATCTGTAGGGGTCTATATTGATTTATGCACTTATTATGCATACTGTATTTAATTATATCAATTGAGCGTGGTTGGCAAATGTGTCACCCTTTAATTATATCATTGGATATGATACATTTTGGGTAATGCTGGACTATTTTATGCATTGCTGGCTTCAAGACATCACACCCTGTGTCCTGGTGGGATGATGAGTGTTTCCCTACAGTACTGCTGTTAATCAAGCATTAAAAGAACAGATCAGGAGACATTGCTGCCTGTGATATCAGTGGTTTACAAGGAGAACTTGCAGGCACACTGTGCAACGGCACGGCATTCCATATTGGCAATGCAGGCAAGGGAGGGTGAAAACAGTACCACAGCATTAGGAGTCACCCTATCACAGGGAGCCCACAGAAGAAGCAGAAACTGGCATGAACAACAGATGTTTATTATAACTTTACTAACCGCACTAAAAAAATCCTTGCACTATTATATTTACCAGCCAAATAGGGAGTTACCGTATTTATAGAAACTCAGTAGTTGGGTTTACAATATGAACAAAGCAGAATTTCCTTTTATGGGAAAGAGTTATTAATTTTTGGCCTAACCCCTTGTTTTCGATAATAGATGTTTGTTATATACATATTAATACATCTTTTGTTATTATTATAGAAATATATACAATTCTATTAATTACAAGCTTTCAGAATAAAATATACGACAAAAAGAAAGCGTTGTTTTCGGGTAAAAAAAAAAAAAAATCACAATTGGACTATTTAATTATACCTTTTTCGGAGTTTAATAGCGGTGTCATAAAAAATAATCAAAATGACATTGCTTTTTATATTTCTTCAATTTTTAAATGATTTGGAAACCGAAGAGGAAATGAAATATTGTCCAGTTAAGATTTTTACACAAACTTGCAATTTTCTTAATAATTGATGGAAAATAGTGGTCATAGCTATGGGCAATTCATTTGCATTTCATTGTCAGTTTGGGTTATAATAATGTGTGAGAAATTCACAAGTCTGAAATTATAATTAACACCTGCCTTGCAGTCAGTCCTTTAAGGCTTTTCCTCCTTTGATGTAATTCAAGTTGAACATGCTTCATTTATTGTAATCGTTCAGCGATACTTTTCACTGACGGTGACTGAGGAATGTAAATGAACCGGAGGCTTGTGTGATGGGCCTGTGTGATTCCAGATTCCACTGAAAACTTCAGGAACTTTTTTAAAAGAGACTCCCAAGAGGCCCATTAGCTTCAGTTTTAATTTGAATTTCAAATTTCAGGCCCTCGTGAAGAACGATACACAAATAAAAAATGCATGAAGATAAGTATTTCATGGAGTCTTTCTGACCATGTTTTAACCTAATGTGCTTGACGTAGAAAGTACCCTAAAATCTCCAACTGGTGCATACTTAGGCAGGTTAACTAGCTGGCAGCCAAGGGAAAATTTAAAGGAATACCATGGAGGGAAAGAAATTTGTATGTGTTAGTACTAGCAATAGCAGGCTAGGATGTAACTGCGGGGGATCAAGAAGAGCAGAAGATTCTAAGCAAATTAAGTCAACAAGCTGCTCCTCCTCATTATTTGGCAGCCCTGAGCTCACCTCACAATGTACAGAATAAATAATATTATTATACTGCTGTTTGCCTTTTAGGTCTTGATCCTTGCTCCATGCAGTGTTTTACCGGCACAGGGATGAACGAGTATTGCATAGTTGCCAACTGTCCTGATTTGACCGGGACATTCACGAAATTCAGAGGGGCAGACTGGGCCGGGGGGGGGGGGGTCTGATCCCCCATAAAAAGGCTGCGCCGTTCCACCATCACCTGGTGAGGTGTGAGCGTGGTTGGCAAATGTGTCACCCATGGCTGCCCACATAGTTAGATGGGTGGGCTGGTAGTCGGGACTGGGTGATGGAGAGAGAGATGTCACAGAAAACTTCAGCCAGCTACTGGCTGAGGAGGTCGCAAGAGGCGGGCTACACTGCATTCCAGCCAATGGGTACGCTGTGCACTGCCCTGTTACTGCCCGTGTTGGGGCATGGAGTTATTGGTTAGTGATTGAGGTGAGCAAGAACACAAGAACATAGTTTATTATGGCTAAACTGTACTAGAATCTCATTCTGTATGCAAGTGTATTATGGCCGAGAACCCGTCTCTCTCCCTATCTCTCTCTCTCCCTTTCCCTCCCTCCATCCCTCCCTCTTTCTTTCCTTCTCCCTCCCGCCATACCTCCCTCTTTCTTTCCTTCTCCCTCATTCCATCCCTCCCTCACTCCATCCCTCTTTCTTTCTATCTCCCTCACTCCATCCCTCTTTCTTTCTCTTTCCTTCTCGCTCCCTCAATCCCTCTTTCTTTCTCTTTTTCTCCCTCCCTTCCTCTTTCTTTCTCTTTCCTTCTCCCTCCCGCCATACCTCCCTCTTTCTTTCCTTCTCCCTCCCGCCATACCTCCCTCTTTCTTTCCTTCTCCCTCCCGCCATACCTCCCTCTTTCTTTCCTTCTCCCTCATTCCATCCCTCCCTCACTCCATCCCTCTTTCTTTCCTTCTCCCTCACTCCATCCCTCTATCTTTCTCTTTCCTTCTCCCTCCCTCAACCCCTCTTTCTTTCTCTTTCTTTCTCCCTCTCTCCCTCTTTCTTTTTTTCTCTCTCCCCATCCCTCTTTCTCTCTCCCTCTATTCCTCTTTCAGCTCTATTTAACCACACCCCCTTTTGCCACCCCAAATGCAGATTTGCGCTCCATTTTTTCACTCCTACTAAACCACACCTACAAATGAATGCCCCACCCTGCTTGTAATTAAAATAATACTCCACCTACGGAAAATTAATTTCCCCAAATTTTTTTTTGTACAATGTTGGCAACAATGGAATTGCATGCATCCCCGTGCCAGCAGTCCTATAGCTTTCTATTGTGATAAAGTCACAGCACAGCCACAGTTGCTGCTCCCTATGTGACATCTGTGCAGGTGCATGGCCCTGAACATATCTCGAAGAGTTTGGGGACCCACAGCCACATCCACACAGATGTCATATTGGGAGCAGCCGGGAGACCGTTTATGTGAGGAAAGCTCCGCTAATGGATAGATCAGATGAGACACGACGGCTTCCGAGTAAGAGCAGGAGAGTTGTAATGCAGGGTGGGCAGAGACGGATGTCATCTCTGCCAATCCGCTCGCTCGCTTCTCTCATCCGCCTGCCTGGCTCTCTAATGCAGCCCACCCGTCACACTCGCGGCCAGGCTGCAGAGAGGCCACGGCCCACTGGTTAGGCAGGGACCCCTGCGGCAAGAGACTCGGGGCTACGGGCTCCAGATTCAGGGCTATAGCCCCAATAGCCACCCCCTAGCGACGCCACTGCCATCCAGCAGAAACCCGGATGAAACCCACACAGGCACAGGGAGAACATGCAAACTCCAGGCAGGTTGTGTCATGGTTGGGATTTGAACCGGCAACCTTAGTGCTTCTAGGCAGAAAAGCTAACCACTTAGCCAGTGTGTAGCATTTCTTTCATGTCACCTGTTGGTGGCACTGTACTCATGGGTTGGAAAACTATCCTATCATTGTCAACTAGAAGCTACCTAAAACTGAATTCCAGGTATGGTTTGTTATGAATAGTGACATTGATCCAGCTTGAATCACTGTAGTAGTGGTGACTACTACAGTGATTTTCCACAAGTGTAGAGTACAACAGCAGGAGACTGTAGGGAAAATCAAGGAACAAGCCGAGGTCAGGGCAGGTGGCAGGCAAGCATTGACAGTAGATGAAGCCAGGATAGGTACACGGGTAGTCAGACAGGATACATGAAGTGATTAGCAGCCAGAAGTTCAGAGAACTGCGAAGTTAATCAGGCAAGGAGCGATGCACTGAGAACATTTATATATAGGGAAGCAAACAGGGAGGTGACCCAGGAAGTAATAGAAGGGAAAGGGATATAAATCCACAGTGGAGCAGGCAACACCCATAGGTGAACAGAGAAGCTAGCAGCACATGTGAATGAAATCACAGATATAGCAGTGCCACTGCATCAAAGAGGTAAGAATGCACAAACAGTTATCTGCAGGTTAGACTGTGACACCTAAAGAGGAACTTACCTCCCACTGTTCCCTTGTGTTAATTTGTTAAATATGTTCTTATCTTTTACTTTGTATACAAATACTCACCAGTCAGCGAATCAAGTGTTTTCCTGCACATGCCATCTTCTTCTCTGACATTTAGTGTTGGCTTTCTCTCCTGCGTTCAACCACCTGCCCTCTGATGACCAATGTCAGGTCTGCCCTTCTCCAGCCACAGTGTATAAACGCCTATGCTTCCTGGGATAAGTGATGTGGATATGCCATGAGGACTAAAGAGCTTGAGTATGTCATTCTCATCTAGGCAAGAAGGCAGGGAGGGTGGCTGCATCAGAATAAACAACCCCTCCATCTCAAAAAAAGATCAGCTATTTTACCCCATGGGAGAGGGAGGGGGTGCAATGAGGGTGAATTTATTTTTCTGAGTGAAGATCTGCTTTAGGCATTGCCGAAGCAAAAGGTTGACGTTAGAGCTGTTGGTCTGTACAGTTGCCTATTCTTACCTTTCCTTCACTTTCCCACTGATATGTTTCATTCTTTGTATATTCAGGTATACTGGATCATGCGACTCCTCCTTTTCCCTACTTGACAGCACTGGTGCTTGGTGATTGATTGCATAAAGGATAGGTTCACCTTTGGAAACATGTTACTGTACATCTGTATTTAGGGTGTAATATGTTGCTAAGTGCCGAACAGCCTCAAACTCAGAGCCCCCCTTCGTGACAATGGGTGGAGGCTTCGCCTGCACAACCACATCCATAAACTACAGGTCCCATCTTCCACTGGGATGAGTGCGTTCAAAAGATCATTCACAAGCCTGGCAAGCTCAGTTTTATGGCTATGGGTATGTTAATGTTTTCTTCACCATTGCTGTGTTTACCTGTTAGCTTGCATTGTTTGTTGTGTTAGATTTTGTCACATTTTATTCAGAATAAACTAAGATTAAAGTTTAGTTGGTGTACAGTCATAATATCAGTTTTCTTATTCTGAAGCCAATGCCATCTCATGCACTGCACAAAAGAATAACAGAAATAAAAATGAACCTAGTACCTACCACATTTATTTATGGGAAAATAAACAGGAGCCAATAGGACATCAGCACAATAACTGAATATAAAATAAAAAAGTAAATAAGGGATTATAAATGTAAGGGGGGTCTTTAAAATATGCACCACATACACAAGGCCACACAGAAGACCGCAGCTAGAAGACAGTGGCCTCCTCAATCAGCCTCTGGTTTGCCAAGAATAATGAAACTAAACAGATGGAGGGAGTAATAGCATCAGCGATTAGTCTGGAGGATCGCTTCCATACTACTTGGTTCTACTGGATCATATTCACCTGTTCCCTGGAGCACAGAGCTATAATGGGATCCCAAGAGTAACTCATCCCCAAGACAGCGTGTGGCCAGTGAATACACCGGCCACACATTTCATCAGAAACTGACGTCATCAAGGGACCCTGGCAATGTCAGCTTCTGATGAAATGTGTAGGGGCATGGTCTACTGAAGGAAGTCAGCATGCACAACTGGCTTTCCTTGTTCCAATGGCGGTGTTGTGTTGAATACTGTCCCCCGTCGGATAGTGTCCGCCCTGTACTGCGCTTGTGCGTACTGCGTACCGTTCATCTTCGGAGACTTTCAGAATCTCCTTGTCCTCCGTACTGGAGGACAAGGAGATTCTGAAAGTCTCCGAAGATGAACGGCGCCTGCGCACTGAGTCCAGGTTCAAGCCCCACCATCCAAGTGGACATAGAGTTAGAATAAAAAATAGCCGAGCGAAGCGAGGCCGTGCCCGAAGCGCAGCGATCGAAGTGAGGCCGTGCCCGAAGCGTGGCGAGCGAAGCGAGCCCGCGAGGGGCCCTGTTACTATGTGCTACCGTATGTCCACTTAGATGCTGGGGCTTGAACCTGAACTCAGTGCGCAGGTGCCGTTCATCTTCGGAGACTTTCGGAATCTCCTTGTCCTCCGTACTGCACAAGTGCAGTACGGGGCGGACACTATCCGATGGGGGGACAGTTTTTGGCAGAACACCGGCCAATGTTTGATATTGCATGCTTTCTAAGTGACGATCTATGTAAGTGCAATACTTTATTTTATTAAGAGTTTGTGAAGATTTTACCATGTACAGGTCCTTTTTCTTGTACATCAGGGATATGCAATTAGCGGACCTCCAGCTGTTGCAAAACTACAAGTCCCATCATGCCTCTGCCTCTGGGTGTCCTGCTTGTGGCTGTCAGAGTCTTGCTATGCCTCATGGGACTTGTAGTTCTGCAACAGCTGGAGGTCCGCTAATTGCATATCCCTGTAACACATAGACTTATGTTTGCACAATAATTGATTATATATGATTTATGGACTTTGAATCACTATTATGAATTTATAATAATTTTAAAGGGTTGCACAAATATTGCTTACATAGCACCCACTATATTCACATGTTTGGGATGAATTGTTTTGTGTGTGTCATATGTTTTTTCATTTGTACAATATTTTTATAATATGAATTGTATACTATTTCTTAGGTTTGTATAATATTAGGAATATAGCGCTGCCTACATATATATATATATATATATATTTATGATCTTTATGGTGTCTATTTAACCTGGACATTAGGACAGCTGCGGATTCCTGCTTAATTCTTAGTTTATGACATTTTTTTGTGGTGAGCGTGGTTTTGTTTCTTTTTTTTTTTTTTTTTTTTTCATCACAGCCATATATTTTAAAATAAAAAAGATGCTGAACCATTCAGGCTCTCAAGTATCTTCCATAATCCTCTGCTATTGTGTACATGTGATCGGCATTGGAATAGAACACTCTCTTCTAGGACAAAAAAGTAGCAAGCCTAGATAACATCCACTAGCTGTCATGGACAAAGAGCTGTATGTGAAAATCCTTTTAAACCCACTTTAAGCATAAGAATGACAGCCTAAAAGCCTAAACAGTAACCACGTAGAGAGAAAAGCAAAATTTCAACAGTCTTTAATACATAAAGAGGAACTCGAATGATTTATGTGTTTCACTTCGTTCCAAAACGGTTGCATTAAAATGATGATGTCCATTTATCTTGTTTAAAGAAAGCTTGATATCCGTGTAGCACAGCTGCTCTCCAATGTACGCCTCTTAATGTGTGTTGCGGTACAGGACTAATGATTGAGCTTAGAGAAATGACTTTGTCATGTTCTATTTCTTTTAGTAGTCCTAGGATTTCCATGTAAGTGCTCCTATCAATAATCAAGTTTTTGTGTGGATGAACATATTAAACAGTTCATTAGGCTGTTTTAAAATTCAAAAGATGGAAAGCAAGGATTTTGTTGAAACTAATTGTGAAAGTTTGAATTCTCTAAATGTTGGTTCCAGACAGCTACGATGTCATTGAGCCGTTACAAGTATGGATAGTGTAGCAATCTATGCATCAATCTTGGATAACTGGCCTGATATCACAGCATATACGCTACAAAGGACTGCCATGTCCAATCATTTTCTTGTCGATTACAAAAATTTTTTAATTATTTTTAGTTAGGTGGATATTACATTTTGGCTTTAATGTTTTATATTTAGCACTTGCAGTAGTAAGTCTACTCTTCAACTTTTCACCAAAATCTTGGTGTGGTGTATATTTATGTTTATATATGCCTGCTATGCATCTCATTGCTTTGATAGTATTCCTGCAAGCAATCACCCTCTGCGTGAGTCTCTTTTTTTACCGAAAGAGAACCAGTTTTTCTCATTTAACAGTGTGGTGCTTGGCAGTTGCCCACTAAGAGACAAGTGCCTTTACATGTGTCAGGAATTCCACAGCCCTGTGTATGCTGCCATTAGTGCAGTAAGTCCCCCTACATACAAACCTTTGAGTTGCGAACTTTCAAAGATGCGAACATGTGTTTGCAAAGTTTTTTTTCCATTCAATCCAGTGGCCTGAACGAAAAAAAAGCAACAGATCGCCGTACTAACACAAGCAATGTTGGTGCAGCGATCCCCCAGATGTGCTATTGTGTTCTGACAGAGGGACCCCCCCCAACCGCCAGAACACACTGATCAGCGCTCACAGTCTTTGTCTGCAAGCTTTCACTGATCTTTGCTGGACTTCCTAACAAGTGGGACTTACGAAAGAGCAAACAGAACTCGTTCATAAGTAGGGGACTTACTGTATTGATATTTAGTTTACACAGGGTTTTTACTGCTCACTTCTGGAGGTAAATGGATTTTTGGGAGTAAAGAAAAAATGACTAAACTACTGGTAAAGTTTTAGAACACCACCATTTTTCCAGTTTTTATTGAAATGTAAACATTTTGAGCTAAATTAATAACCTGAAATGGTACAAATGTAAGTGATAAACTGCCACAGGTGAAAAAATAAATTAGGTTAACAAAAACTGAAAAATTTATATTTCAGAGTTATACAAAAATCCCTTTTCAAGGAAGATATAATGGTTGAACCACTTACAGTTGTTCTTGAAAGTTTATACTGACAATTCCTACAGGTGTCCCGACTTTTGTTGATTACTTACAAGCTCTCTGTCTATATTAAAGCAGTGTTGAAACAGACCATCTTAAGCAATATTTGTACAGTATTGTACTGCAGGAAGTAGTACCCTCACCACTGCCTTCAATGCAGCAGTTCACCATTGCCTTCAATGCAGCAGCCACAACACTGCCATCAGTGCAGCCTGATCGATGCCCATCTGCAGCCTAGAGGGGACAGGGAGGGGGGGTGGGACGAGCACCGACAGATTACATACAGTGAGAATCTCCTATGATAGACCGAACAGTGGTCCAATGGAGGCCCAGGAGACGGGACTTCCTATTATAGAGGCCGCCAAGTAAACAGGAGATTCTCACTGTATGTAATCTGACGGCGCTCTTCCTGCCCCCCTCTGTGTCCCCTCCGAGGCAGCTAAAATTGAAGTATTGGCGTAAAACACGCACATGCTATTTGCACCCAATTTTCAGGGTGAAAAGTGCGTGTTATACGCCAATAAATACAGTATATTGCTCTCAAAATGGCAAAAAAAATTGAAACGAACAAAGGAAGACAGACAGACAATTATAACCCTTTAAAGTGTCAGTGTTTTCTTTAGAGAAATTGTAAAGAAAGCCAGGGTGTCAGTGAGTACAGTTTCCTACATTATCAAAAGGCAATCGTATCTTGTATCTATATCCTTTATATGAGATGATCTATACTATATGAGGTTTCTGCTGCATGTGAATACTTTATCCTGTATTTTTTTTTTTGTATTTTCTTGCACCTTAATAAACCTTAATAAAGAAATATTGAACAATAAAAAAAAAATTACACTTGTAAACTGGAGGAAACTTGGACAGAAGGAGGTCTGGCAGACCCAAAGCAACAACAGTATCAGAAGTCTAAGTTCTGAGAGTCAACAGCTGGCATGACAGGCGGCTCACAAGGCAACAGCTTCAAGCACAGCTTAACACTGATTGAAGTAAGCAAGTCTCTTCTGTGAAGAGAAGACTTCGAGCTGCAGGTTTGACAGGTCCAGTGGCTGTAAGAAAGCCATTGCTAAGATAGCAAAATAAGAAAAAGAGGCTGACCCAGGACATGAAGCACCCCCAGTGGACTACTGAAGACTGTAAGAAGGTCTTAAGGACCATTGAATCGAAGTTTGAGATCTTCAGTTCATCATGCAGGGTTTTTGTACGCCATTGAATAAGTGAAAGATGGTTTCTCAGTGTGTAACACCAGCCCGGAGAAGGAAACATGATGGTCTGGGACTCTTTTGCTGGAACCAGAATCAGCAACTTGCACAGAATGAGTTGCACCCTGAACCAAAACTACAACCACAGCATTTTGCAACACCGTGCAATACCCTCTAGGATAGAACACTTCTCAGTTTTTTATTGCTGTCTGTGCCCCTGCTAAGGAGATTCACTTTATCTTTCTGTCCTGTTTACCATTAGCATTTAAATGAAAGTAAAAGAAAAACGCAAATTTGGGTTGTCCCCAGACAAGTAATAGAGGGGAAATCATCCAATAGGGACACCAGTTCTGGTGACCAAGGGGTCACTCAAGTAATTCCCTTCATTTGCAGTGATTTCTACTCACTTTCTGTTTGGCTATGGGACAGGAAGTGAAGGGAAATCTCCCAATGGGACACAGATGATGAAAAAAAAAACTGGCAGGGTTATAACCCTCCCTTCCCTGTCCAAAATGAAAAAAAAAAAAAGTTTTGCCTATAGTTTCTACTGTATCCTTCCTGGCGGTATTCCCGAGTCTGGCTCGGGGTGAATTTTCAGTACCAAAAGCGGTATTCCCGAGCCAGACTCGGGATCGCATCACAGGATTCATGTAGAGGTTTTACTTACCTTGTCCCCAGGATCCTGCGATGTCTCCCCGCTGTGATCTGTGTGCCGCCGTGTCTCGCTCGATCTGTCATAGAGCGGGGCTCCGTTCCTTGCGAGCGTTGCGACGCACGGGGACGGAGTTCGGCGCCAAATTCAAAAAGTAAAAAACTCAGTATAGATACAGTATACTGTAATCTTAAAGATTACAGTACTGTATCAAGGATAATTACACATCCCCTTTGTCCCAAGTGGTTTGTCCAGTGTCCTGCATGCAGTTCTATATTATAAATACTGTTCTTTATTCCAGGAAACTGGAGATTGTCCATAGCAACCAAAAAATTTCCCGGTTACATCAAAAGTGCTTTAGGACCAGCTAGAAAACAGGGATAATAAATTAGAATCACTTGCAGAATTGAGCGATAGCGATGTGTGGGGAAATTCGTCATCAAACAATAAAAGTAACGACAGCGACAATTCTGCAACTGAGCAAATTTCTGTGTTTTTGATTTGCTTACATTATTGAATCATTTTTATTATTATTATATTATTATTTGTTTATAATTATTTATAGTTATTTATAATATATATATATTATATTATAATTAATGATTTCGTATTTCAAACTTTATCATACCCAGGATGTCTACTAGACTCTTGTTTGGACAGATTTAAATGAGTTATTTCTAAGAATTACCAGTCCTACAATATAAAACACCAAATTTCTATGCAAAATAATGGTACCGCTTTCAGTACCTAAAATCAGAAATAATCATACCGCCAGGGAGGTTAAGGAATGATGAATCAAAGTTTGAGATCTTCGGTTCATCATGTAGGGTTTTTGTATGCTGTCAAGTAGGTGAAAGGATGGTTCCTCGGTGTAACACCAATATGGAGGAGGAAGCCTGGTGGTCTGGGACTCTTTTGCTGGATCTAGAATCAGCAACTTGCACAGAGTGAGTGGCACCCTCAACCAAAACCACAACCACAGCATTTTGCAACGCCATGCAATAAACGCTTCTGGAATATGTCTAGTTGGTTAGGGGGTTCATCCTACAGCAAGATAATTCATTTTGGATAGCGTGCACAAGGATTAGATTTCTTGTTAGTTTTTATTGCTGGCTGTGCCCCTGCTAAGGAGATTCACCCTCTCTAATTGTCTGTTTACCATTAGCATTAAAAGTGAAAGTAAAAGAAAAACCCAAGTTTTGGTTTGTCCCCAGAAAAGTAATAGAGGGGAAATCTTCCAATGGGGACACTCGTGGTGACCTGGGGGTCCCCAAAGTACTCCCTTAAAGACTTGCCAACCGCCGCATGTACATATACGTCAGCAGAATGGCACGGCTGGGAAAATGGGCGTACAGTTACGTCTCTTTGAATTTGCCGCCGACGGCGCACGTGCGACCCTGCCGGGAGCTCCGTGAGTAGGATACCCGCAATCGTCTCACGTAGCTGAAGAACAGTGAGATGCTAATGTAAACACGCATCTCCCCGTTCTGCCTGGTGACACTGTCACTGATCATAGCTCCCTGTGATCGGGAGCTATGATCCGTGCTGTGTCACACATAGCCATGCCCCCTAACAGTTAGAATCACCTCCCTAGGACACACTTAACCCCTCCCAGCCCCCCTAGTGGTTAACACCCTTCACTGCCAGTGTCATTTTTAACAGTAATCAGTGCAATTTTATAGCACCGTTCGCTGTAAAAATGACAATGGTCTCAAAAAAGGGTCAAAAGTGTCCGCCATAATGTCGCAGTCACTTTAAAAATGACAGATCGCCGCCATTACTAGTAAAAAAAAAAATATTAAAAAAATGCCCGAAAAACCCCTATTTTGTAGACGCTAAAACCTTTGCGCAAACCAATCAATAAACCGCTTATTGTGATTTTTTTTTTTACCAGAAATATGTAGAAGTATACGTATCGGCCTCAACTGAGGAAAAAATAGTTTTTTTTATATAATTTTTTGGGAATATTTATTATAGCAAAAAGTAAAATATAATGTGTTTTTTTTCGAAATTGTCGCTCTATTTTTGTTTATAGAGCAAAAAATAAAAACCTCAGGGGCGATCAAATACCACCAAAAGATAGCTCTATTTGTGGTAAAAAAAGGCCATCAATTTTGTTTGGGAGCCACGTCGCACGTTCGCGCAATTGTCAGTTAAAGCGACAAAGTGCCGAATCGCAAAAAATGCTCTGGTCTTTGGCCAGCCAAATGGTCCAGGGCTTATGTGGTTATTTGCAGGAATTTCCTCTCACATCCTGTTTGGCTATTAAAACAGGAAGTGAAGGGAAATCTCCACAATGTGACATAGATGGCGAAACAAAAAAATCTGAGAGTGATTATAGCCTTCACTTGCTCTAGCCATAATGAAAAAGAAAACATTTTTCAGTTTTGCTGTAGGTAGCATTTATAAGTGAGAAGGATATGTAACCTTCTTCTAGGTGATGAAGCTGCTATGGATTGTTCAGAGGGAGATAAATGTCAAGAACCTATATCAAGAATTGTGACAAGTATCTTATATAAAGCTTTTTTTTTAGCTCAAATAATTTTTTGTTTTCGGTATGAAGGCCTTCGCAACATGACTGCAGACACGAGAGTGGGGGAATTGTATCTTTCCTCTCCGTATCTTAATTGTGTTTTTTTTTTTGAGGGATCATACATCTGCACAGTGCCTGAGCTATCTGCATCCTGATGAATGAGCAGTCGGCACTGGAATATTTTGTTATTGATGATACTGCATGATATATGGAGGAAGCGCAGGAAAAATGAGCATTGTGTGTAAAGATAATTCCATAACATCGCTAAAAGAAATCTCAACAACAAATACATCACCGCAAATATTTCATTTTCCTGGAACGAGGTGCAAGCGGTGGTCACATGTCTTGTAGTAAGGATTAACTTCAAGGATTTCATTCATCAAGAAGACAAACAAACCAAATTTATGTTGTATTACAGCAGCAGAAATTAATGCTGCGCTCAAGGGGAAACACATGGAAAATATTACAAACTGGGTTTTACTGGAGATTTGGTGTAAAGAAAAACAATCTATATTGTTATGGGTAGAATCGGGCATGAAAGTCCTTAACTCTAAAGCCCCATACACACGTGCGGACAATCCGTGGACCAGGTCCGTCGGACCATGTCCGTCATACTTTGTCTGATGTTGGTTTTGCGTACACACGATCGGACAAAGTTGTCGGAAAATCCGATCATTCTGAACGTGGTGACGTTTGTTGCCTACGACGGGACTACGTAGAGGCTAGTAGCCAATAGCTTTGGTCTTGTAATGTGATCTGAGCATGCGTAGCACTTTGTCCGGTCGGACAAGCGTACACACGCTCGGATTTGGAGTGATCGGACCGGGTAGACGGGAAATCTTTCCAGCAGGAGATAAGACTTTGTCCGACGGACAAACCGACGAACACTGTCCGATGGTGCATACACACGGTCTGATTTTTCAACAACCTTGTCCGATCGGACCAAATAGATGAAAAAGTCCGACCGTGTGTATGGGGCTTAACCTGAAGTCTGTCCTTTCATCTGAAAAGCCATGACAGGTCTAGTTTTGCTTTTTACCAAATCTTGTTAGATCACAAGCCTGAGAAATCTCCTGAAATTACTATGTAGCGTCCATGAAAGAGCTCAAAATCCAGTATTGTACACTGCTCTAGAATATTTTCCGTAGTAAAAGCAGTAGATCAGGTAAAAAGCAAAGTTTAGCAATATAATGTCAAAGGTGAAAGAAGACCTTTCTGCAGAATCCCCAGTGAGGAATGAAACTGGTTTTGAGTAAAGCTGCCCTATATATAGAACCAGTCACCAATGGACATTTGTGTTTTATATTAGATTTTTTTTAGTTGCAGTACCTGTATATTTTAGCAGCCCTCTCTGTTAGAGAACTAAACAAAAATTACTTTAAAGTGGTTGTTAACGCAGAAGATTTTTTACCTTACTGCATTCTATGTAGTAAGGTAAAAAAACCTTCTGTGTGAACTCCCCCAGGTTGACGGGTCACTTGCCTAAGTTCTAACCTCTCCAGGCCATAAACAAGAATGGGTAGAGGATTTGTGGGGGAGTCGGCTCGGGGCACAGAAAGATCCCGTTAGGGGTGCCCGGAGCAGGCTCGAACCCCTAGACTTAATGCCGCTTATTTGACCTCCTCCTATGCATTACAATACATCCTAAGGGGAAGAGAGCTGGAACGTTCCGATATGATGGTCCATTACACCTGGGCCCAAGTTGAGTTTCAGAATTGTTTCATTGTAACACGGTTTTCACCTTTGTTTATTACAGTTTATTGATCTACCTTATGCTATACATATCCAAAGCCTACATTCTGTATGACTTATTCAATTTAATAAAAATGTATTGAAAGTAAAAACCTTCTGTGTGCAGCTCTCCCCGCAGCCCCCCTAAATACATAACCAAGCCCGATCTCAATCCAGCGATGAATACGAGAGCCAAGGCTCTCTTGGATCTCTTGCTCCTCATTGGCTCAAATACAGCCGCAGGAGCCACTGGCTCCTTCTGTCAATCACAGCCAGTGACGAGGGACACACAAAGCAGGGCTTGGACGCGAGCACGCCCCAGTGCCCCCATAGCAAGCGGGTTGCACAGAGCAGGTAGGTATAAGATGTTTTTTATTTTAATTTAAAACAAAGCTTTATAATCACTGTACTATAAAATGGTGAAATGCAAAGCACAGTAACTCCTTATAGCCACTCACATTTAGATTTAAGAAAGTAAATATTATGTTTGTTTGATATGGGTTATAGCTCCATAAAAGACCTCAAGGACCCTAGTATTTCTTCTATAGTTTCTACTTTGTCCCTTTGACCGATATACATAGCCATTAGTATAGACTAGCTTAAAGAGGAGTATCCCTAAAAAAAATAAAAAAATGTATAAGTCAGCAGCTACAAATACTGCAGCTGCTGACTTTTAATAACCGAACACTTACCTGTCCCAGGGTCCAGCGATGCGGGGGGTCGAAGCTCTGCTCACCCCCCGATCCGCCGCTCAGCCGTGATTGGCCCGCGCAGTCATCTGGGACCTGTCACGTGTCCCCAGATGACTGACAGGAGGGAGGGAGCCCTTCCTGCGCTGAGGGAAAGTGATGTCACCAGCCCGGGCACTGAAGGAGGCAGACTACGAGGGACCCCCTAGCAACAGGCAATTTAGAGGTGAGTAAAAAAAATAAAAAAATTTCCAATTATTATTTTTTTTAGGAATTTTAAGCATTTTTTTATTTTAGGGGGAAACACCACTTTAAGGACATAATTCAATGTCTATGTACCCAAGTATTACCTGGTTCATGTCCATGGTACAAGTGAAAATCCCCTCTAGAAAAAATGCATGCAACATACATCAACACAAAACAAATACGTTATCTTAGTTGGGACATTTCTAAAAAGGTGTTTGCTAAAAAATAAAAAAATAAAATAATTAAAAATTTAATTCTCCTCTGCAAGCTTGCATCTCCATACCTCACAACTTTTTGACATGAGAAAGAAGGATATCTTATTAAAAACTAAGTATGAAACGGAAACACCCATGTTCTGCTTCCAGTTATACAGATATTGAAGCAATAATATGCAGAAAATGGTTGATTAAAACTTCTCAAACTTCTTAACAAGGAGGAACCGTTGAAATAACTTTCAAATTTCAGGGAACCCCTGACATAAATTACTTTATCCCCAATTCACAGTACATTAGCATGGTAGTCAGTGGGAAGAGTTCTGCCCTCCTTACAGATATCTAAAAACATCATTGGTATCAGTGGTTACTTATCTTAGGCAGAAATTGCTCATAATGCAAGGAACCCCCAGCTACTTCTTTAGGAACCATAGGGTTCTGCAGAACAATGGTTGAGGATGGCTGGATTAAAACAACAACCGGTAAGCAGAGCAGTTACAGTGATTTTCCTTTTTTTTATGCCCATTTTTTTAGTTATTTATTTTAACTGTCTAATTCCTTGAATTATTGAATCAGGCACAGTCTTGCAATCAGTAGCAATCCATTATCAACATACAAAGGTGATGAGGTATTGAGAAAGATTTCATAACTAAACATTTAGGCTACATTCACGTGACCATAAATAACGCTGCTGTAAAAATGTTGCTCATCATTAGTAAAGGAACAAAAGTTACTGCATAAATGATCAGTAAACTAATGTTAATGTGTAAAAAATTGTCATGTTCTTTTTCTCAGTGGAATATGTGTATATGCATGTGCTCAGATACAGATTTTTGGTTACAGATCTGAACGTAGGGCATTTTTTAGACATGTTTTAGACATGTGCAATTCGTTTTTCGTTTTTTTTTTTTGTTTTCGTTTTTTTTCGTTATTTCCGTTCGTTCGTTTTCGTACGAATGAACGAATCGTTCGAATCGTACTAATCCGAATAACGAATCGTTCGAATCGTACGAATCCGATTAACGAATCGTTCGAATCGTACGAAATCCGATTAACGAATCATTCAAATCGAACGAATCCAAAAAACAACGAAAATCCGAACAAAAAACTAATTAGAAACAACGAATGTACTAATGAAGAAAATCTGAAAAACTAAACGAACGAAAAAATTCGTACATTCATAAACTTTTTTTTTTTGTTGAATTGGTAATTTTCCGTGTCCCTTACAATGGTGCTGCTAAATGTGCTTCGAATGGATTGAACAAAAAAATTCGTACATACGTAACTTTTTTT